>CM068837.1:94392935-94997935 GCA_028554795.2 Sinohyriopsis cumingii
TAAACACAGAATAAACGTGCTTGAAGACTATAATTGTGTTGTCCATGTTATTTTCAGAATTCTAAGCACCTATGCTATGGCTACATTTACCTCCTCTACCTATGCTCTCAAAATTATTGGAGAAAAATTAGATCGTTCAAGTTGGGAGGAATGTATCTTCGCCATCGATTTAACATGGTGATCGCTAAATCTTTTGGTTCAGACAAAACCGATTTTGTGAAACACGTTATCAAACACAAACATCATTTGATAGATCGTCCACACCAACGCAGTGTGTGGTGTTTCAAAGAGTATCGATCGGCTTACACACTTCTTCAAAAAGTCAAGGAGAATCCAGTGTCTGTGCTGAAGATATTCCACGTGTCTGTCACGTATCAAACGCATTTGGTCAACTTCAGTGATATCTTAGGAGAAGACGAACAAGAAATTAAATTTAGTTTAAATGTAATGGTCATCATTTACATTACCCAGAGTTTGTTTCATCTGACTAAATCCGATCGTACCAGCTGTTGAGCATGATCTATTGGCGACAAGGTCGCAGCCATCGTGATGCAATTACAATTCATTCGTCGCACGGGCTAACAATCAAAATACCAATATCTGGATTGTCGATGATCACATTAATGGTCAAATTTAGTATATTTGGCAGTATCGAGAGTTATAAAAATATCTCAACCGCGGCGAATTGTCTGCAATTTTATTAAACCAGACACTCGAAAGACTGGTGCATCAATAGCCCCTGGTGTCACAGACGCTAGCAGTCATTTCATGACAGACGTCACCATAAAGAAAAATTATCTGGTTATACGCGTGAAGACAAAATACCAGTTCGCTCAAGTTTGATGTTGATGTTGATAATACAAAATAATCGCTGCGTCTCCTGTTGCACAATAATTTTCGAATGATGTATTACAATTTACTGTAGACAGAATTGATAGTAGTTTCCGCCAAACATACGAAAATGTCACTCTGACATTTCTTTAATGTAACAGACGTAAGGGAGTAAGCTTTTCCGCGCTAGTGTCCTTTACTAGTGCGTATCCAACTTGGTGGTAATTGTATATTTACAGGAATTAATTGTAATTGTTCACGGACAAATCCGCATTGAGGAGCTGCTAAATCTAGTCTGTACAATGCAGGCCTGCCATGAGATCTTACAATGCTGGAAACAGTATGTGTGTTTGCACTCCAGACGGGATTGATTTCTTTTTTCGCCACCTTGAAGTTCACCCGGTTCAAATAAATACCTGACTGTCACGTTGCTGATCAGCACTGAACTTCGGCGCGGGATGTGTTTCTTAGTGATTGCATAGACAGTTTTCAGAGCAATTTCGCTCGTGACTTCCTTGTTTAACGCTGCTGGCATGTGAGGTAGTCATTCACAAGATCTGTTTTTGATCAGTATATCTTGGCTGTACTGATGTCCAAACAATGGGTCAGCAAGTGTTCGATTAAATCGTTAAACGGTTTCCTCATCAAGATGTAACGCGGTGTGTCTGCGTCTGATTTTAACGTTATGTTGTTGAATTGAATCAGTGTTGTTACTGTACCGAGAAAATCATTAACAGGATCAGCCTGCAGCAACTGTTGCCACGTGAATAAATTCGTTCAGACGCGGTTGAGCCTTCAGTTGCTTTTTTAACTGACAGCGGTTCTGCTTCTTTGTATCTACTGTCAACGTTGACGACCGCCAAAGCGCATTTGTATGCCAATGACTTCATGTGGTAAAAACAATATATCTGCCTGATTAACTTCGTCCATGCTGAATCGTTTTGGGACGTGGTATTTAAATTTGCCATAATGCCTGTCGGGAAAACCAATCGGCAGAAATCAACAGCACATTTGACACTTGCTGCGAGTTAAGATCTGCCGTATCTTTCCACTATCCTCTTGGACTTCGATAAATCGACTCCATTATTATTAATTATCAGACGATTAATTTTCTGCACGGGAGCTAGGCTCCTACCGCTAGTTTACCGCTCATCGCTGATCTTATCAACCAGCTCGAAAGCAAGTCATTCTCGTATATTGTTTCTATAGACTTGAATGTGTGTATCTACTTGACGTTCACAGTATGTCGTAATATCATGAGAATGGCATGCTTGATTAATAACATTTACTAGAAATTCGCTTGGTTCTGGTTGATACTTTTCATCAAGTCTGATATCAAGTCGGGTTTCAGGACCACGATATCCCGGTAGACGTTTTCTCCCTGGTTATTTATACCGCATTTTGCACACTTGAATGTTATTTCTTGTCGTTCTTGCTCTCAGCCCGGTTGAGTACATGACCAACTTGCGTCTGACACCATATAAACTCGTTATTATAAAAAGTAAACTTTTGAACAACATAAAGGTGATTGACTTTTCAGCATCACGCGAGGAAGCACCAGACAAGCATGATTCAGAGAGCTACCAAATTCTATTCATGCCATTATAATTGCTCCGTTTGAGTCTGGTAGAACGCAGTTTGTGCTCAATCTGATAATAATATGGCTCAAATGGGATAAAATTTATTTTATGGCATCATCTGTGGATGAACAAGCGATGCTATTATGCTCTTAAGGAATTCAAAGAAGGAGCAAAGTGTTTGGAGCGCGATGGAGACGTTAATGAATTTATCAATGACACCAATGATGCACAGTCAGTCGAAGATCTTGATGGCGGAGTTAAAAGTCTTGTGGTTTACAATCACAGCAACAAAAATTCAGCCAGAATATTTTCGCGAGGCAGACACAAAAACACAGATGTCGTTTATTTTACACAGCGGTATACTCAGATCACAAAAGTGATCCGAGATAACTGCAATTTTTTGATTATTTTTAACGTTGTTGACTCACATATACATTACGAAATATTCATCAGACTTGGTCTCCCGGCGACATGGGCATGAATAAGTTTAGGAACTTTTTCACATGCTCAAAAGAAACCAGCATGAAATCGTCACACTAAGTTTACACGATTCGGCAAAGCTTTATCGAACATGGTCTCGATAAAATCTTTTATTAAAGAAATGAACCAAGAAAATATTGACGAGATTATCTCTAAAATTGATCAGTTACAAGATGGTCTCGCGATTTAAGTTGATGTTGAAAATATCAGCAATGGTTTTGAAACGATACAGCAGAGACGTGAAGAAGGTAGATATACACAAACGGCAGAATATAGATTTATCAAATTACTCCAATTTGAAATGGAATTTTGCCTGGTTCTGGTGGTTATTTATGGATAACTGATGTTACCAGAGGCCATCCCAATTTCGGCGTCAATATTTCAATGGCGGCACTCAGTATTGACTCATGCACGTTATTGATTTGATTCTACGCTGAAGTTCATCAGTTATATTTGTTCAATTTGATGCCAACCAGACTGGGCCCGTTCCATCAGTGTGCGTGAGTGTGTGTGACTTGGATTTTTAACGTAGCTTTAACAATTTTTCAGTCATCACGCTAAGATGTCTGCAGTGTCACAGTTTATATTGATGTTTAGCACTGGGGCATCATGCCGCAGACATGTAGCATGATGTCCCACCCGGTCACATTATCCTGACACCAGGCCGACCTAACAATTAAAGCAGCTATTAGTACCCACGACATCCTGCATCTGACGTTCCATCAACGCTGTTTTAATACAAAAATATCATTGAATTGTTATCGAATAATCCACCAAATGATTCACCTCTGATATTCGGCAAGCTATAATACAGTTATAATTGTACCAATGTGATCTCAAGTGACCAGTGGGTGTTTTTATCGGAGTTGGGAGCCAGATATCAAATTCCGGATGCGTCCTGATATCATTGAGGCCGTCGGCGGTGTTGTGTTAACGATAATCTGATTAAGTCGTATGGCTATTTCTGCGGCAATTATTATCTGTACTGCCGATTCTAAATGTTGCGTTGGCACGCTGATGTGGGGAACATTAATGCCTGCGCGGGGATGGTTGCGCTCTTGTGATACCAATAATGGCTATCTCGAATTGCAGTAAATTTACTGTCTGATATAGTATTACTCCGTAGACAGTAGCGATGTGTCATGCATACGTAACCGACAAGATTATTTCTATGTGTTCATGAAATTTCATAACCGCACATGTGGATATTATTTTCTCGATAATATTAAGAATACAAACAGATACAATAACAACACCGATGTCGATTCCAACCACGGTTGATATCACATGCGTCTATGCATCTCCGATAACGTACCGATTAACGTCGTTGTTTCAGCGACAAGTCAGGACACGGCATATACAACATTGTTGATGCCATGATACGTTTACGATATTTTGTTAGTTTTGTCATATGCTCGTTTATGGTTTTTTTTCTTCCAGCGATGGCTTCCGCGTACATGTTTGATTATATCT
Organism: Sinohyriopsis cumingii; assembly: GCA_028554795.2. Lineage (NCBI taxonomy): Eukaryota > Metazoa > Mollusca > Bivalvia > Unionida > Unionidae > Sinohyriopsis > Sinohyriopsis cumingii. Next base: position 94,397,300 of record CM068837.1, read on the forward strand.
GTAAGATTGTGTGGAATTCATTACAATTGAGGCGTTGGTGCTACAAATATCAGACAATAAATGTGGTCCATTTTTTATCTTCTGAATATGTCCTCGGTATACTGATTTAACACAACTGACACACCTTCAGGAAATCTATCAGTGGAATGAAGCCATTGATATGTCATAAATATCCTAAATTTCGCAGAGCTAAACACTGAGATCTTATTCACCCCGGTTACTTCAGCTATATGTTTGATTGAGTTGTTTCTTTGTGACCCTGTTGTTGATCCAGACCCAACTGTCTAAACCGCGTTAAAAAATCGTATGAATTACATCAGGAGCAAACTTTTTTATTTCTTCAGCGTTGTCATCGTGTCGTTTGCAAATTTTAGCAAGCTTAATATCGACGATATTTGGGGTACCCAAAAAATTAACAACGAGTGTATCAAGTATACCAAAGTTCTTTCGAAGATTTAAAAACGAGGTTACAATGAGCATCATACTCAGATCGCAACATTTTTAATTTATCATTCGTTGTAGTGAAGGCGGTATTAATCCCGATTCTTTATCGTCCACGTATTTTTTCATTGCAGCGTCGTCGTCAGATTTTGGATCTTCCAGAAGAACAATTTTGTTTCACGATCATGCTGAGTAGACCAGTCATTGAGTCATCTGTTCTGTAAATATATTTACAGATCTCTTTGCGTATCGCTGCTATTGACTGGGATGTTATGGCTGGTCGCACGATAATATCGATCCACTTAAATATTGCTCATGTTGATCCTGAAAAACAACCTAATCCTGACCAACCCAAGGAAGTCTCGCAAGATAGCATGTTCATATCGTGTTGCATAATCTGACAAAACCAATATCACCTAGGAGGACCTTGCTTCTAGCAGATCTTCCATCAATATTTAAAATTGTTAATTACTAACCGGTTCAAAACGATGTTGGACAGCTACGATGTCTGCTGGTATACTCGTGCACGACTTTATGCGGCGGCGCTGATAACCTTGACATGGCCTTAAATATCGCAAGTACTTCTGGACCGCACATAGATGGATCTGTTAATGTCTGTGTTGGTAATGTTGAATACCAGATTGGTATGTCGCCGGATAAGCCACTGTATTTTAAACATTCTCTCTGTGGGGCCAATCCATAGGAATCAAACTAAACAACATTACGAGGATCAACAGAGTATGCAACCTAAAGAGTACCTAAACTAGAACAACCATAGAGATTAATGATATCAGTTTAACGCGGTTTGGGTTTTCCTGTAACTGATCACACATGAAAACACATCTAAAGTTTTTGCTACTTAATCGCCAAGCAGCATCAAATAAATTAAAATTGGAGATTTGGAGTTTTAGAGAAACTCTCCCGGCAGTAGCAGACCTTAACCGTACCTCGTTCCTGGTAATCATTGTCCTGTTGCCTTTTTCAAAGAAATGGAAGCAGCTGAAACTGCAGCTGAAATCAGTGAAAAGGTACCACCAGTCTTTGCTGTATCTCTGATCACATTCGTAGAAATACCAATTCGCATTCCAGTCGTTGCGTTCACAGTCAGCGATGATTTATTTGGGCCTTGCAACGCCGTTACTTTCAGAGATGGATTTATTCCAGACTTTGTCTTTAATGTCGATTGCACCTTTTAATCTGACTGGAACACTGATGTCATGATATGACATTAAAACATCATGAATGCTTTAAATAAATGTTTCCACTGGTGCAACAATGACTCTCATTCGTCCACCAACACCTTCAAGTAACATTGTTTTGTCTGAAAGTTGAACAGCGATTGCTCTGTAATAAACAGTTTGCGCCGAACCAACAGTAGCTCGCACATATTTATCAATGACTGCCTGTCTAAATAAATCCAGATGTTCTGGTGAGAAATAATAGAACGGATACAACATCGAAAAATCCCGCTGCTATATCTGCAGGCAAAGTGTACATTCTGATCATGTCCCATTAATCCCAGCAATATACCCGTGCAACATTATTTTAGTCTGAATTCAGTATTATGTCTTCGGATAATTCTTGAGGTCCATTTATCCTCAGCGAAATCGTAGACACTGCTAATATATCAAACATCATTAGGTTATATCTGGTGGCACTCTGAAATACCAAGAATATATGTCGTGGTGAAATTCCATGTTGTTATGATATCTGCCATGAAAATGTTCTTGCTTTGCCTGGAGCTGTGTCTGTGGTCATTGTCAGCCACGAGAGCGTTGATTTGCCACCACCACTGTCCATGATCGATAACAACCGCGCTTCTTCAGTCACTTTCCAACCCCACCCCAACCAATCGCAGAGCGCCAGAATGCATCGCTGTCGGTCGCCTTTTGCACCAATGCAACCGTAAGTTTTACTCCGAAGATAAGTTTTCTAATATGTCTACAGGATCCGAAGATATGTGATTGTGGTATCACAAATGAAAATGCACCATCGGCATTAACCTAAGACCGTCGTGCTGCGGATCCTCAGTTATTTCTGAATTAGTACTCTGCAGTGTCGCAAAAGGAGAGTCAAGTCGAGGTATCATTCCAGATGGTTGTGGATCAAAAGAGATAATTTGTGTTAATTGTACTATGAGATACTTCTATCTTCAGGGTTGTAAGTAATGTTCTTCCTGATCAGCATGGAGAGACCGGCGGACCGTGATCGCTAGTCCGATAATTGTCTTAGCATCATCAACGTTATTGGAGCATGACTCGATTTCTTTACACTCAGTGGTATATATGGCACTGTTAAACAACCCTATAATTAATCCACATCGTTCATTTGCTGCATATGGTGTATTATCATCTTTCACAAGTTTACCCTGAACTTCAATAAATGATCGGCGGGCAAGAAATTCCTGGATATATGTTGTGGTGTTCCAGAGGGGTCTGTTCTTGGACCTGTTCTCTTCATTCTGTACACTCTGCCACTCTCAAGTGTCATAGATCATCATCCAGTGTCTCACCAATTGTACGCTGATGACACCCAAATATACAAATTTAGCCACCCAACTGAAGTTGATGCTACTATCCAAGGTGTAGAGAGGTGCATTCCTGATGTGAAATCATGGATGACATGGAACAAGCTGCAGATGAATGATAATAAAATTGAGGCCATTCTGATCACAACACAAAGAATTTCTCATTCACATCCTTTACCTCAAACAATAAATATCAGCAACACCAACATTAAATTCACACAATCAGTACGAAACCTAGGTGTTACTCTGGACCGTTCTCTCACACTGCACCAACATATCATGAACATATGCAAGGCTGCATCTCTTGAGCTGAGACGCATCAGCACAATCCGTACTTAGAGTACCACGATCAGAGCACACCTCCCCGCTGGTCTGTACCCTACACTGGCTATCCATTCGATCCAGAATCAAACACAAAATTGGTTCTCTGTGCTACGTTTCACTGTGGGACTCTAGTCCAACATACCTATTCGATCTCACCCATGTGTACTCACTAACAAGATACTTACGCTCCTCTTCTGACAATCGTATACTCATTATTCCCACTATGAAAACAAAGTCATATGGAGAGCGTTCTATTGCATACTAAGGCCCAGCAACGTGGAATGAATTTCCCACTGAACTTAGACACAAAGACACAGTGATCACATTCAAGAGGGCTCTCAAAACTCGCTTATTTCGACTGCAAGAACAAACTTAAAGACCTAATAATGTTTCCTACCTGAAATATTCTCAGCATGTTTTTTTTAATTTTTTTTAATGTTTTTCTAATTTCATGGTGTTTGTTTTTGTAATAATATTATTATGTTTTTTATCTTATAGGTGTTGTCTAATGTTGTAAAGCGCTTAGAGCTTCTAAAGATTAGGCGCTATACAAAGTCCTCATTATTATTATTATTATTATTATTATTATTATTATTATTATATCTTGTACCTATAGTTTGATTCGTCCTTGTTGGTTTGATTCTCGTGATTTATAAGAATAATACTGAAAATTCCGCACAGACCTATTGAGTTACGTCAAATGCGAGATCAGATAAACGTCTGAAGACTTTTATTTATATTCGATGTTATCTTTTAGGATGTTCTAACACCGATCAGTAAGTGGTTGATCAGCGACGACGATGGGCCAGACCATTTCCCGCTGTTAGGCATGCGGTTATGTTTTTCTCTATCTCGGTGGTGGCTTGTTTTGTCAGTGACGGTACTAATTATTTCAACCGCTCATTTGTGGCTTGATTTATTATTTTGCAGGAATCACTTTGGTGCTTGCTGGGTAGTTTTACCAGATGTGACTTTCGTCGTACTGATCGCGCGAGTCTGTCCTTGATCGGTGAGAATGCTTGACCAGCAATATCAACAACATTTTGTGGGAATTATTACCGGCTCGTCCACCAATCAAAACATCAGCGAGGACGTTATTGGGATAAAGTTTAATTTGAATCACTGGAGAGGTTTGCTTCTTACGACGTTATGTGTTTGAACACTGCTTTTGGCAAGGCTACTTCTGTTTGCTTCATCATCATCATCAATACGAGGTGGTCTACATGGCATTGTGATTTTTCGGGTGTTAACATATCTCCAGATAATGGTGATCTTTGACTTATTTCTCAAAGTGTTCAAATTCATCCTTATATTTATCACTGATCTGACCTGTACCATGGTAGATTTGAAACACAAACGAGTTCATTGTTTTTAACGTAAGTGGTCTCTGGGTCAAACAACGAACTACTAGCTAAGTATCCGGCTGCAGCAATCATTATGGGGTCGCGAAATTATTGTTATTTTTGCAACAAGATCCCTTACATCAGCGATCTCAGCACGCGCTTGATCGATACCTTCAATTGATTGCTGTATTTCTTGCTGTAATTGTGGCTGAACAGCAATTATTTCAGGTTGAAGTTCTTGGAGAATCTTTATGGTTGTGCTTTAGTTAATTCAGCTATTTTTCAAGTTGCTTTAGCGGTTTTGTTCTAGCGACGGAAGAAGACATTTAATAGCTTTTGTGACTGGCTTAAACAACTGTTCTGTACTTTCTGTAAATTTCACTTGAGCTTCCTGAAACTGTCGTAGCTGCTGTTTGACAGAATCGATGACCGGAATATATTTCTTAATTGGTCTAGTCGTTGTTGGGCTAATTTATCCGTATGTGATTATATAGTAAGCACTAAATCACTCATTCATATTATTACAACAATGATTCAATTACAAATCACTGGTCAGTATATAGAAAGTGTAATGTATAAATTGTCGGAATGCCACATATTCAACTCACAACATAGAAATTCTCTTGATACATTGAACTGAGCTAAATATAAGACGTTATAATTATACACGGCTACAGATCTACTGGTGCATTATGCGATGGCAGAATTGGAACTGTGCAGTCTTAGTTTGACCATTCAAACGGACGCCTGTCTACGCATATATTATTTTAAATCACTCAAAAAATCCATCAATAACAACACAGATGACACTATTTCTACTTGCGGCGACGCTTGTGCTATCGTATTCGAATAATCCCCATCATGAAAGCGTTATTATAATATCTACAACCAGCGTCACTATTTTTCATTATTACACAAAATACAAACGACCTAAACTAGGTTGTTGAGAGTAATATTTTGAAGATGTGATATACCAAGATTACTAGTAAATAAATATTCCGTACGAACACGGAATTTCACCACGACATATATTCTTGGTATTTCAGAGTGCCACCAGATATAACGATCAGAGAGTAAACCTAATGATGTTTGATATATTAGCAGTGTCTACGATTTCGCTGAGGATAAATGGACCTCAAGAATTATCCGAAGACATAATACTGAATTCAGACTAAAATAATGTTGCACGGGTATATTGGTGGGATTAATGTGACATGATCAGAATGTACACTTTGCCTGCAGATATAGCAGCGGGATTTTTCGATGTTGTATCCGTTCTATTATTTCTCACCGGAACATCTGGATTTATTTAGACAGGCAGTCATTGATAAATATGTGCGAGCTACTGTTGGTTCGGCGCAAACTGTTTATTACAGAGCAATCGCTGTTCAACTTTCAGACAAAACAATGTTACTTGAAGGTGTTGGTGGACGAATGAGAGTCATTGTTGCACCAGTGGAAACATTTATTTAAAGCATTCATGATGTTTTAATGTCATATCATGACATCAGTGTTACTCTAACATCGAGTCAGATTAAAAGGTGCAATCGACATTAAAGACAAAGTCTGGAATAAATCTATCTCTGAAAGTAACGGCGTTGCAAGGCCCAAATAAATCATCGCTGACTGTGAACGCAACGACTGGAATGCGAATTGGTATTTCTACGAATGTGATCAAAGATACAGCAAAGACTGGTGGTACATTTTCACTGATTTCAGCTGCAGTTTCAGCTGCTTCCATTTCTTTGAAAAAGGCAACAGGAGAATGATTACCAGGAACGAGGTACGGTTAAGGTCTGCTACTGCCGGGAGAGTTTCTCTAAAACTCCCAATCTCCAAGTTTTATTTATTTGATGCTACTTGGCGATTAAGTAGCAAAAACTTTAGATGTGTTTTCATGTGTGATCAGTTACAGGAAAACCCAAACCGCGTTAAACTGATATCATTAATCTCTATGGTTGTTCTAGTTTAGGTACTCTTTAGGTTGCATACTCTGTTGATCCTCGTAATGTTGTTTAGTTTGATTCCTATGGATTGGCCCCACAGAGAGAATGTTTAAAATACAGTGGCTTATCCGGCGACATACCAATCTGGCATTCAACATTACCAACACAGACATTAACAGATCCATCTATGTGCGGTCCAGAAGTACTTGCGATATTTAAGGCCATGTCAAGGTTATCAGCGCCGCCGCATAAAGTCGTGCACAAGTATACCAGCAGACATCGTAGCTGTCCAACATCGTTTTGAACCGGTTAGTAATTAACAATTTTAAATATTGATGGAAGATCTGCTAGAAGCAAGGTCCTCCTAGGTGATATTGGTTTTGTCAGATTATGCAACACGATATGAACATGCTATCTTGCGAGACTTCCTTGGGTTGGTCAGGATTAGGTTGTTTTTCAGGATCAACATGAGCAATATTTAAGTGGATCGATATTATCGTGCGACCAGCCATAACATCCCGGTCAATAGCAGCGATACGCAATGAGATCTGTAAATATATTTACAGAACAGATGACTCAATGACTGGTCTACTCAGCATGAGCGTGAAACAAAATTGTTCTTCTGGAAGATCCAAAATCTGACGACGACGCTGCAATGAAAAAATACGTGGACGATAAAGAATCGGGATTAATACCGCCTTCACTACAACGAATGATAAATTAACCACGTTGCGATCTGAGTATGATGCTCATTGTAACCTCGTTTTTAAATCTTCGAAAGAACTTTGGTATACTTGATACACTCGTTGTTAATTTTTTGGGTACCCCAAATATCGTCGATATTAAGCTTGCTAAAATTTGCAAACGACACGATGATAACGCTGAAAAAATAAAAAAGTTTGCTCCTGATGTAATTCATACGATTTTTTTAACGCGGTTTAGACAATTGGGTCTGGATCAACAACAGGGTCACAAAGAAACAACTCAATCAAACATACAGCTGAAGTAACCGGGGTGAATAAGATCTCAGTGTTTAGCTCTGCGAAATTTAGGATATTTATGACATATCAATGGCTTCATTCCACTGATAGATTTCCTGAAGGTGTGTCAGTTGTGTTAAATCAGTATACCGAGGACATATTCAGAAGATAAAAAATGGACCACATTTATTGTCTGATATTTGTAGCACCAACGCCTCAATTGTAATGAATTCCACACAATCTTACAGATATAATCAAACATGTACGCGGAAGCCATCGCTGGAAGAAAAAAAATCATAAACGAGCATATGACAAAACTAACAAAATATCGTAAACGTATCATGGCATCAACAATGTTGTATATGCCGTGTCCTGACTTGTCGCTGAAACAACGACGTTAATCGGTACGTTATCGGAGATGCATAGACGCATGTGATATCAACCGTGGTTGGAATCGACATCGGTGTTGTTATTGTATCTGTTTGTATTCTTAATATTATCGAGAAAATAATATCCACATGTGCGGTTATGAAATTTCATGAACACATAGAAATAATCTTGTCGGTTACGTATGCATGATACATCGCTACTGTCTACGGAGTAATACTATATCAGACAGTAAATTTACTGCAATTCGAGATAGCCATTATTGGTATCACAAGAACGCAACCATCCCCGCGCAGGCATTAATGTTCCCCACATCAGCGTGCCAACGCAACATTTAGAATCGGCAGTACAGATAATAATTGCCGCAGAAATAGCCATACGACTTAATCAGATTATCGTTAACACAACACCGCCGACGGCCTAAATGATATCAGGACGCATCCGGAATTTGATATCTGGCTCCCAACTCCGATAAAACCATCCACTGGTCACTTGAGATCACATTGGTACAATTATGACTCTATTATAGCTTGCCGAATATCAGAGGTGAATCATTTGGTGGATTATTCGATAACAATTCAATGATATTTTTGTATTAAAACAGCGTTGATGGAACGTCAGATGCAGGATGTCGTGGGTACTAATAGCTGCTTTGATTGTTAGGTCGGCCTGGTGTCAGGATAATGTGAGTGGGTGGGACATCATGCTACATGTCTGCGGCATGATGCCCCAGTGCTAAACATCAATATAAACTGTGACACTGCAGACATCTTAGCGTGATGACTGAAAAATTGTTAAAGCTACGTTAAAAATCCAAGTCACACACACTCACGCACACTGATGGAACGGGCCCAGTCTGGTTGGCATCAAATTGAACAAATATAACTGATGAACTTCAGCGTAGAATCAAATCAATAACGTACATGAGTCAATACTGAGTGCGGCCATTGAAATATTGACGCCGAAATTGGGATGGCCTCTGGTAACATCAGTTATCCATAAATAACCACCAGAACCAGGGAAAATTCCATTTCAAATTGGAGTAATTTGATAAATCTATATTCTGCCGTTTGTGTATATCTACCTTCTTCACGTCTCTGCTGTATCGTTTCAAAACCATTGCTGATATTTTCAACATCATCTTTAATCGCGAGACCATCTTGTAACTGATCAATTTTAGAGATAATCTCGTCAATATTTTCTTGGTTCATTTCTTTAATAAAAGATTTTATCGAGACCATGTTCGATAAAGCTTTGCCGAATCGTGTAAACTTAGTGTGACGATTTCATGCTGGTTTCTTTTGAGCATGTGAAAAAGTTCCTAAACTTATTCATGCCCATGTCGCCGGGAGACCAAGTCTGATGAATATTTCGTAATGTATATGTGAGTCAACAACGTTAAAAATAATCAAAAAATTGCAGTTATCTCGGATCACTTTTGTGATCTGAGTATACCGCTGTGTAAAATAAACGACATCTGTGTTTTTGTGTCTGCCTCGCGAAAATATTCTGGCTGAATTTTTGTTGTTGTGATTGTAAACCACAAGACTTTTAACTCCGCCATCAAGATCTTCGACGGACTGTGCATCATTGGTGTCATTGATAAATTCATTAACGTCTCCATCGCGCTCCAAACACTTTGCTCCTTCTTTGAATTCCTTAAGAGCATAATAGCATCGCTTGTTCATCCACAGATGATGCCATAAAATAAATTTTATCCCATTTGAGCCATATTATTATCAGATTGAGCACAAACTGCGTTCTACCAGACTCAAACGGAGCAATGATAATGGCATGAATAGAATTTGGTAGCTCTGAATCATGCTTGTCTGGTGCTTCCTCGCGTGATGCTGAAAAGTCAATCACCTTTATGTTGTTCAAAAGTTTACTTTTTATAATAACGAATTTATATGGTGTCAGACGCAAGTTGGTCATGTACTCAACCGGGCTGAGAGCAAGAACGACAAGAAATAACATTCAAGTGTGCAAAATGCGGTATAAATAACCAGGGAGAAAACGTCTACCGGGATATCGTGGTCCTGAAACCCGACTTGATATCAGACTTGATGAAAAGTATCAACCAGAACCAGGCGAATTTCTAGTAAATTCGATTAATCAAGCATGCCATTCTCATGATATTACGTATAAAAACAAAGAACTGCAATAACGACATATTGTGAACGTCAAGTAGATACACACATTGAAGTCTATAGAAACAATATACGAGAATGACTTGCTTTCGAGCTGGTTGATAAAATCAGCGATGAGCGGCAAACTAGCGGTAGGAGCCTAGCTCCCGTGCAGAAAATTATTCGTCTGATAATTAATAATAATGGAGTCGATTTATTGAAGTCCAAGAGGATAGTGGAAAGATACGGCAGATCTTAACTCGCAGCAAGTGTCAAATGTGCTGTTGATTTCTGCCGATTGGTTTTCCCGACAGGCATTATGGCAAATTTAAATACCACGTCCCAAAACGATTCAGCATGGACGAAGTTAATCAGGCAGATATATTGTTTTTACCACATGAAGTCATTGGCATACAAATGCGCCTTGACAGTAGATACAAAGAAGCAGAACCGCTATCAGTTATAAAAGCAACTGAAGGCTCAACCGCGTCTGAACGAATTTATTCACGTGGCAACAGTTGCTGCAGGCTGATCCTGTTAATGATTTTCTCGGTACAGTAACAACACTGATTCAATTCAACAACATAACGTTAAAATCAGACGCAGACACACCGCGTTACATCTTGATGAGGAAACCGTTTAACGATTTAATCGAACCTGACCCATTGTTAGGACATCAGTACAGCCAAGATATACTGATCAAAAACAGATCTTGTGAATGACTACCTCACATGCCAGCAGCGTTAAACAAGGAAGTCACGAGCGAAATTGCTCTGAAAACTGTCTATGCAATCACTAAGAAACACATCCCGCGCCGAAGTTCAGTGCTTATCAGCAACGTGACAGTCAGGTATTTATTTGAACCGGGTGAACTTCAAGGTGGCGAAAAAAGAAATCAATCCCGTCTGGAGTGCAAACACACATACTGTTTCCAGCATTGTAAGATCTCATGGCAGGCCTGCATTGTACAGACTAGATTTAGCAGCTCCTCAATGCGGATTTGTCCGTGAACAATTACAATTAATTCCTGTAAATATACAATTACCACCAAGTTGGATACGCACTAGTAAAGGACACTAGCGCGGAAAAGCTTACTCCCTTACGTCTGTTACATTAAAGAAATGTCAGAGTGACATTTTCGTATGTTTGGCGGAAACTACTATCAATTCTGTCTACAGTAAATTGTAATACATCATTCGAAAATTATTGTGCAACAGGAGACGCAGCGATTATTTTGTATTATCAACATCAACATCAAACTTGAGCGAACTGGTATTTTGTCTTCACGCGTATAACCAGATAATTTTTCTTTATGGTGACGTCTGTCATGAAATGACTGCTAGCGTCTGTGACACCAGGGGCTATTGATGCACCAGTCTTTCGAGTGTCTGGTTTAATAAAATTGCAGACAATTCGCCGCGGTTGAGATATTTTTATAACTCTCGATACTGCCAAATATACTAAATTTGACCATTAATGTGATCATCGACAATCCAGATATTGGTATTTTGATTGTTAGCCCGTGCGACGAATGAATTGTAATTGCATCACGATGGCTGCGACCTTGTCGCCAATAGATCATGCTCAACAGCTGGTACGATCGGATTTGGTTAGATGAAACAAACCTTGGGTAATGTAAATGATGACCATTACATTTAAACTAAATTTAATTTCTTGTTCGTCTTCTCCTAAGATATCACTGAAGTTGACCAAATGCGTTTGATACGTGACAGACACGTGGAATATCTTCAACACAGACAATGGATTCTCCTTGACTTTTTGAAGAAGTGTGTAAGCCGATCGATACTCTTTGAAACACCACACACTGCGTTGGTGTGGACGATCTATCAAATGATGTTTGTGTTTGATAACGTGTTTCACAAAATCGGTTTTGTCTGAACCAAAAGATTTAGCGATCACCATGTTAAATCGATGGCGAAGATACATTCCTCCCAACTTGAACGATCTAATTTTTCTCCAATGATTTTGAGAGCATAGGTAGAGGAGGTAAATGTAGCCATAGCGTAGGTGCTTAGAATTCTGAAAATAACATGGACAACACAATTATAGTCTTCAAGCACGTTTATTCTGTGTTTAAAATCACAACTTTACGTTAAATACAAAAACACATTACAGCCAAATGGTTAAGTACATCGATAAAATACAAATCAAAATCATACATCCTGAATACAAACAAGTCATATGTACATCATTGTCGATTAAAGTGTGTCCCAAGAGCTGAAGGGACGCATTCGTATGTTCTTTGAGACTATAAACTATTGACAGTGGAAACTCCACTTCCGCAGCTTCTTCTAATGTAGTCATTAACATCTTTATTTTTCATGAAATATCCACACACTTGCCAAACAGAATATGTTGACAAAGAATATCCAAGGACTCTGATTTCTCTATATTTTAATTTAATTTGATTTAATATAAAATATAAAAAAAAGTTCAAAACACAGCTGCTCGGATCATACTTAGAGTACCATGATCAGAACACACCTCCCCGCTGCTCTGTACCCTACACTGGCTATCCATTCGATCCAGAATCAAACACAAAATTTGTTCTCTGTGCTACCTTTCACTGTCGGACTCTAGTCCAGCATACCTATCCGACCTCACTCATTTGTACGCACCAGCAAGATACTTACCCTCTTCTTCTGACAATCGTATACTCATTATTCCCACTATAAAAAACAAAGTCATATGGACAGCGTTCTTTTGCATACCAAGGCCCAGCAACGTGGAATGAATTGCCCACTGAACTTAGACACAAAGACACAGTGATCACATTCAAGTGTGCTCTCAAACATATTTCGACTGCAAGAACAAACTTAAAGATCTAATAATGTTTCCTACCTTAAATATTCTCAGCATGTTTTTGTTTTTTGTTTTCTAATTTCATGGTGTTTGTTTTTGTAATCATATCATTATGTTTTTTTATCTTATAGGGGTTGTTTAATGTTGTAAAGTGCTTGGAGCTTCTAAAGATTAGGCGCTATACAAAGTCCTCATTATTATTATTATTTAAATATATCTCTATTTCACTGCACATCACACATCGCAGAGTTCCTTCTGGAGACGATACTTTTGAAAAGCTTTTTGTATTTCTCTATAGTTTTAACCTTTCCTTGCATTTCGTTCCATGGTATTCTGTGTTCCACTGCCACGTTGTAGATATAAGTTTTAGCACTGGAAGGGTGTAGTCATTCATCCATGTTTGACCATTTTAACAATTTCAAAGTAATCAGCCTTTTTATGATAGTCAGGTACCTCGTGTTGGATGGTGTATAGCTATATATTAAATTCATGTAGGCTTTTATACTTTTTGGAAACTAATAACAAAATTCGGTTATTTTATATGTGATGTGCTTGGATAGTCATCTAACGTAGGTGTGCTTTGGAGTGTGTGTCTGTATGGTAGACGTGATGTGATTGATTGTGTGTGTTTGATATTTCATCACTTTCTTTTAAACTCTACACTAACAAGGCGCATTAAAGAGTGTGCATGGTGTCTTGGTTGGTATATGTATGTTTGGATAGCATGTTTGTAAGATTTCATCTCCTTTTATGAACTCTAACCTTTGTTGTGATTCTTGTTGTTAGAACACTCCACAAATCGCTTGGATCCTGCGAATAGAGTTATTCTTATGTTAAATTAGGGTAGACCGTTATAAGTGCTTGGATAAGTAATCCATGAGCAGGTGTGCTTGATTGTAATTTTAAAAAAAACGTGCTGGATTCTATATGTGGTGTGCTGGGATAGAGATTTGTGAGATTATATCTCCTTTTACACATTACCTATATCTCTTGATAGTTGGTGTGGGATTTAAGGCAATTGAAGATGAATTCTTGGCCCCTGTTGGATGATTTGTTGTGTTATTGATAGTATATATGATGTGTTAAATTGTAATAAAAGTAGGTTCAGGATTACATTCAAAATGTTGGTATATCTGGTGTGCTTGGAAAGTTACAAAAACTTATACTGTATTGTATGTGTTATACACGATTATAAATGTAGTTTTACTTTTAGTCTCCACTTTATTTTAAACTTTAACGGACATTATTTTTTCAATTCCACAAAAGTCGGTAATATATTCGAAATTTCAGTACTACTTTTAGTGTTGGTAAATTTTTAATACATTTGTTTTGGATTATATTCAATCTTCGCTAATTTCCGGTGAAATTTCGGAATTTAGTGCTATGCTTCTGGGCCATTTCTGAAAAAGAAAAAAAAATCAATATGCTACGTGCAACCCATATATAAATGGCATTAATAATACACGCATGTGACTAACCATGCAGGGTGGAGCTTATGACGAATAGCATGCCCAAATACCCACAAAAACGACAGTGCCTGTCAATTTACCACTACTTGTTACGTGTATTGTTGCATACGGTACCGACCTATACTGCCCCAGCAGATGCTGTTTTGATTGATAACCAAGCATCTGTTTAGTAATACCTGTGCATACAAATAAAATAATAACCAGATTAACATGGCCTTTAAATCAAAGCAGTTCGTCTCAGTTCTGAGAGAGATAGCTGTTTTGATTTAATTCAACTGCATTGATTTGAAAACTTAAATCGAAATTGATATGCAAGCTGAATTTGCAAATGTTATTACAAAATCTGCTAGTAACGTAAGATACTTAAGACTATATTAAGTGAACGTGCTGGAAATTGTGTAATCGAGTATTTTATTATATTGTCCTCATTGTGGGAGGGCTCATCACTTTGGGGCTGAAAAATGTTCTTTATATAAGAAGGGTGACCACATAGTCCTTGCTGGTAAAAATTAAAGTCAATTTGATGGTTGTAATATCGATAAAAGTTAGATAAAAGTTTGGCACGCATAATCGTTGAATCGTATTTAAAATTGATAAAGACTTAATAATGCTCACAATTAGTCCCGCGGGAATAAATTCCAATACCTAATTCAAGCAAGCACAGCTAAGATGAAGAAATCTCCATTTACACAAATGACAACAAAATTCTTTTTGCTTCTCAAATGTTTTGAAAGGAATTGATAGAGGTCTCTAAGAATGGTATTAATTTACCACGACTGGAATATCAAAAGTACAAGGGATACACTGAGATCTCTTGATTGTTTGAATGCATCATATAGATTTGTCAAAGAGGCTCAAAAGATGCTATATGAGTTTTCTGAACACCTTCATAAATTGACATTAGAAATGAAATGAACACCAATACAGGATCGGAATATGCTCACCATATTTACCGTTTCGTGGATCCAGGTATATAGCAACACCAGCGTGGGTCAATTCAAGGTGAGCTGTAAACATAAATAGTTGTTACTATCATTGTTTTGAATGGGTAACTTTGTCAGCGCTATATCAGGCTAGTGATATTCAAGACTTGTCTCAAATATACCAACACCATTCGGGTTTATTCAAGTTTTGGTGATATCGAATTTCCCGTAGTTTACCAAAGCCACACTGAACAAATTTCAAACACTTAACCCAGAGATCGCTGTTAATATGTTCACTTAAGACAAATGCTTTTTATTCGCTTGTATTATCCACACTTCAGCAGCTCGAACGCGTCCAGATTAGTTTGTTGTTGTAGAGTGAAACGAAAAAATTCAGATTCAATATCGCATTAAGTATGGATAAAGAATCATGCAAGGTTACTTAAAACAGTATGTACAATGATAAAATGATTCCATGGTTTGCATGCACGAATTTAAGAACCATCAACAAATTTCGAATGCTCACTCGGCCTTTGAATCCAGAAAAATCTTTGATGGTTGTCTTGTTGCAGTTCACAATGACAATTCAAAACTAAGGATGAAAAAGACCAATCTATTTTAGACTTGTCGAAGCTGCGTATGTATGAATTTAACTATGACAAGATCAAATCGTTTGATCAGGATCGGGTCAAGATGCTGACTCGCTGATCCATATCACCACCGACGAAGTGTATGCAGATATGGCGCAACCACGTTTGACCAACGAATTTGATATCAATTGTTTAACGACGCCAAAATAAATGTTAGTAACTGCAAAGACGAATGCACCGGTAAACCAATCAAAGACTATGTGTGAGGTGGTTGGCTCCAGCACATACATTAAAAAGACCAAAGATGTTCCACGGGTGATTGAGCAGAAAGATTACTAAGATTGCTAAAACGAACTATGCTTGCAATGTCTCTCAGACCGACCTGAATTTGCACAAATAGCGAATATGATACGGTGTCAGAAACATCGCATGGTGACTACCGATGTGACAAGGTGAGCTTGTCCCCGCTTGATGCTAAGCGATGGATGCTCCCCGATGGGATCACCACTTACGAGTTAATACGAATCTATGCTATAAAAATAAGTAAGAGAAAAGTGTGAAAGCAACAAGCTTTGTAAAATTCATTAAATAATTGTTTCCCCAGATAACAAATTTAAAGTGTAAAATAGGAACGTACGGTATTGCGAATTAAATCCCAAAGAATACTAGAATTTCCGAGACATGTCGAAATAATAAAAGTTCTGAATAAACCTAAGTTGAAATACAAATTAAATCCAACAATCAAAGTGTTGACGTGTCTGCGGTTTAATAATGTTGTACCAACAGCGTTTTTCTGAAACACGATAATCTTATTTCAAGTTTGAATTCACTTTAAATCTGTGTGAAAGTCTCTGTCCAATAATTTTAGTCATTATGAGCACTCTTTATTCCCAGAGTGAAAGTAACTTGAATAATTTGAAGAGATAAATTCCAGCACAAACGAAGTTCTCGATACAACAATAATATATATTGATTCTGGTAGATCGTAAAGCACGAATGGACAATTATTCTAGTAACAGGATTATGTAGTAATCTACTTGTACTCAGGTCATAATCAACATTTTTCAAAGAAAAAAATATAACCTAATGGAAATTTCAATGTGGAAGGTTCTTAATGTTTCGAAGATAAAATGTTCGTTATAATTAGAAGGTGTGCTGCTAAAATAATAATATAAAACCTGGATCATGTCAGGGGAACCCAATATCGTATACCCAGTCCGAAATACATGTTTAGTTATATTAATAATGGTCCTAATATTACACAGAGAGGATATATGTGCAATGCATTAATTGTTTACATCATAAAAAGTCAATAATTCAGATAATACAATTGATTTTGGACAAAGATAAGTTCAACATGCAATTTTACATTATAATAGCATATAATGAAAACGTTTAAAATCTAACCAAAACAATGCAAGTATTATAGGTTACTGCATTTGTATGGGAAAATATGAACGAGTTTTGGAATGGAATACTGCATGACCTTGGGAGTGCAGTATGTCCTTCCGACAAAACGAGTTCATATTTTCCCATACAAATGCAGTAACCTTTTTATTTTATGCTCATTTTGTAAATTCTACCTAAGGTTTAATTATATAAACAAAAGACACTACAAGAAGCAACGTAAATGAATGAATGCCGTATTCCAAACTAAATACACAAGCGCAGATTTGTCATTACACAATGACATCATTATTAATGCGCACATAACTCCGCCCAGATATATTTGAACTTAATCGCGCGCTCGACATAACTTTCGAAAGAAAAATGTCGCGTCTAGTTAAAATTGAAATTTGCAGTCATATTGTGAATGAATGCGCATTGCAACAACTTTTCCATTTGATCTGGAATGAATATATTTTGGTATTTTGTTTCGATTCGACGAAAGTTTGTGATTTTGGACTGGATTCATCTGTGCAAATTATACATGAAATACATTGGATTGAAGTGGCGCGGGAGAAGCGTGTTTACGTCTGCAAAAGTGTTTCTGTCATTGAATGTTTGAAATCATAATGTGTGAAAAATATGAAGTCTTTCAACTGCAATTATCAAAAAGACGCTATGGAATTTAATGCTTATTTCATTTTGAGTGCAGTAAGGAGGATGCAATTGCACCTATAATCGAAGTTACAGCACAATTTCGAAATGTGTAATCCAGATTAAAAACCTCATGTAATTCGGATTTGCAAAATTAAGAAAATACATTTTGAGGAAATTCAGGATGTAAAACTGTAAGTATATTTTATTTTGCCATTCTTATCACCAGCTAAAGAAGGCAGTATATGCCTTGTCACTTGTATGTTATTTGTAAGGACCTTTTCTTCAGTCTTTTATGTAATGTAGCTAGCCTAAATCCGTAACATTATATCAACGCAGAATGTACCAAAACAGTTTGTTTTTTTTTCAGTCCATGAAACATGTTTTAGTTCATTCAGAAACAAATTTAAACAACCACAACGTAAAGAGCCTCTTGTACATGATTTGTGTACAAAAAAAAAATTATTGGCGTCTGCGTCCATTGTTTGTTTACAATAGAAAGTAGTTCCTTTATGCACGTGAATGCTATATGTGTATTGTCGCGTGTGTTCAGTATCGGGGAATACTGAACGATTCTGACAACGTAAAGTTAACGGGGGAAAATGAGCATATAATCAAAATATTTATTGTATAATTTTTGTCATCATGCTGTTGTGAACCAAGTGATTTGATATTAGGCGCCGTACAAAGTCCTCATTATTATTATTATTATTATTATTATGCTTGTTATTAAGTATATAATAAAAAGGTTTTTGACTGAGTATTGAAAAATATAAGTCCCTAGTTCATGTGGCGTAGGATGTCCATTATTTTTCAATACTCAGTCAATTACCCACATATAAACCGATTTTCTCGTGTTAACGGGTTTTACACGTCCACTCAAGACCGTCTTTATCATATTTAAATATCAAGGCCGATCTCTAATATACAGTTTTATTGTCAATATTTCACCGCACACATCCACAATGTGTCCGACCTAGTCCACTAAGGAAAAACGAATTTGGGTCAGCCGACTGTTATGGCATAAAAGATACAAAGGAGCTACGTGCGTAATCGATATCAAATCACTTGGCTCCAAGGTTGGTGAAAACCCAAATACATGTAGCCCTGGAAAACTTTGCCTGTTTTTCCAGACCTGCTTTCATAACTACTACTATTTATTGTATAATTTTGTCATCATGCTGTTGTGAACCAACTTATGATTGATACTAGTTAGTGCATTGCGCTATCGCATCAACACAAATTTTCCTTACGGCAGTTTCGTAGTTGAAGGATCAACTTCCTATTACTCTCACAGAAATGTTAGCTGGGAGGCTTTGGTCCTCCCGTTGAGGACCCCAATCGATAATATGTTGGCTGTCTTGGAGAATCAATCCGATCCGAAAGCGTAAACACATCGACAGTCCATACGTGGTCAGTACCATTTCCTTCTGACTCTCCAGGTGCAAGCAGATATCGAACTAGCGACTTATATTTTTCAATACTCAGTCAAAAACCTTTTTATTATATACTTAATAACAAGCATAATAATAATAATAATAATAATAATAATAATGAGGACTTTGTACGGCGCCTAATATCAAATCACTTGGTTCACAACAGCATGATGACAAAATTATACAATAAATATTTTGATTATATGCTCATTTTCCCCCGTTAACTTTACGTTGTCAGAATCGTTCAGTATTCCCCAATACTGAACACACGCGACAATACACATATAGCATTCACGTGCATAAAGGAACTACTTTCTATTGTAAACAAACAATGGACGCAAACGCCAATAATTTTTTTTTTGTACACAAATCATGTACAAGAGGCTCTTTACTTTGTGGTTGTTTAAATTTGTTTCTGAATGAACTAACACATGTTTCATGGACTGAAAAAAAAAAACTCTTTTGGCACATTCCGCGTTGATATAATGTTACGGATTTAGGCTAGCTACATTACATAAAAGACTGAAGAAAAGGTCCTTACAAATAACATACAAGTGACAAGGCATATACTGCCTTCTTTAGCTGGTGATAAGAATGGCAAAATAAAATATACTTACAGTTTTACATCCTGAATTTCCTCAAAAATTATTTTCTTAATTTTGCAATTCCGAATTACATGAGGTTTTTAATCTGGATTACACATTTCGAAATTGTGCTGTAACTTCGATTATAGGTGCAATTGCATCCTCCTTACTGCACTCAAAATGAAATAAGCATTAAATTCCATAGCGTCTTTTTGATAATTGCAGTTGAAAGACTTCATATTTTTCACACATTATGATTTCAAACATTCAATGACACAAACACTTTTGCAGACGTAAACACGCTTCTCCCGCGCCACTTCAATCCAATGTATTTCATGTATAATTTGCACAGATGAATCCAGTCCAAAATCACAAACTTTCGTCGAATCGAAACAAAATACCAAAATATATTCATTCCAGATCAAATGGAAAAGTTGTTGCAATGCGCATTCATTCACAATATGACTGCAAATTTCAATTTTAACTAGACGCGACATTTTTCTTTCGAAAGTTATGTCGAGCGCGCGATTAAGTTCAAATATATCTGGGCGGAGTTATGTGCGCATTAATAATGATGTCATTGTGTAATGACAAATCTGCGCTTGTGTATTTAGTTTGGAATACGGCATTCATTCATTTACGTTGCTTCTTGTAGTGTCTTTTGTTTATATAATTAAACCTTAGGTAGAATTTACAAAATGAGCATAAAATAAAAAGGTTACTGCATTTGTATGGGAAAATATGAACTCGTTTTGTCGGAAGGACATACTGCACTCCCAAGGTCATGCAGTATTCCATCCCAAAACTCGTTCATATTTTCCCATACAAATGCAGTAACCTATAATACTTGCATTGTTTTGGTTAGATTTTAAACGTTTTCATTATATGCTATTATAATGTAAAATTGCATGTTGAACTTATCTTTGTCCAAAATCAATTGTATTATCTGAATTATTGACTTTTTATGATGTAAACAATTAATGCATTGCACATATATCCTCTCTGTGTAATATTAGGACCATTATTAATATAACTAAACATGTATTTCGGACTGGGTATACGATATTGGGTTCCCCTTTCAATACCTGACATGATCCAGGTTTTATATTATTATTTTAGCAACACACCTTCTAATTATAACGAATATTTTATCTTCGAAACATTAAGAACCTTCCACATTGAAATTTCCATTAGGTTATATTTTTTTCTTTGAAAAATGTTGATTATGACCTGAGTACAAGTAGATTACTACATAATCCTGTTACTAGAATAATTGTCCATTCGTGCTTTACGATCTACCAGAATCAATATATATTATTGTTGTATCCAGATCTTCGTTTGTGCTGGAATTTATCTCTTCAAATTATTCAAGTTACTTTCACTCTGGGAATAAAGAGTGCTCATAATGACTAAAATTATTGGACAGAGACTTTCACACAGATTTAAAGTGAATTCAAACTTGAAATAAGATTATCGTGTTTCAGAAAAACGCTGTTGGTACAACATTATTAAACCGCAGACACGTCAACACTTTGATTGTTGGATTTAATTTGTATTTCAACTTAGGTTTATTCAGAACTTTTATTATTTCGACATGTCTCGGTAATTCTAGTATTCTTTGGGATTTAATTCGCAATACCGTACGTTCCTATTTTACACTTTAAATTTGTTATCTGGGGAAACAATTATTTAATGAATTTTACAAAGCTTGTTGCTTTCACACTTTTCTCTTACTTATTTTTATAGCATAGATTCGTATTAACTCGTAAGTGGTGATCCCATCGGGGAGCATCCATCGCTTAGCATCAAGCGGGGACAAGCTCACCTTGTCACATCGGTAGTCACCATGCGATGTTTCTGACACCGTATCATATTCGCTATTTGTGCAAATTCAGGTCGGTCTGAGAGACATTGCAAGCATAGTTCGTTTTAGCAATCTTAGTAATCTTTCTGCTCAATCACCCGTGGAAAATCTTTGGTCTTTTTAATGTATGTGCTGGAGCCAACCACCTCACACATAGTCTTTGATTGGTTTACCGGTGCATTCGTCTTTGCAGTTACTAACATTTATTTTGGCGTCGTTAAACAATTGATATCAAATTCGTTGGTCAAACGTGGTTGCGCCATATCTGCATACACTTCGTCGGTGGTGATATGGATCAGCGAGTCAGCATCTTGACCCGATCCTGATCAAACGATTTGATCTTGTCATAGTTAAATTCATACATACGCAGCTTCGACAAGTCTAAAATAGATTGGTCTTTTTCATCCTTAGTTTTGAATTGTTATTGTGAACTGCAACAAGACAACCATCAAAGATTTTTCTGGATTCAAAGGCCGAGTGAGCATTCGAAATTTGTTGATGGTTCTTAAATTCGTGCATGCAAACCATGGAATCATTTTATCATTGTACATACTGTTTTAAGTAACCTTGCATGATTCTTTATCCATACTTAATGCGATATTGAATCTGAATTTTTTCGTTTCACTCTACAACAACAAACTAATCTGGACGCGTTCGAGCTGCTGAAGTGTGGATAATACAAGCGAATAAAAAGCATTTGTCTTAAGTGAACATATTAACAGCGATCTCTGGGTTAAGTGTTTGAAATTTGTTCAGTGTGGCTTTGGTAAACTACGGGAAATTCGATATCACCAAAACTTGAATAAACCCGAATGGTGTTGGTATATTTGAGACAAGTCTTGAATATCACTAGCCTGATATAGCGCTGACAAAGTTACCCATTCAAAACAATGATAGTAACAACTATTTATGTTTACAGCTCACCTTGAATTGACCCACGCTGGTGTTGCTATATACCTGGATCCACGAAACGGTAAATATGGTGAGCATATTCCGATCCTGTATTGGTGTTCATTTCATTTCTAATGTCAATTTATGAAGGTGTTCAGAAAACTCATATAGCATCTTTTGAGCCTCTTTGACAAATCTATATGATGCATTCAAACAATCAAGAGATCTCAGTGTATCCCTTGTACTTTTGATATTCCAGTCGTGGTAAATTAATACCATTCTTAGAGACCTCTATCAATTCCTTTCAAAACATTTGAGAAGCAAAAAGAATTTTGTTGTCATTTGTGTAAATGGAGATTTCTTCATCTTAGCTGTGCTTGCTTGAATTAGGTATTGGAATTTATTCCCGCGGGACTAATTGTGAGCATTATTAAGTCTTTATCAATTTTAAATACGATTCAACGATTATGCGTGCCAAACTTTTATCTAACTTTTATCGATATTACAACCATCAAATTGACTTTAACTTTTACCAGCAAGGACTATGTGGTCACCCTTCTTATATAAAGAACATTTTTCAGCCCCAAAGTGATGAGCCCTCCCACAATGAGGACAATATAATAAAATACTCGATTACACAATTTCCAGCACGTTCACTTAATATAGTCTTAAGTATCTTACGTTACTAGCAGATTTTGTAATAACATTTGCAAATTCAGCTTGCATATCAATTTCGATTTAAGTTTTCAAATCAATGCAGTTGAATTAAATCAAAACAGCTATCTCTCTCAGAACTGAGACGAACTGCTTTGATTTAAAGGCCATGTTAATCTGGTTATTATTTTATTTGTATGCACAGGTATTACTAAACAGATGCTTGGTTATCAATCAAAACAGCATCTGCTGGGGCAGTATAGGTCGGTACCGTATGCAACAATACACGTAACAAGTAGTGGTAAATTGACAGGCACTGTCGTTTTTGTGGGTATTTGGGCATGCTATTCGTCATAAGCTCCACCCTGCATGGTTAGTCACATGCGTGTATTATTAATGCCATTTATATATGGGTTGCACGTAGCATATTGATTTTTTTTTTCTTTTTCAGAAATGGCCCAGAAGCATAGCACTAAATTCCGAAATTGCACCGGAAATTAGCGAAGATTGAATATAATCCAAAACAAATGTATTAAAAATTTACCAACACTAAAAGTAGTACTGAAATTTCGAATATATTACCGACTTTTGTGGAATTGAAAAAATAATGTCCGTTAAAGTTTAAAATAAAGTGGAGACTAAAAGTAAAACTACATTTATAATCGTGTATAACACATACAGTACAGTATAAGTTTTTGTAACTTTCCAAGCACACCAGATATACCAACATTTTGAATGTAATCCTGAACCTACTTTTTATTACAATTTAACACATCATATATACTATCAATAACACAACAAATCATCCAACAGGGGCCAAGAATTCATCTTCAATTGCCTTAAATCCCACACCAACTATCAAGAGATATAGGTAATGTGTAAAAGGAGATATAATCTCACAAATCTCTATCCCAGCACACCACATATAGAATCCAGCAGGTTTTTTTTTTAAATTACAATCAAGCACACCTGCTCATGGATTACTTATCCAAGCACTTATAACGGTCTACCCTAATTTAACATAAGAATAACTCTATTCCGAATTTTGTTATTTGTTTCCAAAAAGTATAAAAGCCTACATGATTTTAATATATAGCTATACACCATCCAACACGAGGTACCTGACTATCATAAAAAGGCTGATTACTTTGAAATTGTTAAAATGGTCAAACATGGATGAATGACTACACCCTTCCAGTGCTAAAACTTATATCTACAACGTGGCAGTGGAACACAGAATTCCATGGAACGAAATGCAAGGAAAGGTTAAAACTATAGAGAAATACAAAAAGCTTTTCAGAGGTATCGTCTCCAGAAGGAACTCTGCGATGCGTGAAGTGCAGTGAAACAGAGATATGTTTAAATAATAATAATAATGAGGACTTTGTATAGCGCCTAATCTTTAGAAGCTCTAAGCGCTTTACAACATTAAACAACCCCTATAAGATAAAAAAACATAATGATATGATTACAAAAACAAACACCATGAAATTAGAAAACAAAAAACAAAAACATGCTGAGAATATTTAAGGTAGGAAACATTATTAGATCTTTAAGTTTGTTCTTGCAGTCGAAAAATGTGAGTTTGAGAGCACACTTGAATGTGATCACTGTCTTTGTGTCTATGTTCAGTGGGCAATTCGTTCCACGTTGCTGGGCCTTGGTATGCAAAAGAACGCTGTCCATATGACTTTGTTTTTTATAGTGGGAATAATGAGTATACGATTGTCAGAAGAAGAGGGTAAGTATCTTGCTGGTGCGTACAAATGAGTGAGGTCGGATAGGTATGCTGGACTAGAGTCCGACAGTGAAAGGTAGCACAGAGAACAAATTTTGTGTTTGATTCTGGATCGAATGGATAGCCAGTGTAGGGTACAGAGTCCTTGGATATTCTTTGTCAACATATTCTGTTTGGCAAGTGTGTGGATATTTCATGAAAAATAAAGATGTTAATGACTACATTAGAAGAAGCTGCGGAAGTGGAGTTTCCACTGTCAATAGTTTATAGTCTCAAAGAACATACGAATGCGTCCCTTCAGCTCTTGGGACACACTTTAATCGACAATGATGTACATATGACTTGTTTGTATTCAGGATGTATGATTTTGATTTGTATTTTATCGATGTACTTAACCATTTGGCTGTAATGTGTTTTTGTATTTAACGTAAAGTTGTGATTTTAAACACAGAATAAACGTGCTTGAAGACTATAATTGTGTTGTCCATGTTATTTTCAGAATTCTAAGCACCTACGCTATGGCTACATTTACCTCCTCTACCTATGCTCTCAAAATTATTGGAGAAAAATTAGATCGTTCAAGTTGGGAGGAATGTATCTTCGCCATCGATTTAACATGGTGATCGCTAAATCTTTTGGTTCAGACAAAACCGATTTTGTGAAACACGTTATCAAACACAAACATCATTTGATAGATCGTCCACACCAAAGCAGTGTGTGGTGTTTCAAAGAGTATCGATCGGCTTACACACTTCTTCAAAAAGTCAAGGAGAATCCAGTGTCTGTGTTGAAGATATTCCACGTGTCTGTCACGTATCAAACGCATTTGGTCAACTTCAGTGATATCTTAGGAGAAGACGAACAAGAAATTAAATTTAGCTTAAATGTAATGGTCATCATTTACATTACCCAGAGTTTGTTTCATCTGACTAAATCCGATCGTACCAGCTGTTGAGCATGATCTATTGGCGACAAGGTCGCAGCCATCGTGATGCAATTACAATTCATTCGTCGCACGGGCTAACAATCAAAATACCAATATCTGGATTGTCGATGATCACATTAATGGTCAAATTTAGTATATTTGGCAGTATCGAGAGTTATAAAAATATCTCAACCGCGGCGAATTGTCTGCAATTTTATTAAACCAGACACTCGAAAGACTGGTGCATCAATAGCCCCTGGTGTCACAGACGCTAGCAGTCATTTCATGACAGACGTCACCATAAAGAAAAATTATCTGGTTATACGCGTGAAGACAAAATACCAGTTCGCTCAAGTTTGATGTTGATGTTGATAATACAAAATAATCGCTGCGTCTCCTGTTGCACAATACTTTTCGAATGATGTATTACAATTTACTGTAGACAGAATTGATAGTAGTTTCCGCCAAACATACGAAAATGTCACTCTGACATTTCTTTAATGTAACAGACGTAAGGGAGTAAGCTTTTCCGCGCTAGTGTCCTTTACTAGTGCGTATCCAACTTGGTGGTAATTGTATATTTACAGGAATTAATTGTAATTGTTCACGGACAGATCCGCATTGAGGAGCTGCTAAATCTAATCTGTACAATGCAGGCCTGCCATGAGATCTTACAATGCTGGAAACAGTATGTGTGTTTGCACTCCAGACGGGATTGATTTCTTTTTTCGCCACCTTGAAGTTCACCCGGTTCAAATAAATACCTGACTGTCACGTTGCTGATAAGCACTGAACTTCGGCGCGGGATGTGTTTCTTAGTGATTGCATAGACAGTTTTCAGAGCAATTTCGCTCGTGACTTCCTTGTTTAACGCTGCTGGCATGTGAGGTAGTCATTCACAAGATCTGTTTTTGATCAGTATATCTTGGCTGTACTGATGTCCAAACAATGGGTCAGCAAGTGTTCGATTAAATCGTTAAACGGTTTCCTCATCAAGATGTAACGCGGTGTGTCTGCGTCTGATTTTAACGTTATGTTGTTGAATTGAATCAGTGTTGTTACTGTACCGAGAAAATCATTAACAGGATCAGCCTGCAGCAACTGTTGCCACGTGAATAAATTCGTTCAGACGCGGTTGAGCCTTCAGTTGCTTTTTTAACTGATAGCGGTTCTGCTTCTTTGTATCTACTGTCAACGTTGACGACCGCCAAAGCGCATTTGTATGCCAATGACTTCATGTGGTAAAAACAATATATCTGCCTGATTAACTTCGTCCATGCTGAATCGTTTTGGGACGTGGTATTTAAATTTGCCATAATGCCTGTCGGGAAAACCAATCGGCAGAAATCAACAGCACATTTGACACTTGCTGCGAGTTAAGATCTGCCGTATCTTTCCACTATCCTCTTGGACTTCGATAAATCGACTCCATTATTATTAATTATCAGACGATTAATTTTCTGCACGGGAGCTAGGCTCCTACCGCTAGTTTACCGCTCATCGCTGATCTTATCAACCAGCTCGAAAGCAAGTCATTCTCGTATATTGTTTCTATAGACTTGAATGTGTGTATCTACTTGACGTTCACAGTATGTCGTAATATCATGAGAATGGCATGCTTGATTAATAACATTTACTAGAAATTCGCTTGGTTCTGGTTGATACTTTTCATCAAGTCTGATATCAAGTCGGGTTTCAGGACCACGATATCCCGGTAGACGTTTTCTCCCTGGTTATTTATACCGCATTTTGCACACTTGAATGTTATTTCTTGTCGTTCTTGCTCTCAGCCCGGTTGAGTACATGACCAACTTGCGTCTGACACCATATAAACTCGTTATTATAAAAAGTAAACTTTTGAACAACATAAAGGTGATTGACTTTTCAGCATCACGCGAGGAAGCACCAGACAAGCATGATTCAGAGAGCTACCAAATTCTATTCATGCCATTATAATTGCTCCGTTTGAGTCTGGTAGAACGCAGTTTGTGCTCAATCTGATAATAATATGGCTCAAATGGGATAAAATTTATTTTATGGCATCATCTGTGGATGAACAAGCGATGCTATTATGCTCTTAAGGAATTCAAAGAAGGAGCAAAGTGTTTGGAGCGCGATGGAGACGTTAATGAATTTATCAATGACACCAATGATGCACAGTCAGTCGAAGATCTTGATGGCGGAGTTAAAAGTCTTGTGGTTTACAATCACAGCAACAAAAATTCAGCCAGAATATTTTCGCGAGGCAGACACAAAAACACAGATGTCGTTTATTTTACACAGCGGTATACTCAGATCACAAAAGTGATCCGAGATAACTGCAATTTTTTGATTATTTTTAACGTTGTTGACTCACATATACATTACGAAATATTCATCAGACTTGGTCTCCCGGCGACATGGGCATGAATAAGTTTAGGAACTTTTTCACATGCTCAAAAGAAACCAGCATGAAATCGTCACACTAAGTTTACACGATTCGGCAAAGCTTTATCGAACATGGTCTCGATAAAATCTTTTATTAAAGAAATGAACCAAGAAAATATTGACGAGATTATCTCTAAAATTGATCAGTTACAAGATGGTCTCGCGATTTAAGTTGATGTTGAAAATATCAGCAATGGTTTTGAAACGATACAGCAGAGACGTGAAGAAGGTAGATATACACAAACGGCAGAATATAGATTTATCAAATTACTCCAATTTGAAATGGAATTTTCCCTGGTTCTGGTGGTTATTTATGGATAACTGATGTTACCAGAGGCCATCCCAATTTCGGCGTCAATATTTCAATGGCGGCACTCAGTATTGACTCATGCACGTTATTGATTTGATTCTACGCTGAAGTTCATCAGTTATATTTGTTCAATTTGATGCCAACCAGACTGGGCCCGTTCCATCAGTGTGCGTGAGTGTGTGTGACTTGGATTTTTAACGTAGCTTTAACAATTTTTCAGTCATCACGCTAAGATGTCTGCAGTGTCACAGTTTATATTGACGTTTAGCACTGGGGCATCATGCCGCAGACATGTAGCATGATGTCCCACCCGGTCACATTATCCTGACACCAGGCCGACCTAACAATTAAAGCAGCTATTAGTACCCACGACATCCTGCATCTGACGTTCCATCAACGCTGTTTTAATACAAAAATATCATTGAATTGTTATCGAATAATCCACCAAATGATTCACCTCTGATATTCGGCAAGCTATAATACAGTTATAATTGTACCAATGTGATCTCAAGTGACCAGTGGGTGTTTTTATCGGAGTTGGGAGCCAGATATCAAATTCCGGATGCGTCCTGATATCATTGAGGCCGTCGGCGGTGTTGTGTTAACGATAATCTGATTAAGTCGTATGGCTATTTCTGCGGCAATTATTATCTGTACTGCCGATTCTAAATGTTGCGTTGGCACGCTGATGTGGGGAACATTAATGCCTGCGCGGGGATGGTTGCGCTCTTGTGATACCAATAATGGCTATCTCGAATTGCAGTAAATTTACTGTCTGATATAGTATTACTCCGTAGACAGTAGCGATGTGTCATGCATACGTAACCGACAAGATTATTTCTATGTGTTCATGAAATTTCATAACCGCACATGTGGATATTATTTTCTCGATAATATTAAGAATACAAACAGATACAATAACAACACCGATGTCGATTCCAACCACGGTTGATATCACATGCGTCTATGCATCTCCGATAACGTACCGATTAACGTCGTTGTTTCAGCGACAAGTCAGGACACGGCATATACAACATTGTTGATGCCATGATACGTTTACGATATTTTGTTAGTTTTGTCATATGCTCGTTTATGGTTTTTTTTCTTCCAGCGATGGCTTCCGCGTACATGTTTGATTATATCTGTAAGATTGTGTGGAATTCATTACAATTGAGGCGTTGGTGCTACAAATATCAGACAATAAATGTGGTCCATTTTTTATCTTCTGAATATGTCCTCGGTATACTGATTTAACACAACTGACACACCTTCAGGAAATCTATCAGTGGAATGAAGCCATTGATATGTCATAAATATCCTAAATTTCGCAGAGCTAAACACTGAGATCTTATTCACCCCGGTTACTTCAGCTATATGTTTGATTGAGTTGTTTCTTTGTGACCCTGTTGTTGATCCAGACCCAATTGTCTAAACCGCGTTAAAAAATCGTATGAATTACATCAGGAGCAAACTTTTTTATTTCTTCAGCGTTGTCATCGTGTCGTTTGCAAATTTTAGCAAGCTTAATATCGACGATATTTGGGGTACCCAAAAAATTAACAACGAGTGTATCAAGTATACCAAAGTTCTTTCGAAGATTTAAATACGAGGTTACAATGAGCATCATACTCAGATCGCAACATTTTTAATTTATCATTCGTTGTAGTGAAGGCGGTATTAATCCCGATTCTTTATCGTCCACGTATTTTTTCATTGCAGCGTCGTCGTCAGATTTTGGATCTTCCAGAAGAACAATTTTGTTTCACGATCATGCTGAGTAGACCAGTCATTGAGTCATCTGTTCTGTAAATATATTTACAGATCTCTTTGCGTATCGCTGCTATTGACTGGGATGTTATGGCTGGTCGCACGATAATATCGATCCACTTAAATATTGCTCATGTTGATCCTGAAAAACAACCTAATCCTGACCAACCCAAGGAAGTCTCGCAAGATAGCATGTTCATATCGTGTTGCATAATCTGACAAAACCAATATCACCTAGGAGGACCTTGCTTCTAGCAGATCTTCCATCAATATTTAAAATTGTTAATTACTAACCGGTTCAAAACGATGTTGGACAGCTACGATGTCTGCTGGTATACTCGTGCACGACTTTATGCGGCGGCGCTGATAACCTTGACATGGCCTTAAATATCGCAAGTACTTCTGGACCGCACATAGATGGATCTGTTAATGTCTGTGTTGGTAATGTTGAATACCAGATTGGTATGTCGCCGGATAAGCCACTGTATTTTAAACATTCTCTCTGTGGGGCCAATCCATAGGAATCAAACTAAACAACATTACGAGGATCAACAGAGTATGCAACCTAAAGAGTACCTAAACTAGAACAACCATAGAGATTAATGATATCAGTTTAACGCGGTTTGGGTTTTCCTGTAACTGATCACACATGAAAACACATCTAAAGTTTTTGCTACTTAATCGCCAAGCAGCATCAAATAAATTAAAATTGGAGATTTGGAGTTTTAGAGAAACTCTCCCGGCAGTAGCAGACCTTAACCGTACCTCGTTCCTGGTAATCATTGTCCTGTTGCCTTTTTCAAAGAAATGGAAGCAGCTGAAACTGCAGCTGAAATCAGTGAAAAGGTACCACCAGTCTTTGCTGTATCTCTGATCACATTCGTAGAAATACCAATTCGCATTCCAGTCGTTGCGTTCACAGTCAGCGATGATTTATTTGGGCCTTGCAACGCCGTTACTTTCAGAGATAGATTTATTCCAGACTTTGTCTTTAATGTCGATTGCACCTTTTAATCTGACTGGAACACTGATGTCATGATATGACATTAAAACATCATGAATGCTTTAAATAAATGTTTCCACTGGTGCAACAATGACTCTCATTCGTCCACCAACACCTTCAAGTAACATTGTTTTGTCTGAAAGTTGAACAGCGATTGCTCTGTAATAAACAGTTTGCGCCGAACCAACAGTAGCTCGCACATATTTATCAATGACTGCCTGTCTAAATAAATCCAGATGTTCTGGTGAGAAATAATAGAACGGATACAACATCGAAAAATCCCGCTGCTATATCTGCAGGCAAAGTGTACATTCTGATCATGTCCCATTAATCCCAGCAATATACCCGTGCAACATTATTTTAGTCTGAATTCAGTATTATGTCTTCGGATAATTCTTGAGGTCCATTTATCCTCAGCGAAATCGTAGACACTGCTAATATATCAAACATCATTAGGTTATATCTGGTGGCACTCTGAAATACCAAGAATATATGTCGTGGTGAAATTCCATGTTGTTATGATATCTGCCATGAAAATGTTCTTGCTTTGCCTGGAGCTGTGTCTGTGGTCATTGTCAGCCACGAGAGCGTTGATTTGCCACCACCACTGTCCATGATCGATAACAACCGCGCTTCTTCAGTCACTTTCCAACCCCACCCCAACCAATCGCAGAGCGCCAGAATGCATCGCTGTCGGTCGCCTTTTGCACCAATGCAACCGTAAGTTTTACTCCGAAGATAAGTTTTCTAATATGTCTACAGGATCCGAAGATATGTGATTGTGGTATCACAAATGAAAATGCACCATCGGCATTAACCTAAGACCGTCGTGCTGCGGATCCTCAGTTATTTCTGAATTAGTACTCTGCAGTGTCGCAAAAGGAGAGTCAAGTCGAGGTATCATTCCAGATGGTTGTGGATCAAAAGAGATAATTTGTGTTAATTGTACTATGAGATACTTCTATCTTCAGGGTTGTAAGTAATGTTCTTCCTGATCAGCATGGAGAGACCGGCGGACCGTGATCGCTAGTCCGATAATTGTCTTAGCATCATCAACGTTATTGGAGCATGACTCGATTTCTTTACACTCAGTGGTATATATGGCACTGTTAAACAACCCTATAATTAATCCACATCGTTCATTTGCTGCATATGGTGTATTATCATCTTTCACAAGTTTACCCTGAACTTCAATAAATGATCGGCGGGCAAGAAATTCCTGGATATATGTTGTGGTGTTCCAGAGGGGTCTGTTCTTGGACCTGTTCTCTTCATTCTGTACACTCTGCCACTCTCAAGTGTCATAGATCATCATCCAGTGTCTCACCAATTGTACGCTGATGACACCCAAATATACAAATTTAGCCACCCAACTGAAGTTGATGCTACTATCCAAGGTGTAGAGAGGTGCATTCCTGATGTGAAATCATGGATGACATGGAACAAGCTGCAGATGAATGATAATAAAATTGAGGCCATTCTGATCACAACACAAAGAATTTCTCATTCACATCCTTTACCTCAAACAATAAATATCAGCAACACCAACATTAAATTCACACAATCAGTACGAAACCTAGGTGTTACTCTGGACCGTTCTCTCACACTGCACCAACATATCATGAACATATGCAAGGCTGCATCTCTTGAGCTGAGACGCATCAGCACAATCCGTACTTAGAGTACCACGATCAGAGCACACCTCCCCGCTGCTCTGTACCCTACACTGGCTATCCATTCGATCCAGAATCAAACACAAAATTGGTTCTCTGTGCTACGTTTCACTGTGGGACTCTAGTCCAACATACCTATTCGATCTCACCCATGTGTACTCACTAACAAGATACTTACGCTCCTCTTCTGACAATCGTATACTCATTATTCCCACTATGAAAACAAAGTCATATGGAGAGCGTTCTATTGCATACTAAGGCCCAGCAACGTGGAATGAATTTCCCACTGAACTTAGACACAAAGACACAGTGATCACATTCAAGAGGGCTCTCAAAACTCGCTTATTTCGACTGCAAGAACAAACTTAAAGACCTAATAATGTTTCCTACCTGAAATATTCTCAGCATGTTTTTTTTAATTTTTTTTAATGTTTTTCTAATTTCATGGTGTTTGTTTTTGTAATAATATTATTATGTTTTTTATCTTATAGGTGTTGTCTAATGTTGTAAAGCGCTTAGAGCTTCTAAAGATTAGGCGCTATACAAAGTCCTCATTATTATTATTATTATTATTATTATTATTATTATTATTATTATTATTATATCTTGTACCTATAGTTTGATTCGTCCTTGTTGGTTTGATTCTCGTGATTTATAAGAATAATACTGAAAATTCCGCACAGACCTATTGAGTTACGTCAAATGCGAGATCAGATAAACGTCTGAAGACTTTTATTTATATTCGATGTTATCTTTTAGGATGTTCTAACACCGATCAGTAAGTGGTTGATCAGCGACGACGATGGGCCAGACCATTTCCCGCTGTTAGGCATGCGGTTATGTTTTTCTCTATCTCGGTGGTGGCTTGTTTTGTCAGTGACGGTACTAATTATTTCAACCGCTCATTTGTGGCTTGATTTATTATTTTGCAGGAATCACTTTGGTGCTTGCTGGGTAGTTTTACCAGATGTGACTTTCGTCGTACTGATCGCGCGAGTCTGTCCTTGATCGGTGAGAATGCTTGACCAGCAATATCAACAACATTTTGTGGGAATTATTACCGGCTCGTCCACCAATCAAAACATCAGCGAGGACGTTATTGGGATAAAGTTTAATTTGAATCACTGGAGAGGTTTGCTTCTTACGACGTTATGTGTTTGAACACTGCTTTTGGCAAGGCTACTTCTGTTTGCTTCATCATCATCATCAATACGAGGTGGTCTACATGGCATTGTGATTTTTCGGGTGTTAACATATCTCCAGATAATGGTGATCTTTGACTTATTTCTCAAAGTGTTCAAATTCATCCTTATATTTATCACTGATCTGACCTGTACCATGGTAGATTTGAAACACAAACGAGTTCATTGTTTTTAACGTAAGTGGTCTCTGGGTCAAACAACGAACTACTAGCTAAGTATCCGGCTGCAGCAATCATTATGGGGTCGCGAAATTATTGTTATTTTTGCAACAAGATCCCTTACATCAGCGATCTCAGCACGCGCTTGATCGATACCTTCAATTGATTGCTGTATTTCTTGCTGTAATTGTGGCTGAAAAGCAATTATTTCAGGTTGAAGTTCTTGGAGAATCTTTATGGTTGTGCTTTAGTTAATTCAGCTATTTTTCAAGTTGCTTTAGCGGTTTTGTTCTAGCGACGGAAGAAGACATTTAATAGCTTTTGTGACTGGCTTAAACAACTGTTCTGTACTTTCTGTAAATTTCACTTGAGCTTCCTGAAACTGTCGTAGCTGCTGTTTGACAGAATCGATGACCGGAATATATTTCTTAATTGGTCTAGTCGTTGTTGGGCTAATTTATCCGTATGTGATTATATAGTAAGCACTAAATCACTCATTCATATTATTACAACAATGATTCAATTACAAATCACTGGTCAGTATATAGAAAGTGTAATGTATAAATTGTCGGAATGCCACATATTCAACTCACAACATAGAAATTCTCTTGATACATTGAACTGAGCTAAATATAAGACGTTATAATTATACACGGCTACAGATCTACTGGTGCATTATGCGATGGCAGAATTGGAACTGTGCAGTCTTAGTTTGACCATTCAAACGGACGCCTGTCTACGCATATATTATTTTAAATCACTCAAAAAATCCATCAATAACAACACAGATGACACTATTTCTACTTGCGGCGACGCTTGTGCTATCGTATTCGAATAATCCCCATCATGAAAGCGTTATTATAATATCTACAACCAGCGTCACTATTTTTCATTATTACACAAAATACAAACGACCTAAACTAGGTTGTTGAGAGTAATATTTTGAAGATGTGATATACCAAGATTACTAGTAAATAAATATTCCGTACGAACACGGAATTTCACCACGACATATATTCTTGGTATTTCAGAGTGCCACCAGATATAACGATCAGAGAGTAAACCTAATGATGTTTGATATATTAGCAGTGTCTACGATTTCGCTGAGGATAAATGGACCTCAAGAATTATCCGAAGACATAATACTGAATTCAGACTAAAATAATGTTGCACGGGTATATTGGTGGGATTAATGTGACATGATCAGAATGTACACTTTGCCTGCAGATATAGCAGCGGGATTTTTCGATGTTGTATCCGTTCTATTATTTCTCACCGGAACATCTGGATTTATTTAGACAGGCAGTCATTGATAAATATGTGCGAGCTACTGTTGGTTCGGCGCAAACTGTTTATTACAGAGCAATCGCTGTTCAACTTTCAGACAAAACAATGTTACTTGAAGGTGTTGGTGGACGAATGAGAGTCATTGTTGCACCAGTGGAAACATTTATTTAAAGCATTCATGATGTTTTAATGTCATATCATGACATCAGTGTTACTCTAACATCGAGTCAGATTAAAAGGTGCAATCGACATTAAAGACAAAGTCTGGAATAAATCTATCTCTGAAAGTAACGGCGTTGCAAGGCCCAAATAAATCATCGCTGACTGTGAACGCAACGACTGGAATGCGAATTGGTATTTCTACGAATGTGATCAAAGATACAGCAAAGACTGGTGGTACATTTTCACTGATTTCAGCTGCAGTTTCAGCTGCTTCCATTTCTTTGAAAAAGGCAACAGGAGAATGATTACCAGGAACGAGGTACGGTTAAGGTCTGCTACTGCCGGGAGAGTTTCTCTAAAACTCCCAATCTCCAATTTTTATTTATTTGATGCTACTTGGCGATTAAGTAGCAAAAACTTTAGATGTGTTTTCATGTGTGATCAGTTACAGGAAAACCCAAACCGCGTTAAACTGATATCATTAATCTCTATGGTTGTTCTAGTTTAGGTACTCTTTAGGTTGCATACTCTGTTGATCCTCGTAATGTTGTTTAGTTTGATTCCTATGGATTGGCCCCACAGAGAGAATGTTTAAAATACAGTGGCTTATCCGGCGACATACCAATCTGGTATTCAACATTACCAACACAGACATTAACAGATCCATCTATGTGCGGTCCAGAAGTACTTGCGATATTTAAGGCCATGTCAAGGTTATCAGCGCCGCCGCATAAAGTCGTGCACAAGTATACCAGCAGACATCGTAGCTGTCCAACGTCGTTTTGAACCGGTTAGTAATTAACAATTTTAAATATTGATGGAAGATCTGCTAGAAGCAAGGTCCTCCTAGGTGATATTGGTTTTGTCAGATTATGCAACACGATATGAACATGCTATCTTGCGAGACTTCCTTGGGTTGGTCAGGATTAGGTTGTTTTTCAGGATCAACATGAGCAATATTTAAGTGGATCGATATTATCGTGCGACCAGCCATAACATCCCGGTCAATAGCAGCGATACGCAATGAGATCTGTAAATATATTTACAGAACAGATGACTCAATGACTGGTCTACTCAGCATGAGCGTGAAACAAAATTGTTCTTCTGGAAGATCCAAAATCTGACGACGACGCTGCAATGAAAAAATACGTGGACGATAAAGAATCGGGATTAATACCGCCTTCACTACAACGAATGATAAATTAACCACGTTGCGATCTGAGTATGATGCTCATTGTAACCTCGTTTTTAAATCTTCGAAAGAACTTTGGTATACTTGATACACTCGTTGTTAATTTTTTGGGTACCCCAAATATCGTCGATATTAAGCTTGCTAAAATTTGCAAACGACACGATGATAACGCTGAAAAAATAAAAAAGTTTGCTCCTGATGTAATTCATACGATTTTTTTAACGCGGTTTAGACAATTGGGTCTGGATCAACAACAGGGTCACAAAGAAACAACTCAATCAAACATACAGCTGAAGTAACCGGGGTGAATAAGATCTCAGTGTTTAGCTCTGCGAAATTTAGGATATTTATGACATATCAATGGCTTCATTCCACTGATAGATTTCCTGAAGGTGTGTCAGTTGTGTTAAATCAGTATACCGAGGACATATTCAGAAGATAAAAAATGGACCACATTTATTGTCTGATATTTGTAGCACCAACGCCTCAATTGTAATGAATTCCACACAATCTTACAGATATAATCAAACATGTACGCGGAAGCCATCGCTGGAAGAAAAAAAATCATAAACGAGCATATGACAAAACTAACAAAATATCGTAAACGTATCATGGCATCAACAATGTTGTATATGCCGTGTCCTGACTTGTCGCTGAAACAACGACGTTAATCGGTACGTTATCGGAGATGCATAGACGCATGTGATATCAACCGTGGTTGGAATCGACATCGGTGTTGTTATTGTATCTGTTTGTATTCTTAATATTATCGAGAAAATAATATCCACATGTGCGGTTATGAAATTTCATGAACACATAGAAATAATCTTGTCGGTTACGTATGCATGATACATCGCTACTGTCTACGGAGTAATACTATATCAGACAGTAAATTTACTGCAATTCGAGATAGCCATTATTGGTATCACAAGAACGCAACCATCCCCGCGCAGGCATTAATGTTCCCCACATCAGCGTGCCAACGCAACATTTAGAATCGGCAGTACAGATAATAATTGCCGCAGAAATAGCCATACGACTTAATCAGATTATCGTTAACACAACACCGCCGACGGCCTAAATGATATCAGGACGCATCCGGAATTTGATATCTGGCTCCCAACTCCGATAAAACCATCCACTGGTCACTTGAGATCACATTGGTACAATTATGACTCTATTATAGCTTGCCGAATATCAGAGGTGAATCATTTGGTGGATTATTCGATAACAATTCAATGATATTTTTGTATTAAAACAGCGTTGATGGAACGTCAGATGCAGGATGTCGTGGGTACTAATAGCTGCTTTGATTGTTAGGTCGGCCTGGTGTCAGGATAATGTGAGTGGGTGGGACATCATGCTACATGTCTGCGGCATGATGCCCCAGTGCTAAACATCAATATAAACTGTGACACTGCAGACATCTTAGCGTGATGACTGAAAAATTGTTAAAGCTACGTTAAAAATCCAAGTCACACACACTCACGCACACTGATGGAACGGGCCCAGTCTGGTTGGCATCAAATTGAACAAATATAACTGATGAACTTCAGCGTAGAATCAAATCAATAACGTACATGAGTCAATACTGAGTGCGGCCATTGAAATATTGACGCCGAAATTGGGATGGCCTCTGGTAACATCAGTTATCCATAAATAACCACCAGAACCAGGCAAAATTCCATTTCAAATTGGAGTAATTTGATAAATCTATATTCTGCCGTTTGTGTATATCTACCTTCTTCACGTCTCTGCTGTATCGTTTCAAAACCATTGCTGATATTTTCAACATCATCTTTAATCGCGAGACCATCTTGTAACTGATCAATTTTAGAGATAATCTCGTCAATATTTTCTTGGTTCATTTCTTTAATAAAAGATTTTATCGAGACCATGTTCGATAAAGCTTTGCCGAATCGTGTAAACTTAGTGTGACGATTTCATGCTGGTTTCTTTTGAGCATGTGAAAAAGTTCCTAAACTTATTCATGCCCATGTCGCCGGGAGACCAAGTCTGATGAATATTTCGTAATGTATATGTGAGTCAACAACGTTAAAAATAATCAAAAAATTGCAGTTATCTCGGATCACTTTTGTGATCTGAGTATACCGCTGTGTAAAATAAACGACATCTGTGTTTTTGTGTCTGCCTCGCGAAAATATTCTGGCTGAATTTTTGTTGTTGTGATTGTAAACCACAAGACTTTTAACTCCGCCATCAAGATCTTCGACGGACTGTGCATCATTGG
The DNA here is from genome assembly GCA_028554795.2 of Sinohyriopsis cumingii. NCBI lineage: Eukaryota > Metazoa > Mollusca > Bivalvia > Unionida > Unionidae > Sinohyriopsis > Sinohyriopsis cumingii. The sequence continues at coordinate 94,436,746 of CM068837.1, forward strand.
TGTCATTGATAAATTCATTAACGTCTCCATCGCGCTCCAAACACTTTGCTCCTTCTTTGAATTCCTTAAGAGCATAATAGCATCGCTTGTTCATCCACAGATGATGCCATAAAATAAATTTTATCCCATTTGAGCCATATTATTATCAGATTGAGCACAAACTGCGTTCTACCAGACTCAAACGGAGCAATGATAATGGCATGAATAGAATTTGGTAGCTCTGAATCATGCTTGTCTGGTGCTTCCTCGCGTGATGCTGAAAAGTCAATCACCTTTATGTTGTTCAAAAGTTTACTTTTTATAATAACGAATTTATATGGTGTCAGACGCAAGTTGGTCATGTACTCAACCGGGCTGAGAGCAAGAACGACAAGAAATAACATTCAAGTGTGCAAAATGCGGTATAAATAACCAGGGAGAAAACGTCTACCGGGATATCGTGGTCCTGAAACCCGACTTGATATCAGACTTGATGAAAAGTATCAACCAGAACCAGGCGAATTTCTAGTAAATTCGATTAATCAAGCATGCCATTCTCATGATATTACGTATAAAAACAAAGAACTGCAATAACGACATATTGTGAACGTCAAGTAGATACACACATTGAAGTCTATAGAAACAATATACGAGAATGACTTGCTTTCGAGCTGGTTGATAAAATCAGCGATGAGCGGCAAACTAGCGGTAGGAGCCTAGCTCCCGTGCAGAAAATTATTCGTCTGATAATTAATAATAATGGAGTCGATTTATTGAAGTCCAAGAGGATAGTGGAAAGATACGGCAGATCTTAACTCGCAGCAAGTGTCAAATGTGCTGTTGATTTCTGCCGATTGGTTTTCCCGACAGGCATTATGGCAAATTTAAATACCACGTCCCAAAACGATTCAGCATGGACGAAGTTAATCAGGCAGATATATTGTTTTTACCACATGAAGTCATTGGCATACAAATGCGCCTTGACAGTAGATACAAAGAAGCAGAACCGCTATCAGTTATAAAAGCAACTGAAGGCTCAACCGCGTCTGAACGAATTTATTCACGTGGCAACAGTTGCTGCAGGCTGATGCTGTTAATGATTTTCTCGGTACAGTAACAACACTGATTCAATTCAACAACATAACGTTAAAATCAGACGCAGACACACCGCGTTACATCTTGATGAGGAAACCGTTTAACGATTTAATCGAACCTGACCCATTGTTAGGACATCAGTACAGCCAAGATATACTGATCAAAAACAGATCTTGTGAATGACTACCTCACATGCCAGCAGCGTTAAACAAGGAAGTCACGAGCGAAATTGCTCTGAAAACTGTCTATGCAATCACTAAGAAACACATCCCGCGCCGAAGTTCAGTGCTTATCAGCAACGTGACAGTCAGGTATTTATTTGAACCGGGTGAACTTCAAGGTGGCGAAAAAAGAAATCAATCCCGTCTGGAGTGCAAACACACATACTGTTTCCAGCATTGTAAGATCTCATGGCAGGCCTGCATTGTACAGACTAGATTTAGCAGCTCCTCAATGCGGATTTGTCCGTGAACAATTACAATTAATTCCTGTAAATATACAATTACCACCAAGTTGGATACGCACTAGTAAAGGACACTAGCGCGGAAAAGCTTACTCCCTTACGTCTGTTACATTAAAGAAATGTCAGAGTGACATTTTCGTATGTTTGGCGGAAACTACTATCAATTCTGTCTACAGTAAATTGTAATACATCATTCGAAAATTATTGTGCAACAGGAGACGCAGCGATTATTTTGTATTATCAACATCAACATCAAACTTGAGCGAACTGGTATTTTGTCTTCACGCGTATAACCAGATAATTTTTCTTTATGGTGACGTCTGTCATGAAATGACTGCTAGCGTCTGTGACACCAGGGGCTATTGATGCACCAGTCTTTCGAGTGTCTGGTTTAATAAAATTGCAGACAATTCGCCGCGGTTGAGATATTTTTATAACTCTCGATACTGCCAAATATACTAAATTTGACCATTAATGTGATCATCGACAATCCAGATATTGGTATTTTGATTGTTAGCCCGTGCGACGAATGAATTGTAATTGCATCACGATGGCTGCGACCTTGTCGCCAATAGATCATGCTCAACAGCTGGTACGATCGGATTTGGTTAGATGAAACAAACCTTGGGTAATGTAAATGATGACCATTACATTTAAACTAAATTTAATTTCTTGTTCGTCTTCTCCTAAGATATCACTGAAGTTGACCAAATGCGTTTGATACGTGACAGACACGTGGAATATCTTCAACACAGACAATGGATTCTCCTTGACTTTTTGAAGAAGTGTGTAAGCCGATCGATACTCTTTGAAACACCACACACTGCGTTGGTGTGGACGATCTATCAAATGATGTTTGTGTTTGATAACGTGTTTCACAAAATCGGTTTTGTCTGAACCAAAAGATTTAGCGATCACCATGTTAAATCGATGGCGAAGATACATTCCTCCCAACTTGAACGATCTAATTTTTCTCCAATGATTTTGAGAGCATAGGTAGAGGAGGTAAATGTAGCCATAGCGTAGGTGCTTAGAATTCTGAAAATAACATGGACAACACAATTATAGTCTTCAAGCACGTTTATTCTGTGTTTAAAATCACAACTTTACGTTAAATACAAAAACACATTACAGCCAAATGGTTAAGTACATCGATAAAATACAAATCAAAATCATACATCCTGAATACAAACAAGTCATATGTACATCATTGTCGATTAAAGTGTGTCCCAAGAGCTGAAGGGACGCATTCGTATGTTCTTTGAGACTATAAACTATTGACAGTGGAAACTCCACTTCCGCAGCTTCTTCTAATGTAGTCATTAACATCTTTATTTTTCATGAAATATCCACACACTTGCCAAACAGAATATGTTGACAAAGAATATCCAAGGACTCTGATTTCTCTATATTTTAATTTAATTTGATTTAATATAAAATATAAAAAAAAGTTCAAAACACAGCTGCTCGGATCATACTTAGAGTACCATGATCAGAACACACCTCCCCGCTGCTCTGTACCCTACACTGGCTATCCATTCGATCCAGAATCAAACACAAAATTTGTTCTCTGTGCTACCTTTCACTGTCGGACTCTAGTCCAGCATACCTATCCGACCTCACTCATTTGTACGCACCAGCAAGATACTTACTCTCTTCTTCTGACAATCGTATACTCATTATTCCCACTATAAAAAACAAAGTCATATGGACAGCGTTCTTTTGCATACCAAGGCCCAGCAACGTGGAATGAATTGCCCACTGAACTTAGACACAAAGACACAGTGATCACATTCAAGTGTGCTCTCAAACATATTTCGACTGCAAGAACAAACTTAAAGATCTAATAATGTTTCCTACCTTAAATATTCTCAGCATGTTTTTGTTTTTTGTTTTCTAATTTCATGGTGTTTGTTTTTGTAATCATATCATTATGTTTTTTTATCTTATAGGGGTTGTTTAATGTTGTAAAGTGCTTAGAGCTTCTAAAGATTAGGCGCTATACAAAGTCCTCATTATTATTATTATTTAAATATATCTCTATTTCACTGCACATCACACATCGCAGAGTTCCTTCTGGAGACGATACTTTTGAAAAGCTTTTTGTATTTCTCTATAGTTTTAACCTTTCCTTGCATTTCGTTCCATGGTATTCTGTGTTCCACTGCCACGTTGTAGATATAAGTTTTAGCACTGGAAGGGTGTAGTCATTCATCCATGTTTGACCATTTTAACAATTTCAAAGTAATCAGCCTTTTTATGATAGTCAGGTACCTCGTGTTGGATGGTGTATAGCTATATATTAAATTCATGTAGGCTTTTATACTTTTTGGAAACTAATAACAAAATTCGGTTATTTTATATGTGATGTGCTTGGATAGTCATCTAACGTAGGTGTGCTTTGGAGTGTGTGTCTGTATGGTAGACGTGATGTGATTGATTGTGTGTGTTTGATATTTCATCACTTTCTTTTAAACTCTACACTAACAAGGCGCATTAAAGAGTGTGCATGGTGTCTTGGTTGGTATATGTATGTTTGGATAGCATGTTTGTAAGATTTCATCTCCTTTTATGAACTCTAACCTTTGTTGTGATTCTTGTTGTTAGAACACTCCACAAATCGCTTGGATCCTGCGAATAGAGTTATTCTTATGTTAAATTAGGGTAGACCGTTATAAGTGCTTGGATAAGTAATCCATGAGCAGGTGTGCTTGATTGTAATTTTAAAAAAAACGTGCTGGATTCTATATGTGGTGTGCTGGGATAGAGATTTGTGAGATTATATCTCCTTTTACACATTACCTATATCTCTTGATAGTTGGTGTGGGATTTAAGGCAATTGAAGATGAATTCTTGGCCCCTGTTGGATGATTTGTTGTGTTATTGATAGTATATATGATGTGTTAAATTGTAATAAAAGTAGGTTCAGGATTACATTCAAAATGCTGATATATCTGGTGTGCTTGGAAAGTTACAAAAACTTATACTGTATTGTATGTGTTATACACGATTATAAATGTAGTTTTACTTTTAGTCTCCACTTTATTTTAAACTTTAACGGACATTATTTTTTCAATTCCACAAAAGTCGGTAATATATTCGAAATTTCAGTACTACTTTTAGTGTTGGTAAATTTTTAATACATTTGTTTTGGATTATATTCAATCTTCGCTAATTTCCGGTGAAATTTCGGAATTTAGTGCTATGCTTCTGGGCCATTTCTGAAAAAGAAAAAAAAATCAATATGCTACGTGCAACCCATATATAAATGGCATTAATAATACACGCATGTGACTAACCATGCAGGGTGGAGCTTATGACGAATAGCATGCCCAAATACCCACAAAAACGACAGTGCCTGTCAATTTACCACTACTTGTTACGTGTATTGTTGCATACGGTACCGACCTATACTGCCCCAGCAGATGCTGTTTTGATTGATAACCAAGCATCTGTTTAGTAATACCTGTGCATACAAATAAAATAATAACCAGATTAACATGGCCTTTAAATCAAAGCAGTTCGTCTCAGTTCTGAGAGAGATAGCTGTTTTGATTTAATTCAACTGCATTGATTTGAAAACTTAAATCAAAATTGATATGCAAGCTGAATTTGCAAATGTTATTACAAAATCTGCTAGTAACGTAAGATACTTAAGACTATATTAAGTGAACGTGCTGGAAATTGTGTAATCGAGTATTTTATTATATTGTCCTCATTGTGGGAGGGCTCATCACTTTGGGGCTGAAAAATGTTCTTTATATAAGAAGGGTGACCACATAGTCCTTGCTGGTAAAAATTAAAGTCAATTTGATGGTTGTAATATCGATAAAAGTTAGATAAAAGTTTGGCACGCATAATCGTTGAATCGTATTTAAAATTGATAAAGACTTAATAATGCTCACAATTAGTCCCGCGGGAATAAATTCCAATACCTAATTCAAGCAAGCACAGCTAAGATGAAGAAATCTCCATTTACACAAATGACAACAAAATTCTTTTTGCTTCTCAAATGTTTTGAAAGGAATTGATAGAGGTCTCTAAGAATGGTATTAATTTACCACGACTGGAATATCAAAAGTACAAGGGATACACTGAGATCTCTTGATTGTTTGAATGCATCATATAGATTTGTCAAAGAGGCTCAAAAGATGCTATATGAGTTTTCTGAACACCTTCATAAATTGACATTAGAAATGAAATGAACACCAATACAGGATCGGAATATGCTCACCATATTTACCGTTTCGTGGATCCAGGTATATAGCAACACCAGCGTGGGTCAATTCAAGGTGAGCTGTAAACATAAATAGTTGTTACTATCATTGTTTTGAATGGGTAACTTTGTCAGCGCTATATCAGGCTAGTGATATTCAAGACTTGTCTCAAATATACCAACACCATTCGGGTTTATTCAAGTTTTGGTGATATCGAATTTCCCGTAGTTTACCAAAGCCACACTGAACAAATTTCAAACACTTAACCCAGAGATCGCTGTTAATATGTTCACTTAAGACAAATGCTTTTTATTCGCTTGTATTATCCACACTTCAGCAGCTCGAACGCGTCCAGATTAGTTTGTTGTTGTAGAGTGAAACGAAAAAATTCAGATTCAATATCGCATTAAGTATGGATAAAGAATCATGCAAGGTTACTTAAAACAGTATGTACAATGATAAAATGATTCCATGGTTTGCATGCACGAATTTAAGAACCATCAACAAATTTCGAATGCTCACTCGGCCTTTGAATCCAGAAAAATCTTTGATGGTTGTCTTGTTGCAGTTCACAATAACAATTCAAAACTAAGGATGAAAAAGACCAATCTATTTTAGACTTGTCGAAGCTGCGTATGTATGAATTTAACTATGACAAGATCAAATCGTTTGATCAGGATCGGGTCAAGATGCTGACTCGCTGATCCATATCACCACCGACGAAGTGTATGCAGATATGGCGCAACCACGTTTGACCAACGAATTTGATATCAATTGTTTAACGACGCCAAAATAAATGTTAGTAACTGCAAAGACGAATGCACCGGTAAACCAATCAAAGACTATGTGTGAGGTGGTTGGCTCCAGCACATACATTAAAAAGACCAAAGATGTTCCACGGGTGATTGAGCAGAAAGATTACTAAGATTGCTAAAACGAACTATGCTTGCAATGTCTCTCAGACCGACCTGAATTTGCACAAATAGCGAATATGATACGGTGTCAGAAACATCGCATGGTGACTACCGATGTGACAAGGTGAGCTTGTCCCCGCTTGATGCTAAGCGATGGATGCTCCCCGATGGGATCACCACTTACGAGTTAATACGAATCTATGCTATAAAAATAAGTAAGAGAAAAGTGTGAAAGCAACAAGCTTTGTAAAATTCATTAAATAATTGTTCCCCAGATAACAAATTTAAAGTGTAAAATAGGAACGTACGGTATTGCGAATTAAATCCCAAAGAATACTAGAATTACCGAGACATGTCGAAATAATAAAAGTTCTGAATAAACCTAAGTTGAAATACAAATTAAATCCAACAATCAAAGTGTTGACGTGTCTGCGGTTTAATAATGTTGTACCAACAGCGTTTTTCTGAAACACGATAATCTTATTTCAAGTTTGAATTCACTTTAAATCTGTGTGAAAGTCTCTGTCCAATAATTTTAGTCATTATGAGCACTCTTTATTCCCAGAGTGAAAGTAACTTGAATAATTTGAAGAGATAAATTCCAGCACAAACGAAGTTCTGGATACAACAATAATATATATTGATTCTGGTAGATCGTAAAGCACGAATGGACAATTATTCTAGTAACAGGATTATGTAGTAATCTACTTGTACTCAGGTCATAATCAACATTTTTCAAAGAAATAAAATATAACCTAATGGAAATTTCAATGTGGAAGGTTCTTAATGTTTCGAAGATAAAATGTTCGTTATAATTAGAAGGTGTGTTGCTAAAATAATAATATAAAACCTGGATCATGTCAGGTATTGAAAGGGGAACCCAATATCGTATACCCAGTCCGAAATACATGTTTAGTTATATTAATAATGGTCCTAATATTACACAGAGAGGATATATGTGCAATGCATTAATTGTTTACATCATAAAAAGTCAATAATTCAGATAATACAATTGATTTTGGACAAAGATAAGTTCAACATGCAATTTTACATTATAATAGCATATAATGAAAACGTTTAAAATCTAACCAAAACAATGCAAGTATTATAGGTTACTGCATTTGTATGGGAAAATATGAACGAGTTTTGGAATGGAATACTGCATGACCTTGGGAGTGCAGTATGTCCTTCCGACAAAACGAGTTCATATTTTCCCATACAAATGCAGTAACCTTTTTATTATATGCTCATTTTGTAAATTCTACCTAAGGTTTAATTATATAAACAAAAGACACTACAAGAAGCAACGTAAATGAATGAATGCCGTATTCCAAACTAAATACACAAGCGCAGATTTGTCATTACACAATGACATCATTATTAATGCGCACATAACTCTGCCCAGATATATTTGAACTTAATCGCGCGCTCGACATAACTTTCGAAAGAAAAATGGCGCGTCTAGTTAAAATTGAAATTTGCAGTCATATTGTGAATGAATGCGCATTGCAACAACTTTTCCATTTGATCTGGAATGAATATATTTTGGTATTTTGTTTCGATTCGACGAAAGTTTGTGATTTTGGACTGGATTCATCTGTGCAAATTATACATGAAATACATTGGATTGAAGTGGCGCGGGAGAAGCGTGTTTACGTCTGCAAAAGTGTTTCTGTCATTGAATGTTTGAAATCATAATGTGTGAAAAATATGAAGTCTTTCAACTGCAATTATCAAAAAGACGCTTTGGAATTTAATGCTTATTTCATTTTGAGTGCAGTAAGGAGGATGCAATTGCACCTATAATCGAAGTTACAGCACAATTTCGAAATGTGTAATCCAGATTAAAAACCTCATGTAATTCGGATTTGCAAAATTAAGAAAATACATTTTGAGGAAATTCAGGATGTAAAACTGTAAGTATATTTTATTTTGCCATTCTTATCACCAGCTAAAGAAGGCAGTATATGCCTTGTCACTTGTATGTTATTTGTAAGGACCTTTTCTTCAGTCTTTTATGTAATGTAGCTAGCCTAAATCCGTAACATTATATCAACGCAGAATGTACCAAAACAGTTTTTTTTTTTTTCAGTCCATGAAACATGTTTTAGTTCATTCAGAAACAAATTTAAACAACCACAACGTAAAGAGCCTCTTGTACATGATTTGTGTACAAAAAAAAATTATTGGCGTCTGCGTCCATTGTTTGTTTACAATAGAAAGTAGTTCCTTTATGCACGTGAATGCTATATGTGTATTGTCGCGTGTGTTCAGTATCGGGGAATACTGAACGATTCTGACAACGTAAAGTTAACGGGGGAAAATGAGCATATAATCAAAATATTTATTGTATAATTTTTGTCATCATGCTGTTGTGAACCAAGTGATTTGATATTAGGCGCCGTACAAAGTCCTCATTATTATTATTATTATTATTATTATGCTTGTTATTAAGTATATAATAAAAAGGTTTTTGACTGAGTATTGAAAAATATAAGTCCCTAGTTCATGTGGCGTAGGATGTCCATTATTTTTCAATACTCAGTCAATTACCCACATATAAACCGATTTTCTCGTGTTTTTACACGTCCACTCAAGACCGTCTTTATCATATTTAAATATCAAGGCCGATCTCTAATATACAGTTTTATTGTCAATATTTCACCACACACATCCACAATGTGTCCGACGTAGTCCACTAAGGAAAAACGAATGTGGGTCAGCCGACTGTTATGGCATAAAAGATACAAAGGAGCTGCGTGCGTAATCGATATCAAATCACTTGGCTCCAAGGTTGGTGAAAACCCAAATACATGTAGCCCTGGAAAACTATGCCTGTTTTTCCAGACCTGCTTTCATAACTACTACTATTTATTGTATAATTTTGTCATCATGCTGTTGTGAACCAACTTATGATTGATACTAGTTAGTGCATTGCGCTATCGCATCAACACAAATTTTCCTTACGGCAGTTTCGTAGTTGAAGGATCAACTTCCTATTACTCTCACAGAAATGTTAGCTGGGAGGCTTTGGTCCTCCCGTTGAGGACCCCAATCGATAATATGTTGGCTGTCTTGGAGAATCAATCCGATCCGAAAGCGTAAACACATCGACAGTCCATACGTGGTCAGTATCATTTCCTTCTGACTCTCCAGGTGCAAGCAGATATCGAACTAGGGACTTATATTTTTCAATACTCAGTCAAAAACCTTTTTATTATATACTTAATAACAAGCATAATAATAATAATAATAATAATAATAATGAGGACTTTGTACGGCGCCTAATATCAAATCACTTGGTTCACAACAGCATGATGACAAAATTATACAATAAATATTTTGATTATATGCTCATTTTCCCCCGTTAACTTTACGTTGTCAGAATCGTTCAGTATTCCCCAATACTGAACACACGCGACAATACACATATAGCATTCACGTGCATAAAGGAACTACTTTCTATTGTAAGCAAACAATGGACGCAAACGCCAATAATTTTTTTTTTGTACACAAATCATGTACAAGAGGCTCTTTACGTTGTGGTTGTTTAAATTTGTTTCTGAATGAATTAAAACATGTTTCATGGACTGAAAAAAAAAACTGTTTTGGCACATTCCGCGTTGATATAATGTTACGGATTTAGGCTAGCTACATTACATAAAAGACTGAAGAAAAGGTCCTTACAAATAACATACAAGTGACAAGGCATATACTGCCTTCTTTAGCTGGTGATAAGAATGGCAAAATAAAATATACTTACAGTTTTACATCCTGAATTTCCTCAAAATGTATTTTCTTAATTTTGCAAATCCGAATTACATGAGGTTTTTAATCTGGATTACACATTTCGAAATTGTGCTGTAACTTCGATTATAGGTGCAATTGCATCCTCCTTACTGCACTCAAAATGAAATAAGCATTAAATTCCATAGCGTCATTTTGATAATTGCAGTTGAAAGACTTCATATTTTTCACACATTATGATTTCAAACATTCAATGACAGAAACACTTTTGCAGACGTAAACACGCTTCTCCCGCGCCACTTCAATCCAATGTATTTCATGTATAATTTGCACAGATGAATCCAGTCCAAAATCACAAACTTTCGTCGAATCGAAACAAAATACCAAAATATATTCATTCCAGATCAAATGGAAAAGTTGTTGCAATGCGCATTCATTCACAATATGACTGCAAATTTCAATTTTAACTAGACGCGCCATTTTTCTTTCGAAAGTTATGTCGAGCGCGCGATTAAGTTCAAATATATCTGGGCAGAGTTATGTGCGCATTAATAATGATGTCATTGTGTAATGACAAATCTGCGCTTGTGTATTTAGTTTGGAATACGGCATTCATTCATTTACGTTGCTTCTTGTAGTGTCTTTTGTTTATATAATTAAACCTTAGGTAGAATTTACAAAATGAGCATATAATAAAAAGGTTACTGCATTTGTATGGGAAAATATGAACTCGTTTTGTCGGAAGGACATACTGCACTCCCAAGGTCATGCAGTATTCCATCCCAAAACTCGTTCATATTTTCCCATACAAATGCAGTAACCTATAATACTTGCATTGTTTTGGTTAGATTTTAAACGTTTTCATTATATGCTATTATAATGTAAAATTGCATGTTGAACTTATCTTTGTCCAAAATCAATTGTATTATCTGAATTATTGACTTTTTATGATGTAAACAATTAATGCATTGCACATATATCCTCTCTGTGTAATATTAGGACCATTATTAATATAACTAAACATGTATTTCGGACTGGGTATACGATATTGGGTTCCCCTTTCAATACCTGACATGATCCAGGTTTTATATTATTATTTTAGCAGCACACCTTCTAATTATAACGAACATTTTATCTTCGAAACATTAAGAACCTTCCACATTGAAATTTCCATTAGGTTATATTTTTTTCTTTGAAAAATGTTGATTATGACCTGAGTAAAAGTAGATTACTACATAATCCTGTTACTAGAATAATTGTCCATTCGTGCTTTACGATCTACCAGAATCAATATATATTATTGTTGTATCCAGAACTTCGTTTGTGCTGGAATTTATCTCTTCAAATTATTCAAGTTACTTTCACTCTGGGAATAAAGAGTGCTCATAATGACTAAAATTATTGGACAGAGACTTTCACACAGATTTAAAGTGAATTCAAACTTGAAATAAGATTATCGTGTTTCAGAAAAACGCTGTTGGTACAACATTATTAACCGCAGACACGTCAACACTTTGATTGTTGGATTTAATTTGTATTTCAACTTAGGTTTATTCAGAACTTTTATTATTTCGACATGTCTCGGTAATTCTAGTATTCTTTGGGATTTAATTCGCAATACCGTACGTTCCTATTTTACACTTTAAATTTGTTATCTGGGAAACAATTATTTAATGAATTTTACAAAGCTTGTTGCTTTCACACTTTTCTCTTACTTATTTTTATAGCATAGATTCGTATTAACTCGTAAGTGGTGATCCCATCGGGGAGCATCCATCGCTTAGCATCAAGCGGGGACAAGCTCACCTTGTCACATCGGTAGTCACCATGCGATGTTTCTGACACCGTATCATATTCGCTATTTGTGCAAATTCAGGTCGGTCTGAGAGACATTGCAAGCATAGTTCGTTTTAGCAATCTTAGTAATCTTTCTGCTCAATCACCCGTGGAACATCTTTGGTCTTTTTAATGTATGTGCTGGAGCCAACCACCTCACACATAGTCTTTGATTGGTTTACCGGTGCATTCGTCTTTGCAGTTACTAACATTTATTTTGGCGTCGTTAAACAATTGATATCAAATTCGTTGGTCAAACGTGGTTGCGCCATATCTGCATACACTTCGTCGGTGGTGATATGGATCAGCGAGTCAGCATCTTGACCCGATCCTGATCAAACGATTTGATCTTGTCATAGTTAAATTCATACATACGCAGCTTCGACATGTCTAAAATAGATTGGTCATTTTCATCCTTAGTTTTGAATTGTTATTGTGAACTGCAACAAGACAACCATCAAAGATTTTTCTGGATTCAAAGGCCGAGTGAGCATTCGAAATTTGTTGATGGTTCTTAAATTCGTGCATGCAAACCATGGAATCATTTTATCATTGTACATACTGTTTTAAGTAACCTTGCATGATTCTTTATCCATACTTAATGCGATATTGAATCTGAATTTTTTCGTTTCACTCTACAACAACAAACTAATCTGGACGCGTTCGAGCTGCTGAAGTGTGGATAATACAAGCGAATAAAAAGCATTTGTCTTAAGTGAACATATTAACAGCGATCTCTGGGTTAAGTGTTTGAAATTTGTTCAGTGTGGCTTTGGTAAACTACGGGAAATTCGATATCACCAAAACTTGAATAAACCCGAATGGTGTTGGTATATTTGAGACAAGTCTTGAATATCACTAGCCTGATATAGCGCTGACAAAGTTACCCATTCAAAACAATGATAGTAACAACTATTTATGTTTACAGCTCACCTTGAATTGACCCACGCTGGTGTTGCTATATACCTGGATCCACGAAACGGTAAATATGGTGAGCATATTCCGATCCTGTATTGGTGTTCATTTCATTTCTAATGTCAATTTATGAAGGTGTTCAGAAAACTCATATAGCATCTTTTGAGCCTCTTTGACAAATCTATATGATGCATTCAAACAATCAAGAGATCTCAGTGTATCCCTTGTACTTTTGATATTCCAGTCGTGGTAAATTAATACCATTCTTAGAGACCTCTATCAATTCCTTTCAAAACATTTGAGAAGCAAAAAGAATTTTGTTGTCATTTGTGTAAATGGAGATTTCTTCATCTTAGCTGTGCTTGCTTGAATTAGGTATTGGAATTTATTCCCGCGGGACTAATTGTGAGCATTATTAAGTCTTTATCAATTTTAAATACGATTCAACGATTATGCGTGCCAAACTTTTATCTAACTTTTATCGATATTACAACCATCAAATTGACTTTAATTTTTACCAGCAAGGACTATGTGGTCACCCTTCTTATATAAAGAACATTTTTCAGCCCCAAAGTGATGAGCCCTCCCACAATGAGGACAATATAATAAAATACTCGATTACACAATTTCCAGCACGTTCACTTAATATAGTCTTAAGTATCTTACGTTACTAGCAGATTTTGTAATAACATTTGCAAATTCAGCTTGCATATCAATTTCGATTTAAGTTTTCAAATCAATGCAGTTGAATTAAATCAAAACAGCTATCTCTCTCAGAACTGAGACGAACTGCTTTGATTTAAAGGCCATGTTAATCTAGTTATTATTTTATTTGTATGCACAGGTATTACTAAACAGATGCTTGGTTATCAATCAAAACAGCATCTGCTGGGGCAGTATAGGTCGGTACCGTATGCAACAATACACGTAACAAGTAGTGGTAAATTGACAGGCACTGTCGTTTTTGTGGGTATTTGGGCATGCTATTCGTCATAAGCTCCAACCTGCATGGTTAGTCACATGCGTGTATTATTAATGCCATTTATATATGGGTTGCATGTAGCATATTGATTTTTTTTTTCTTTTTCAGAAATGGCCCAGAAGCATAGCACTAAATTCCGAAATTGCACCGGAAATTAGCGAAGATTGAATATAATCCAAAACAAATGTATTAAAAATTTACCAACACTAAAAGTAGTACTGAAATTTCGAATATATTACCGACTTTTGTGGAATTGAAAAAATAATGTCCGTTAAAGTTTAAAATAAAGTGGAGACTAAAAGTAAAACTACATTTATAATCGTGTATAACACATACAATACAGTATAAGTTTTTGTAACTTTCCAAGCACACCAGATATACCAACATTTTGAATGTAATCCTGAACCTACTTTTTATTACAATTTAACACATCATATATACTATCAATAACACAACAAATCATCCAACAGGGGCCAAGAATTCATCTTCAATTGCCTTAAATCCCACACCAACTATCAAGAGATATAGGTAATGTGTAAAAGGAGATATAATCTCACAAATCTCTATCCCAGCACACCACATATAGAATCCAGCAGGTTTTTTTTTTAAATTACAATCAAGCACACCTGCTCATGGATTACTTATCCAAGCACTTATAACGGTCTACCCTAATTTAACATAAGAATAACTCTATTCGCAGGATCCAAGCGATTTGTGGAGTGTTCTAACAACAAGAATCACAACAAAGGTTAGAGTTCATAAAAGGAGATGAAATCTTACAAACATGCTATCCAAACATACATATACCAACCAAGACACCATGCACACTCTTTAATGCGCCTTGTTAGTGTAGAGTTTAAAAGAAAGTGATGAAATATCAAACACACACAATCAATCACATCACGTCTACCATACAGACACACACTCCAAAGCACACCTACGTTAGATGACTATCCAAGCACATCACATATAAAATAACCGAATTTTGTTATTAGTTTCCAAAAAGTATAAAAGCCTACATGAATTTAATATATAGCTATACACCATCCAACACGAGGTACCTGACTATCATAAAAAGACTGATTACTTTGAAATTGTTAAAATGGTCAAACATGGATGAATGACTACACCCTTCCAGTGCTAAAACTTATATCTACAACGTGGCAGTGGAACACAGAATTCCATGGAACGAAATACAAGGAAAGGTTAAAACTATAGAGAAATACAAAAAGCTTTTCAGAGGTATCGTCTCCAGAAGGAACTCTGCGATGTGTGAAGTGCAATGAAACAGAGATATGTTTAAATAATAATAATAATGAGGACTTTGTATAGCGCCTAATCTTTAGAAGCTCTAAGCGCTTTACAACATTAAACAACCCCTATAAGATAAAAAAACATAATGATATGATTACAAAAACAAACACCATGAAATTAGAAAACAAATAACAAAAACATGCTGAGAATATTTAAGGTAGGAAACATTATTAGATCTTTAAGTTTGTTCTTGCAGTCGAAATATGTGAGTTTGAGAGCACACTTGAATGTGATCACTGTGTCTTTGTGTCTAAGTTCAGTGGGCAATTCATTCCACGTTGCTGGGCCTTGGTATGCAAAAGAACGCTGTCCATATGACTTTGTTTTTTATAGTGGGAATAATGAGTATACGATTGTCAGAAGAAGAGGGTAAGTATCTTGCTGGTGCGTACAAATGAGTGAGGTCGGATAGGTATGCTGGACTAGAGTCCGACAGTGAAAGGTAGCACAGAGAACAAATTTTGTGTTTGATTCTGGATCGAATGGATAGCCAGTGTAGGGTACAGAGCAGCGGGGAGGTGTGTTCTGATCATGGTACTCTAAGTATGATCCGAGCAGCTGTGTTTTGAACTTTTTTTTATATTTTATATTAAATCAAATTAAATTAAAATATAGAGAAATCAGAGTCCTTGGATATTCTTTGTCAACATATTCTGTTTGGCAAGTGTGTGGATATTTCATGAAAAATAAAGATGTTAATGACTACATTAGAAGAAGCTGCGGAAGTGGAGTTTCCACTGTCAATAGTTTATAGTCTCAAAGAACATACGAATGCGTCCCTTCAGCTCTTGGGACACACTTTAATCGACAATGATGTACATATGACTTGTTTGTATTCAGGATGTATGATTTTGATTTGTATTTTATCGATGTACTTAACCATTTGGCTGTAATGTGTTTTTGTATTTAACGTAAAGTTGTGATTTTAAACACAGAATAAACGTGCTTGAAGACTATAATTGTGTTGTCCATGTTATTTTCAGAATTCTAAGCACCTATGCTATGGCTACATTTACCTCCTCTACCTATGCTCTCAAAATTATTGGAGAAAAATTAGATCGTTCAAGTTGGGAGGAATGTATCTTCGCCATCGATTTAACATGGTGATCGCTAAATCTTTTGGTTCAGACAAAACCGATTTTGTGAAACACGTTATCAAACACAAACATCATTTGATAGATCGTCCACACCAACGCAGTGTGTGGTGTTTCAAAGAGTATCGATCGGCTTACACACTTCTTCAAAAAGTCAAGGAGAATCCAGTGTCTGTGCTGAAGATATTCCACGTGTCTGTCACGTATCAAACGCATTTGGTCAACTTCAGTGATATCTTAGGAGAAGACGAACAAGAAATTAAATTTAGTTTAAATGTAATGGTCATCATTTACATTACCCAGAGTTTGTTTCATCTGACTAAATCCGATCGTACCAGCTGTTGAGCATGATCTATTGGCGACAAGGTCGCAGCCATCGTGATGCAATTACAATTCATTCGTCGCACGGGCTAACAATCAAAATACCAATATCTGGATTGTCGATGATCACATTAATGGTCAAATTTAGTATATTTGGCAGTATCGAGAGTTATAAAAATATCTCAACCGCGGCGAATTGTCTGCAATTTTATTAAACCAGACACTCGAAAGACTGGTGCATCAATAGCCCCTGGTGTCACAGACGCTAGCAGTCATTTCATGACAGACGTCACCATAAAGAAAAATTATCTGGTTATACGCGTGAAGACAAAATACCAGTTCGCTCAAGTTTGATGTTGATGTTGATAATACAAAATAATCGCTGCGTCTCCTGTTGCACAATAATTTTCGAATGATGTATTACAATTTACTGTAGACAGAATTGATAGTAGTTTCCGCCAAACATACGAAAATGTCACTCTGACATTTCTTTAATGTAACAGACGTAAGGGAGTAAGCTTTTCCGCGCTAGTGTCCTTTACTAGTGCGTATCCAACTTGGTGGTAATTGTATATTTACAGGAATTAATTGTAATTGTTCACGGACAAATCCGCATTGAGGAGCTGCTAAATCTAGTCTGTACAATGCAGGCCTGCCATGAGATCTTACAATGCTGGAAACAGTATGTGTGTTTGCACTCCAGACGGGATTGATTTCTTTTTTCGCCACCTTGAAGTTCACCCGGTTCAAATAAATACCTGACTGTCACGTTGCTGATCAGCACTGAACTTCGGCGCGGGATGTGTTTCTTAGTGATTGCATAGACAGTTTTCAGAGCAATTTCGCTCGTGACTTCCTTGTTTAACGCTGCTGGCATGTGAGGTAGTCATTCACAAGATCTGTTTTTGATCAGTATATCTTGGCTGTACTGATGTCCAAACAATGGGTCAGCAAGTGTTCGATTAAATCGTTAAACGGTTTCCTCATCAAGATGTAACGCGGTGTGTCTGCGTCTGATTTTAACGTTATGTTGTTGAATTGAATCAGTGTTGTTACTGTACCGAGAAAATCATTAACAGGATCAGCCTGCAGCAACTGTTGCCACGTGAATAAATTCGTTCAGACGCGGTTGAGCCTTCAGTTGCTTTTTTAACTGATAGCGGTTCTGCTTCTTTGTATCTACTGTCAACGTTGACGACCGCCAAAGCGCATTTGTATGCCAATGACTTCATGTGGTAAAAACAATATATCTGCCTGATTAACTTCGTCCATGCTGAATCGTTTTGGGACGTGGTATTTAAATTTGCCATAATGCCTGTCGGGAAAACCAATCGGCAGAAATCAACAGCACATTTGACACTTGCTGCGAGTTAAGATCTGCCGTATCTTTCCACTATCCTCTTGGACTTCGATAAATCGACTCCATTATTATTAATTATCAGACGATTAATTTTCTGCACGGGAGCTAGGCTCCTACCGCTAGTTTACCGCTCATCGCTGATCTTATCAACCAGCTCGAAAGCAAGTCATTCTCGTATATTGTTTCTATAGACTTGAATGTGTGTATCTACTTGACGTTCACAGTATGTCGTAATATCATGAGAATGGCATGCTTGATTAATAACATTTACTAGAAATTCGCTTGGTTCTGGTTGATACTTTTCATCAAGTCTGATATCAAGTCGGGTTTCAGGACCACGATATCCCGGTAGACGTTTTCTCCCTGGTTATTTATACCGCATTTTGCACACTTGAATGTTATTTCTTGTCGTTCTTGCTCTCAGCCCGGTTGAGTACATGACCAACTTGCGTCTGACACCATATAAACTCGTTATTATAAAAAGTAAACTTTTGAACAACATAAAGGTGATTGACTTTTCAGCATCACGCGAGGAAGCACCAGACAAGCATGATTCAGAGAGCTACCAAATTCTATTCATGCCATTATAATTGCTCCGTTTGAGTCTGGTAGAACGCAGTTTGTGCTCAATCTGATAATAATATGGCTCAAATGGGATAAAATTTATTTTATGGCATCATCTGTGGATGAACAAGCGATGCTATTATGCTCTTAAGGAATTCAAAGAAGGAGCAAAGTGTTTGGAGCGCGATGGAGACGTTAATGAATTTATCAATGACACCAATGATGCACAGTCAGTCGAAGATCTTGATGGCGGAGTTAAAAGTCTTGTGGTTTACAATCACAGCAACAAAAATTCAGCCAGAATATTTTCGCGAGGCAGACACAAAAACACAGATGTCGTTTATTTTACACAGCGGTATACTCAGATCACAAAAGTGATCCGAGATAACTGCAATTTTTTGATTATTTTTAACGTTGTTGACTCACATATACATTACGAAATATTCATCAGACTTGGTCTCCCGGCGACATGGGCATGAATAAGTTTAGGAACTTTTTCACATGCTCAAAAGAAACCAGCATGAAATCGTCACACTAAGTTTACACGATTCGGCAAAGCTTTATCGAACATGGTCTCGATAAAATCTTTTATTAAAGAAATGAACCAAGAAAATATTGACGAGATTATCTCTAAAATTGATCAGTTACAAGATGGTCTCGCGATTTAAGTTGATGTTGAAAATATCAGCAATGGTTTTGAAACGATACAGCAGAGACGTGAAGAAGGTAGATATACACAAACGGCAGAATATAGATTTATCAAATTACTCCAATTTGAAATGGAATTTTCCCTGGTTCTGGTGGTTATTTATGGATAACTGATGTTACCAGAGGCCATCCCAATTTCGGCGTCAATATTTCAATGGCGGCACTCAGTATTGACTCATGCACGTTATTGATTTGATTCTACGCTGAAGTTCATCAGTTATATTTGTTCAATTTGATGCCAACCAGACTGGGCCCGTTCCATCAGTGTGCGTGAGTGTGTGTGACTTGGATTTTTAACGTAGCTTTAACAATTTTTCAGTCATCACGCTAAGATGTCTGCAGTGTCACAGTTTATATTGATGTTTAGCACTGGGGCATCATGCCGCAGACATGTAGCATGATGTCCCACCCGGTCACATTATCCTGACACCAGGCCGACCTAACAATTAAAGCAGCTATTAGTACCCACGACATCCTGCATCTGACGTTCCATCAACGCTGTTTTAATACAAAAATATCATTGAATTGTTATCGAATAATCCACCAAATGATTCACCTCTGATATTCGGCAAGCTATAATACAGTTATAATTGTACCAATGTGATCTCAAGTGACCAGTGGGTGTTTTTATCGGAGTTGGGAGCCAGATATCAAATTCCGGATGCGTCCTGATATCATTGAGGCCGTCGGCGGTGTTGTGTTAACGATAATCTGATTAAGTCGTATGGCTATTTCTGCGGCAATTATTATCTGTACTGCCGATTCTAAATGTTGCGTTGGCACGCTGATGTGGGGAACATTAATGCCTGCGCGGGGATGGTTGCGCTCTTGTGATACCAATAATGGCTATCTCGAATTGCAGTAAATTTACTGTCTGATATAGTATTACTCCGTAGACAGTAGCGATGTGTCATGCATACGTAACCGACAAGATTATTTCTATGTGTTCATGAAATTTCATAACCGCACATGTGGATATTATTTTCTCGATAATATTAAGAATACAAACAGATACAATAACAACACCGATGTCGATTCCAACCACGGTTGATATCACATGCGTCTATGCATCTCCGATAACGTACCGATTAACGTCGTTGTTTCAGCGACAAGTCAGGACACGGCATATACAACATTGTTGATGCCATGATACGTTTACGATATTTTGTTAGTTTTGTCATATGCTCGTTTATGGTTTTTTTTCTTCCAGCGATGGCTTCCGCGTACATGTTTGATTATATCTGTAAGATTGTGTGGAATTCATTACAATTGAGGCGTTGGTGCTACAAATATCAGACAATAAATGTGGTCCATTTTTTATCTTCTGAATATGTCCTCGGTATACTGATTTAACACAACTGACACACCTTCAGGAAATCTATCAGTGGAATGAAGCCATTGATATGTCATAAATATCCTAAATTTCGCAGAGCTAAACACTGAGATCTTATTCACCCCGGTTACTTCAGCTATATGTTTGATTGAGTTGTTTCTTTGTGACCCTGTTGTTGATCCAGACCCAACTGTCTAAACCGCGTTAAAAAATCGTATGAATTACATCAGGAGCAAACTTTTTTATTTCTTCAGCATTGTCATCGTGTCGTTTGCAAATTTTAGCAAGCTTAATATCGACGATATTTGGGGTACCCAAAAAATTAACAACGAGTGTATCAAGTATACCAAAGTTCTTTCGAAGATTTAAATACGAGGTTACAATGAGCATCATACTCAGATCGCAACATTTTTAATTTATCATTCGTTGTAGTGAAGGCGGTATTAATCCCGATTCTTTATCGTCCACGTATTTTTTCATTGCAGCGTCGTCGTCAGATTTTGGATCTTCCAGAAGAACAATTTTGTTTCACGATCATGCTGAGTAGACCAGTCATTGAGTCATCTGTTCTGTAAATATATTTACAGATCTCTTTGCGTATCGCTGCTATTGACTGGGATGTTATGGCTGGTCGCACGATAATATCGATCCACTTAAATATTGCTCATGTTGATCCTGAAAAACAACCTAATCCTGACCAACCCAAGGAAGTCTCGCAAGATAGCATGTTCATATCGTGTTGCATAATCTGACAAAACCAATATCACCTAGGAGGACCTTGCTTCTAGCAGATCTTCCATCAATATTTAAAATTGTTAATTACTAACCGGTTCAAAACGATGTTGGACAGCTACGATGTCTGCTGGTATACTCGTGCACGACTTTATGCGGCGGCGCTGATAACCTTGACATGGCCTTAAATATCGCAAGTACTTCTGGACCGCACATAGATGGATCTGTTAATGTCTGTGTTGGTAATGTTGAATACCAGATTGGTATGTCGCCGGATAAGCCACTGTATTTTAAACATTCTCTCTGTGGGGCCAATCCATAGGAATCAAACTAAACAACATTACGAGGATCAACAGAGTATGCAACCTAAAGAGTACCTAAACTAGAACAACCATAGAGATTAATGATATCAGTTTAACGCGGTTTGGGTTTTCCTGTAACTGATCACACATGAAAACACATCTAAAGTTTTTGCTACTTAATCGCCAAGCAGCATCAAATAAATTAAAATTGGAGATTTGGAGTTTTAGAGAAACTCTCCCGGCAGTAGCAGACCTTAACCGTACCTCGTTCCTGGTAATCATTGTCCTGTTGCCTTTTTCAAAGAAATGGAAGCAGCTGAAACTGCAGCTGAAATCAGTGAAAAGGTACCACCAGTCTTTGCTGTATCTCTGATCACATTCGTAGAAATACCAATTCGCATTCCAGTCGTTGCGTTCACAGTCAGCGATGATTTATTTGGGCCTTGCAACGCCGTTACTTTCAGAGATGGATTTATTCCAGACTTTGTCTTTAATGTCGATTGCACCTTTTAATCTGACTGGAACACTGATGTCATGATATGACATTAAAACATCATGAATGCTTTAAATAAATGTTTCCACTGGTGCAACAATGACTCTCATTCGTCCACCAACACCTTCAAGTAACATTGTTTTGTCTGAAAGTTGAACAGCGATTGCTCTGTAATAAACAGTTTGCGCCGAACCAACAGTAGCTCGCACATATTTATCAATGACTGCCTGTCTAAATAAATCCAGATGTTCTGGTGAGAAATAATAGAACGGATACAACATCGAAAAATCCCGCTGCTATATCTGCAGGCAAAGTGTACATTCTGATCATGTCCCATTAATCCCAGCAATATACCCGTGCAACATTATTTTAGTCTGAATTCAGTATTATGTCTTCGGATAATTCTTGAGGTCCATTTATCCTCAGCGAAATCGTAGACACTGCTAATATATCAAACATCATTAGGTTATATCTGGTGGCACTCTGAAATACCAAGAATATATGTCGTGGTGAAATTCCATGTTGTTATGATATCTGCCATGAAAATGTTCTTGCTTTGCCTGGAGCTGTGTCTGTGGTCATTGTCAGCCACGAGAGCGTTGATTTGCCACCACCACTGTCCATGATCGATAACAACCGCGCTTCTTCAGTCACTTTCCAACCCCACCCCAACCAATCGCAGAGCGCCAGAATGCATCGCTGTCGGTCGCCTTTTGCACCAATGCAACCGTAAGTTTTACTCCGAAGATAAGTTTTCTAATATGTCTACAGGATCCGAAGATATGTGATTGTGGTATCACAAATGAAAATGCACCATCGGCATTAACCTAAGACCGTCGTGCTGCGGATCCTCAGTTATTTCTGAATTAGTACTCTGCAGTGTCGCAAAAGGAGAGTCAAGTCGAGGTATCATTCCAGATGGTTGTGGATCAAAAGAGATAATTTGTGTTAATTGTACTATGAGATACTTCTATCTTCAGGGTTGTAAGTAATGTTCTTCCTGATCAGCATGGAGAGACCGGCGGACCGTGATCGCTAGTCCGATAATTGTCTTAGCATCATCAACGTTATTGGAGCATGACTCGATTTCTTTACACTCAGTGGTATATATGGCACTGTTAAACAACCCTATAATTAATCCACATCGTTCATTTGCTGCATATGGTGTATTATCATCTTTCACAAGTTTACCCTGAACTTCAATAAATGATCGGCGGGCAAGAAATTCCTGGATATATGTTGTGGTGTTCCAGAGGGGTCTGTTCTTGGACCTGTTCTCTTCATTCTGTACACTCTGCCACTCTCAAGTGTCATAGATCATCATCCAGTGTCTCACCAATTGTACGCTGATGACACCCAAATATACAAATTTAGCCACCCAACTGAAGTTGATGCTACTATCCAAGGTGTAGAGAGGTGCATTCCTGATGTGAAATCATGGATGACATGGAACAAGCTGCAGATGAATGATAATAAAATTGAGGCCATTCTGATCACAACACAAAGAATTTCTCATTCACATCCTTTACCTCAAACAATAAATATCAGCAACACCAACATTAAATTCACACAATCAGTACGAAACCTAGGTGTTACTCTGGACCGTTCTCTCACACTGCACCAACATATCATGAACATATGCAAGGCTGCATCTCTTGAGCTGAGACGCATCAGCACAATCCGTACTTAGAGTACCACGATCAGAGCACACCTCCCCGCTGCTCTGTACCCTACACTGGCTATCCATTCGATCCAGAATCAAACACAAAATTGGTTCTCTGTGCTACGTTTCACTGTGGGACTCTAGTCCAACATACCTATTCGATCTCACCCATGTGTACTCACTAACAAGATACTTACGCTCCTCTTCTGACAATCGTATACTCATTATTCCCACTATGAAAACAAAGTCATATGGAGAGCGTTCTATTGCATACTAAGGCCCAGCAACGTGGAATGAATTTCCCACTGAACTTAGACACAAAGACACAGTGATCACATTCAAGAGGGCTCTCAAAACTCGCTTATTTCGACTGCAAGAACAAACTTAAAGACCTAATAATGTTTCCTACCTGAAATATTCTCAGCATGTTTTTTTTAATTTTTTTTAATGTTTTTCTAATTTCATGGTGTTTGTTTTTGTAATAATATTATTATGTTTTTTATCTTATAGGTGTTGTCTAATGTTGTAAAGCGCTTAGAGCTTCTAAAGATTAGGCGCTATACAAAGTCCTCATTATTATTATTATTATTATTATTATTATTATATCTTGTACCTATAGTTTGATTCGTCCTTGTTGGTTTGATTCTCGTGATTTATAAGAATAATACTGAAAATTCCGCACAGACCTATTGAGTTACGTCAAATGCGAGATCAGATAAACGTCTGAAGACTTTTATTTATATTCGATGTTATCTTTTAGGATGTTCTAACACCGATCAGTAAGTGGTTGATCAGCGACGACGATGGGCCAGACCATTTCCCGCTGTTAGGCATGCGGTTATGTTTTTCTCTATCTCGGTGGTGGCTTGATTTGTCAGTGACGGTACTAATTATTTCAACCGCTCATTTGTGGCTTGATTTATTATTTTGCAGGAATCACTTTGGTGCTTGCTGGGTAGTTTTACCAGATGTGACTTTCGTCGTACTGATCGCGCGAGTCTGTCCTTGATCGGTGAGAATGCTTGACCAGCAATATCAACAACATTTTGTGGGAATTATTACCGGCTCGTCCACCAATCAAAACATCAGCGAGGACGTTATTGGGATAAAGTTTAATTTGAATCACTGGAGAGGTTTGCTTCTTACGACGTTATGTGTTTGAACACTGCTTTTGGCAAGGCTACTTCTGTTTGCTTCATCATCATCATCAATACGAGGTGGTCTACATGGCATTGTGATTTTTCGGGTGTTAACATATCTCCAGATAATGGTGATCTTTGACTTATTTCTCAAAGTGTTCAAATTCATCCTTATATTTATCACTGATCTGACCTGTACCATGGTAGATTTGAAACACAAACGAGTTCATTGTTTTTAACGTAAGTGGTCTCTGGGTCAAACAACGAACTACTAGCTAAGTATCCGGCTGCAGCAATCATTATGGGGTCGCGAAATTATTGTTATTTTTGCAACAAGATCCCTTACATCAGCGATCTCAGCACGCGCTTGATCGATACCTTCAATTGATTGCTGTATTTCTTGCTGTAATTGTGGCTGAACAGCAATTATTTCAGGTTGAAGTTCTTGGAGAATCTTTATGGTTGTGCTTTAGTTAATTCAGCTATTTTTCAAGTTGCTTTAGCGGTTTTGTTCTAGCGACGGAAGAAGACATTTAATAGCTTTTGTGACTGGCTTAAACAACTGTTCTGTACTTTCTGTAAATTTCACTTGAGCTTCCTGAAACTGTCGTAGCTGCTGTTTGACAGAATCGATGACCGGAATATATTTCTTAATTGGTCTAGTCGTTGTTGGGCTAATTTATCCGTATGTGATTATATAGTAAGCACTAAATCACTCATTCATATTATTACAACAATGATTCAATTACAAATCACTGGTCAGTATATAGAAAGTGTAATGTATAAATTGTCGGAATGCCACATATTCAACTCACAACATAGAAATTCTCTTGATACATTGAACTGAGCTAAATATAAGACGTTATAATTATACACGGCTACAGATCTACTGGTGCATTATGCGATGGCAGAATTGGAACTGTGCAGTCTTAGTTTGACCATTCAAACGGACGCCTGTCTACGCATATATTATTTTAAATCACTCAAAAAATCCATCAATAACAACACAGATGACACTATTTCTACTTGCGGCGACGCTTGTGCTATCGTATTCGAATAATCCCCATCATGAAAGCGTTATTATAATATCTACAACCAGCGTCACTATTTTTCATTATTACACAAAATACAAACGACCTAAACTAGGTTGTTGAGAGTAATATTTTGAAGATGTGATATACCAAGATTACTAGTAAATAAATATTCCGTACGAACACGGAATTTCACCACGACATATATTCTTGGTATTTCAGAGTGCCACCAGATATAACGATCAGAGAGTAAACCTAATGATGTTTGATATATTAGCAGTGTCTACGATTTCGCTGAGGATAAATGGACCTCAAGAATTATCCGAAGACATAATACTGAATTCAGACTAAAATAATGTTGCACGGGTATATTGGTGGGATTAATGGGACATGATCAGAATGTACACTTTGCCTGCAGATATAGCAGCGGGATTTTTCGATGTTGTATCCGTTCTATTATTTCTCACCGGAACATCTGGATTTATTTAGACAGGCAGTCATTGATAAATATGTGCGAGCTACTGTTGGTTCGGCGCAAACTGTTTATTACAGAGCAATCGCTGTTCAACTTTCAGACAAAACAATGTTACTTGAAGGTGTTGGTGGACGAATGAGAGTCATTGTTGCACCAGTGGAAACATTTATTTAAAGCATTCATGATGTTTTAATGTCATATCATGACATCAGTGTTACTCTAACATCGAGTCAGATTAAAAGGTGCAATCGACATTAAAGACAAAGTCTGGAATAAATCTATCTCTGAAAGTAACGGCGTTGCAAGGCCCAAATAAATCATCGCTGACTGTGAACGCAACGACTGGAATGCGAATTGGTATTTCTACGAATGTGATCAAAGATACAGCAAAGACTGGTGGTACATTTTCACTGATTTCAGCTGCAGTTTCAGCTGCTTCCATTTCTTTGAAAAAGGCAACAGGAGAATGATTACCAGGAACGAGGTACGGTTAAGGTCTGCTACTGCCGGGAGAGTTTCTCTAAAACTCCCAATCTCCAAGTTTTATTTATTTGATGCTACTTGGCGATTAAGTAGCAAAAACTTTAGATGTGTTTTCATGTGTGATCAGTTACAGGAAAACCCAAACCGCGTTAAACTGATATCATTAATCTCTATGGTTGTTCTAGTTTAGGTACTCTTTAGGTTGCATACTCTGTTGATCCTCGTAATGTTGTTTAGTTTGATTCCTATGGATTGGCCCCACAGAGAGAATGTTTAAAATACAGTGGCTTATCCGGCGACATACCAATCTGGTATTCAACATTACCAACACAGACATTAACAGATCCATCTATGTGCGGTCCAGAAGTACTTGCGATATTTAAGGCCATGTCAAGGTTATCAGCGCCGCCGCATAAAGTCGTGCACAAGTATACCAGCAGACATCGTAGCTGTCCAACATCGTTTTGAACCGGTTAGTAATTAACAATTTTAAATATTGATGGAAGATCTGCTAGAAGCAAGGTCCTCCTAGGTGATATTGGTTTTGTCAGATTATGCAACACGATATGAACATGCTATCTTGCGAGACTTCCTTGGGTTGGTCAGGATTAGGTTGTTTTTCAGGATCAACATGAGCAATATTTAAGTGGATCGATATTATCGTGCGACCAGCCATAACATCCCGGTCAATAGCAGCGATACGCAATGAGATCTGTAAATATATTTACAGAACAGATGACTCAATGACTGGTCTACTCAGCATGAGCGTGAAACAAAATTGTTCTTCTGGAAGATCCAAAATCTGACGACGACGCTGCAATGAAAAAATACGTGGACGATAAAGAATCGGGATTAATACCGCCTTCACTACAACGAATGATAAATTAACCACGTTGCGATCTGAGTATGATGCTCATTGTAACCTCGTTTTTAAATCTTCGAAAGAACTTTGGTATACTTGATACACTCGTTGTTAATTTT
The DNA here is from genome assembly GCA_028554795.2 of Sinohyriopsis cumingii. NCBI lineage: Eukaryota > Metazoa > Mollusca > Bivalvia > Unionida > Unionidae > Sinohyriopsis > Sinohyriopsis cumingii. The sequence goes on from CM068837.1 coordinate 94,464,887, forward strand.
TTGGGTACCCCAAATATCGTCGATATTAAGCTTGCTAAAATTTGCAAACGACACGATGATAACGCTGAAAAAATAAAAAAGTTTGCTCCTGATGTAATTCATACGATTTTTTTAACGCGGTTTAGACAATTGGGTCTGGATCAACAACAGGGTCACAAAGAAACAACTCAATCAAACATACAGCTGAAGTAACCGGGGTGAATAAGATCTCAGTGTTTAGCTCTGCGAAATTTAGGATATTTATGACATATCAATGGCTTCATTCCACTGATAGATTTCCTGAAGGTGTGTCAGTTGTGTTAAATCAGTATACCGAGGACATATTCAGAAGATAAAAAATGGACCACATTTATTGTCTGATATTTGTAGCACCAACGCCTCAATTGTAATGAATTCCACACAATCTTACAGATATAATCAAACATGTACGCGGAAGCCATCGCTGGAAGAAAAAAAATCATAAACGAGCATATGACAAAACTAACAAAATATCGTAAACGTATCATGGCATCAACAATGTTGTATATGCCGTGTCCTGACTTGTCGCTGAAACAACGACGTTAATCGGTACGTTATCGGAGATGCATAGACGCATGTGATATCAACCGTGGTTGGAATCGACATCGGTGTTGTTATTGTATCTGTTTGTATTCTTAATATTATCGAGAAAATAATATCCACATGTGCGGTTATGAAATTTCATGAACACATAGAAATAATCTTGTCGGTTACGTATGCATGATACATCGCTACTGTCTACGGAGTAATACTATATCAGACAGTAAATTTACTGCAATTCGAGATAGCCATTATTGGTATCACAAGAACGCAACCATCCCCGCGCAGGCATTAATGTTCCCCACATCAGCGTGCCAACGCAACATTTAGAATCGGCAGTACAGATAATAATTGCCGCAGAAATAGCCATACGACTTAATCAGATTATCGTTAACACAACACCGCCGACGGCCTAAATGATATCAGGACGCATCCGGAATTTGATATCTGGCTCCCAACTCCGATAAAACCATCCACTGGTCACTTGAGATCACATTGGTACAATTATGACTCTATTATAGCTTGCCGAATATCAGAGGTGAATCATTTGGTGGATTATTCGATAACAATTCAATGATATTTTTGTATTAAAACAGCGTTGATGGAACGTCAGATGCAGGATGTCGTGGGTACTAATAGCTGCTTTGATTGTTAGGTCGGCCTGGTGTCAGGATAATGTGAGTGGGTGGGACATCATGCTACATGTCTGCGGCATGATGCCCCAGTGCTAAACATCAATATAAACTGTGACACTGCAGACATCTTAGCGTGATGACTGAAAAATTGTTAAAGCTACGTTAAAAATCCAAGTCACACACACTCACGCACACTGATGGAACGGGCCCAGTCTGGTTGGCATCAAATTGAACAAATATAACTGATGAACTTCAGCGTAGAATCAAATCAATAACGTACATGAGTCAATACTGAGTGCGGCCATTGAAATATTGACGCCGAAATTGGGATGGCCTCTGGTAACATCAGTTATCCATAAATAACCACGAGAACCAGGCAAAATTCCATTTCAAATTGGAGTAATTTGATAAATCTATATTCTGCCGTTTGTGTATATCTACCTTCTTCACGTCTCTGCTGTATCGTTTCAAAACCATTGCTGATATTTTCAACATCATCTTTAATCGCGAGACCATCTTGTAACTGATCAATTTTAGAGATAATCTCGTCAATATTTTCTTGGTTCATTTCTTTAATAAAAGATTTTATCGAGACCATGTTCGATAAAGCTTTGCCGAATCGTGTAAACTTAGTGTGACGATTTCATGCTGGTTTCTTTTGAGCATGTGAAAAAGTTCCTAAACTTATTCATGCCCATGTCGCCGGGAGACCAAGTCTGATGAATATTTCGTAATGTATATGTGAGTCAACAACGTTAAAAATAATCAAAAAATTGCAGTTATCTCGGATCACTTTTGTGATCTGAGTATACCGCTGTGTAAAATAAACGACATCTGTGTTTTTGTGTCTGCCTCGCGAAAATATTCTGGCTGAATTTTTGTTGTTGTGATTGTAAACCACAAGACTTTTAACTCCGCCATCAAGATCTTCGACGGACTGTGCATCATTGGTGTCATTGATAAATTCATTAACGTCTCCATCGCGCTCCAAACACTTTGCTCCTTCTTTGAATTCCTTAAGAGCATAATAGCATCGCTTGTTCATCCACAGATGATGCCATAAAATAAATTTTATCCCATTTGAGCCATATTATTATCAGATTGAGCACAAACTGCGTTCTACCAGACTCAAACGGAGCAATGATAATGGCATGAATAGAATTTGGTAGCTCTGAATCATGCTTGTCTGGTGCTTCCTCGCGTGATGCTGAAAAGTCAATCACCTTTATGTTGTTCAAAAGTTTACTTTTTATAATAACGAATTTATATGGTGTCAGACGCAAGTTGGTCATGTACTCAACCGGGCTGAGAGCAAGAACGACAAGAAATAACATTCAAGTGTGCAAAATGCGGTATAAATAACCAGGGAGAAAACGTCTACCGGGATATCGTGGTCCTGAAACCCGACTTGATATCAGACTTGATGAAAAGTATCAACCAGAACCAGGCGAATTTCTAGTAAATTCGATTAATCAAGCATGCCATTCTCATGATATTACGTATAAAAACAAAGAACTGCAATAACGACATATTGTGAACGTCAAGTAGATACACACATTGAAGTCTATAGAAACAATATACGAGAATGACTTGCTTTCGAGCTGGTTGATAAAATCAGCGATGAGCGGCAAACTAGCGGTAGGAGCCTAGCTCCCGTGCAGAAAATTATTCGTCTGATAATTAATAATAATGGAGTCGATTTATTGAAGTCCAAGAGGATAGTGGAAAGATACGGCAGATCTTAACTCGCAGCAAGTGTCAAATGTGCTGTTGATTTCTGCCGATTGGTTTTCCCGACAGGCATTATGGCAAATTTAAATACCACGTCCCAAAACGATTCAGCATGGACGAAGTTAATCAGGCAGATATATTGTTTTTACCACATGAAGTCATTGGCATACAAATGCGCCTTGACAGTAGATACAAAGAAGCAGAACCGCTATCAGTTATAAAAGCAACTGAAGGCTCAACCGCGTCTGAACGAATTTATTCACGTGGCAACAGTTGCTGCAGGCTGATCCTGTTAATGATTTTCTCGGTACAGTAACAACACTGATTCAATTCAACAACATAACGTTAAAATCAGACGCAGACACACCGCGTTACATCTTGATGAGGAAACCGTTTAACGATTTAATCGAACCTGACCCATTGTTAGGACATCAGTACAGCCAAGATATACTGATCAAAAACAGATCTTGTGAATGACTACCTCACATGCCAGCAGCGTTAAACAAGGAAGTCACGAGCGAAATTGCTCTGAAAACTGTCTATGCAATCACTAAGAAACACATCCCGCGCCGAAGTTCAGTGCTTATCAGCAACGTGACAGTCAGGTATTTATTTGAACCGGGTGAACTTCAAGGTGGCGAAAAAAGAAATCAATCCCGTCTGGAGTGCAAACACACATACTGTTTCCAGCATTGTAAGATCTCATGGCAGGCCTGCATTGTACAGACTAGATTTAGCAGCTCCTCAATGCGGATTTGTCCGTGAACAATTACAATTAATTCCTGTAAATATACAATTACCACCAAGTTGGATACGCACTAGTAAAGGACACTAGCGCGGAAAAGCTTACTCCCTTACGTCTGTTACATTAAAGAAATGTCAGAGTGACATTTTCGTATGTTTGGCGGAAACTACTATCAATTCTGTCTACAGTAAATTGTAATACATCATTCGAAAATTATTGTGCAACAGGAGACGCAGCGATTATTTTGTATTATCAACATCAACATCAAACTTGAGCGAACTGGTATTTTGTCTTCACGCGTATAACCAGATAATTTTTCTTTATGGTGACGTCTGTCATGAAATGACTGCTAGCGTCTGTGACACCAGGGGCTATTGATGCACCAGTCTTTCGAGTGTCTGGTTTAATAAAATTGCAGACAATTCGCCGCGGTTGAGATATTTTTATAACTCTCGATACTGCCAAATATACTAAATTTGACCATTAATGTGATCATCGACAATCCAGATATTGGTATTTTGATTGTTAGCCCGTGCGACGAATGAATTGTAATTGCATCACGATGGCTGCGACCTTGTCGCCAATAGATCATGCTCAACAGCTGGTACGATCGGATTTGGTTAGATGAAACAAACCTTGGGTAATGTAAATGATGACCATTACATTTAAACTAAATTTAATTTCTTGTTCGTCTTCTCCTAAGATATCACTGAAGTTGACCAAATGCGTTTGATACGTGACAGACACGTGGAATATCTTCAACACAGACAATGGATTCTCCTTGACTTTTTGAAGAAGTGTGTAAGCCGATCGATACTCTTTGAAACACCACACACTGCGTTGGTGTGGACGATCTATCAAATGATGTTTGTGTTTGATAACGTGTTTCACAAAATCGGTTTTGTCTGAACCAAAAGATTTAGCGATCACCATGTTAAATCGATGGCGAAGATACATTCCTCCCAACTTGAACGATCTAATTTTTCTCCAATGATTTTGAGAGCATAGGTAGAGGAGGTAAATGTAGCCATAGCGTAGGTGCTTAGAATTCTGAAAATAACATGGACAACACAATTATAGTCTTCAAGCACGTTTATTCTGTGTTTAAAATCACAACTTTACGTTAAATACAAAAACACATTACAGCCAAATGGTTAAGTACATCGATAAAATACAAATCAAAATCATACATCCTGAATACAAACAAGTCATATGTACATCATTGTCGATTAAAGTGTGTCCCAAGAGCTGAAGGGACGCATTCGTATGTTCTTTGAGACTATAAACTATTGACAGTGGAAACTCCACTTCCGCAGCTTCTTCTAATGTAGTCATTAACATCTTTATTTTTCATGAAATATCCACACACTTGCCAAACAGAATATGTTGACAAAGAATATCCAAGGACTCTGATTTCTCTATATTTTAATTTAATTTGATTTAATATAAAATATAAAAAAAAGTTCAAAACACAGCTGCTCGGATCATACTTAGAGTACCATGATCAGAACACACCTCCCCGCTGCTCTGTACCCTACACTGGCTATCCATTCGATCCAGAATCAAACACAAAATTTGTTCTCTGTGCTACCTTTCACTGTCGGACTCTAGTCCAGCATACCTATCCGACCTCACTCATTTGTACGCACCAGCAAGATACTTACCCTCTTCTTCTGACAATCGTATACTCATTATTCCCACTATAAAAAACAAAGTCATATGGACAGCGTTCTTTTGCATACCAAGGCCCAGCAACGTGGAATGAATTGCCCACTGAACTTAGACACAAAGACACAGTGATCACATTCAAGTGTGCTCTCAAACATATTTCGACTGCAAGAACAAACTTAAAGATCTAATAATGTTTCCTACCTTAAATATTCTCAGCATGTTTTTGTTTTTTGTTTTCTAATTTCATGGTGTTTGTTTTTGTAATCATATCATTATGTTTTTTTATCTTATAGGGGTTGTTTAATGTTGTAAAGTGCTTAGAGCTTCTAAAGATTAGGCGCTATACAAAGTCCTCATTATTATTATTATTTAAATATATCTCTATTTCACTGCACATCACACATCGCAGAGTTCCTTCTGGAGACGATACTTTTGAAAAGCTTTTTGTATTTCTCTATAGTTTTAACCTTTCCTTGCATTTCGTTCCATGGTATTCTGTGTTCCACTGCCACGTTGTAGATATAAGTTTAAGCACTGGAAGGGTGTAGTCATTCATCCATGTTTGACCATTTTAACAATTTCAAAGTAATCAGCCTTTTTATGATAGTCAGGTACCTCGTGTTGGATGGTGTATAGCTATATATTAAATTCATGTAGGCTTTTATACTTTTTGGAAACTAATAACAAAATTCGGTTATTTTATATGTGATGTGCTTGGATAGTCATCTAACGTAGGTGTGCTTTGGAGTGTGTGTCTGTATGGTAGACGTGATGTGATTGATTGTGTGTGTTTGATATTTCATCACTTTCTTTTAAACTCTACACTAACAAGGCGCATTAAAGAGTGTGCATGGTGTCTTGGTTGGTATATGTATGTTTGGATAGCATGTTTGTAAGATTTCATCTCCTTTTATGAACTCTAACCTTTTGTTGTGATTCTTGTTGTTAGAACACTCCACAAATCGCTTGGATCCTGCGAATAGAGTTATTCTTATGTTAAATTAGGCTAGACCGTTATAAGTGCTTGGATAAGTAATCCATGAGCAGGTGTGCTTGATTGTAATTTTAAAAAAAACGTGCTGGATTCTATATGTGGTGTGCTGGGATAGAGATTTGTGAGATTATATCTCCTTTTACACATTACCTATATCTCTTGATAGTTGGTGTGGGATTTAAGGCAATTGAAGATGAATTCTTGGCCCCTGTTGGATGATTTGTTGTGTTATTGATAGTATATATGATGTGTTAAATTGTAATAAAAGTAGGTTCAGGATTACATTCAAAATGTTGGTATATCTGGTGTGCTTGGAAAGTTACAAAAACTTATACTGTATTGTATGTGTTATACACGATTATAAATGTAGTTTTACTTTTAGTCTCCACTTTATTTTAAACTTTAACGGACATTATTTTTTCAATTCCACAAAAGTCGGTAATATATTCGAAATTTCAGTACTACTTTTAGTGTTGGTAAATTTTTAATACATTTGTTTTGGATTATATTCAATCTTCGCTAATTTCCGGTGAAATTTCGGAATTTAGTGCTATGCTTCTGGGCCATTTCTGAAAAAGAAAAAAAAATCAATATGCTACGTGCAACCCATATATAAATGGCATTAATAATACACGCATGTGACTAACCATGCAGGGTGGAGCTTATGACGAATAGCATGCCCAAATACCCACAAAAACGACAGTGCCTGTCAATTTACCACTACTTGTTACGTGTATTGTTGCATACGGTACCGACCTATACTGCCCCAGCAGATGCTGTTTTGATTGATAACCAAGCATCTGTTTAGTAATACCTGTGCATACAAATAAAATAATAACCAGATTAACATGGCCTTTAAATCAAAGCAGTTCGTCTCAGTTCTGAGAGAGATAGCTGTTTTGATTTAATTCAACTGCATTGATTTGAAAACTTAAATCGAAATTGATATGCAAGCTGAATTTGCAAATGTTATTACAAAATCTGCTAGTAACGTAAGATACTTAAGACTATATTAAGTGAACGTGCTGGAAATTGTGTAATCGAGTATTTTATTATATTGTCCTCATTGTGGGAGGGCTCATCACTTTGGGGCTGAAAAATGTTCTTTATATAAGAAGGGTGACCACATAGTCCTTGCTGGTAAAAATTAAAGTCAATTTGATGGTTGTAATATCGATAAAAGTTAGATAAAAGTTTGGCACGCATAATCGTTGAATCGTATTTAAAATTGATAAAGACTTAATAATGCTCACAATTAGTCCCGCGGGAATAAATTCCAATACCTAATTCAAGCAAGCACAGCTAAGATGAAGAAATCTCCATTTACACAAATGACAACAAAATTCTTTTTGCTTCTCAAATGTTTTGAAAGGAATTGATAGAGGTCTCTAAGAATGGTATTAATTTACCACGACTGGAATATCAAAAGTACAAGGGATACACTGAGATCTCTTGATTGTTTGAATGCATCATATAGATTTGTCAAAGAGGCTCAAAAGATGCTATATGAGTTTTCTGAACACCTTCATAAATTGACATTAGAAATGAAATGAACACCAATACAGGATCGGAATATGCTCACCATATTTACCGTTTCGTGGATCCAGGTATATAGCAACACCAGCGTGGGTCAATTCAAGGTGAGCTGTAAACATAAATAGTTGTTACTATCATTGTTTTGAATGGGTAACTTTGTCAGCGCTATATCAGGCTAGTGATATTCAAGACTTGTCTCAAATATACCAACACCATTCGGGTTTATTCAAGTTTTGGTGATATCGAATTTCCCGTAGTTTACCAAAGCCACACTGAACAAATTTCAAACACTTAACCCAGAGATCGCTGTTAATATGTTCACTTAAGACAAATGCTTTTTATTCGCTTGTATTATCCACACTTCAGCAGCTCGAACGCGTCCAGATTAGTTTGTTGTTGTAGAGTGAAACGAAAAAATTCAGATTCAATATCGCATTAAGTATGGATAAAGAATCATGCAAGGTTACTTAAAACAGTATGTACAATGATAAAATGATTCCATGGTTTGCATGCACGAATTTAAGAACCATCAACAAATTTCGAATGCTCACTCGGCCTTTGAATCCAGAAAAATCTTTGATGGTTGTCTTGTTGCAGTTCACAATGACAATTCAAAACTAAGGATGAAAAAGACCAATCTATTTTAGACTTGTCGAAGCTGCGTATGTATGAATTTAACTATGACAAGATCAAATCGTTTGATCAGGATCGGGTCAAGATGCTGACTCGCTGATCCATATCACCACCGACGAAGTGTATGCAGATATGGCGCAACCACGTTTGACCAACGAATTTGATATCAATTGTTTAACGACGCCAAAATAAATGTTAGTAACTGCAAAGACGAATGCACCGGTAAACCAATCAAAGACTATGTGTGAGGTGGTTGGCTCCAGCACATACATTAAAAAGACCAAAGATGTTCCACGGGTGATTGAGCAGAAAGATTACTAAGATTGCTAAAACGAACTATGCTTGCAATGTCTCTCAGACCGACCTGAATTTGCACAAATAGCGAATATGATACGGTGTCAGAAACATCGCATGGTGACTACCGATGTGACAAGGTGAGCTTGTCCCCGCTTGATGCTAAGCGATGGATGCTCCCCGATGGGATCACCACTTACGAGTTAATACGAATCTATGCTATAAAAATAAGTAAGAGAAAAGTGTGAAAGCAACAAGCTTTGTAAAATTCATTAAATAATTGTTTCCCCAGATAACAAATTTAAAGTGTAAAATAGGAACGTACGGTATTGCGAATTAAATCCCAAAGAATACTAGAATTTCCGAGACATGTCGAAATAATAAAAGTTCTGAATAAACCTAAGTTGAAATACAAATTAAATCCAACAATCAAAGTGTTGACGTGTCTGCGGTTTAATAATGTTGTACCAACAGCGTTTTTCTGAAACACGATAATCTTATTTCAAGTTTGAATTCACTTTAAATCTGTGTGAAAGTCTCTGTCCAATAATTTTAGTCATTATGAGCACTCTTTATTCCCAGAGTGAAAGTAACTTGAATAATTTGAAGAGATAAATTCCAGCACAAACGAAGTTCTGGATACAACAATAATATATATTGATTCTGGTAGATCGTAAAGCACGAATGGACAATTATTCTAGTAACAGGATTATGTAGTAATCTACTTGTACTCAGGTCATAATCAACATTTTTCAAAGAAAAAAATATAACCTAATGGAAATTTCAATGTGGAAGGTTCTTAATGTTTCGAAGATAAAATGTTCGTTATAATTAGAAGGTGTGTTGCTAAAATAATAATATAAAACCTGGATCATGTCAGGGGAACCCAATATCGTATACCCAGTCCGAAATACATGTTTAGTTATATTAATAATGGTCCTAATATTACACAGAGAGGATATATGTGCAATGCATTAATTGTTTACATCATAAAAAGTCAATAATTCAGATAATACAATTGATTTTGGACAAAGATAAGTTCAACATGCAATTTTACATTATAATAGCATATAATGAAAACGTTTAAAATCTAACCAAAACAATGCAAGTATTATAGGTTACTGCATTTGTATGGGAAAATATGAACGAGTTTTGGAATGGAATACTGCATGACCTTGGGAGTGCAGTATGTCCTTCCGACAAAACGAGTTCATATTTTCCCATACAAATGCAGTAACCTTTTTATTTTATGCTCATTTTGTAAATTCTACCTAAGGTTTAATTATATAAACAAAAGACACTACAAGAAGCAACGTAAATGAATGAATGCCGTATTCCAAACTAAATACACAAGCGCAGATTTGTCATTACACAATGACATCATTATTAATGCGCACATAACTCCGCCCAGATATATTTGAACTTAATCGCGCGCTCGACATAACTTTCGAAAGAAAAATGTCGCGTCTAGTTAAAATTGAAATTTGCAGTCATATTGTGAATGAATGCGCATTGCAACAACTTTTCCATTTGATCTGGAATGAATATATTTTGGTATTTTGTTTCGATTCGACGAAAGTTTGTGATTTTGGACTGGATTCATCTGTGCAAATTATACATGAAATACATTGGATTGAAGTGGCGCGGGAGAAGCGTGTTTACGTCTGCAAAAGTGTTTCTGTCATTGAATGTTTGAAATCATAATGTGTGAAAAATATGAAGTCTTTCAACTGCAATTATCAAAAAGACGCTATGGAATTTAATGCTTATTTCATTTTGAGTGCAGTAAGGAGGATGCAATTGCACCTATAATCGAAGTTACAGCACAATTTCGAAATGTGTAATCCAGATTAAAAACCTCATGTAATTCGGATTTGCAAAATTAAGAAAATACATTTTGAGGAAATTCAGGATGTAAAACTGTAAGTATATTTTATTTTGCCATTCTTATCACCAGCTAAAGAAGGCAGTATATGCCTTGTCACTTGTATGTTATTTGTAAGGACCTTTTCTTCAGTCTTTTATGTAATGTAGCTAGCCTAAATCCGTAACATTATATCAACGCAGAATGTACCAAAACAGTTTGTTTTTTTTTCAGTCCATGAAACATGTTTTAGTTCATTCAGAAACAAATTTAAACAACCACAACGTAAAGAGCCTCTTGTACATGATTTGTGTACAAAAAAAAAATTATTGGCGTCTGCGTCCATTGTTTGTTTACAATAGAAAGTAGTTCCTTTATGCACGTGAATGCTATATGTGTATTGTCGCGTGTGTTCAGTATCGGGGAATACTGAACGATTCTGACAACGTAAAGTTAACGGGGGAAAATGAGCATATAATCAAAATATTTATTGTATAATTTTTGTCATCATGCTGTTGTGAACCAAGTGATTTGATATTAGGCGCCGTACAAAGTCCTCATTATTATTATTATTATTATTATTATGCTTGTTATTAAGTATATAATAAAAAGGTTTTTGACTGAGTATTGAAAAATATAAGTCCCTAGTTCATGTGGCGTAGGATGTCCATTATTTTTCAATACTCAGTCAATTACCCACATATAAACCGATTTTCTCGTGTTAACGGGTTTTACACGTCCACTCAAGACCGTCTTTATCATATTTAAATATCAAGGCCGATCTCTAATATACAGTTTTATTGTCAATATTTCACCGCACACATCCACAATGTGTCCGACCTAGTCCACTAAGGAAAAACGAATGTGGGTCAGCCGACTGTTATGGCATAAAAGATACAAAGGAGCTACGTGCGTAATCGATATCAAATCACTTGGCTCCAAGGTTGGTGAAAACCCAAATACATGTAGCCCTGGAAAACTTTGCCTGTTTTTCCAGACCTGCTTTCATAACTACTACTATTTATTGTATAATTTTGTCATCATGCTGTTGTGAACCAACTTATGATTGATACTAGTTAGTGCATTGCGCTATCGCATCAACACAAATTTTCCTTACGGCAGTTTCGTAGTTGAAGGATCAACTTCCTATTACTCTCACAGAAATGTTAGCTGGGAGGCTTTGGTCCTCCCGTTGAGGACCCCAATCGATAATATGTTGGCTGTCTTGGAGAATCAATCCGATCCGAAAGCGTAAACACATCGACAGTCCATACGTGGTCAGTACCATTTCCTTCTGACTCTCCAGGTGCAAGCAGATATCGAACTAGCGACTTATATTTTTCAATACTCAGTCAAAAACCTTTTTATTATATACTTAATAACAAGCATAATAATAATAATAATAATAATAATAATAATGAGGACTTTGTACGGCGCCTAATATCAAATCACTTGGTTCACAACAGCATGATGACAAAATTATACAATAAATATTTTGATTATATGCTCATTTTCCCCCGTTAACTTTACGTTGTCAGAATCGTTCAGTATTCCCCAATACTGAACACACGCGACAATACACATATAGCATTCACGTGCATAAAGGAACTACTTTCTATTGTAAACAAACAATGGACGCAAACGCCAATAATTTTTTTTTTGTACACAAATCATGTACAAGAGGCTCTTTACTTTGTGGTTGTTTAAATTTGTTTCTGAATGAACTAACACATGTTTCATGGACTGAAAAAAAAACAAACTGTTTTGGTACATTCTGCGTTGATATAATGTTACGGATTTAGGCTAGCTACATTACATAAAAGACTGAAGAAAAGGTCCTTACAAATAACATACAAGTGACAAGGCATATACTGCCTTCTTTAGCTGGTGATAAGAATGGCAAAATAAAATATACTTACAGTTTTACATCCTGAATTTCCTCAAAATGTATTTTCTTAATTTTGCAAATCCGAATTACATGAGGTTTTTAATCTGGATTACACATTTCGAAATTGTGCTGTAACTTCGATTATAGGTGCAATTGCATCCTCCTTACTGCACTCAAAATGAAATAAGCATTAAATTCCATAGCGTCTTTTTGATAATTGCAGTTGAAAGACTTCATATTTTTCACACATTATGATTTCAAACATTCAATGACAGAAACACTTTTGCAGACGTAAACACGCTTCTCCCGCGCCACTTCAATCCAATGTATTTCATGTATAATTTGCACAGATGAATCCAGTCCAAAATCACAAACTTTCGTCGAATCGAAACAAAATACCAAAATATATTCATTCCAGATCAAATGGAAAAGTTGTTGCAATGCGCATTCATTCACAATATGACTGCAAATTTCAATTTTAACTAGACGCGACATTTTTCTTTCGAAAGTTATGTCGAGCGCGCGATTAAGTTCAAATATATCTGGGCGGAGTTATGTGCGCATTAATAATGATGTCATTGTGTAATGACAAATCTGCGCTTGTGTATTTAGTTTGGAATACGGCATTCATTCATTTACGTTGCTTCTTGTAGTGTCTTTTGTTTATATAATTAAACCTTAGGTAGAATTTACAAAATGAGCATAAAATAAAAAGGTTACTGCATTTGTATGGGAAAATATGAACTCGTTTTGTCGGAAGGACATACTGCACTCCCAAGGTCATGCAGTATTCCATCCCAAAACTCGTTCATATTTTCCCATACAAATGCAGTAACCTATAATACTTGCATTGTTTTGGTTAGATTTTAAACGTTTTCATTATATGCTATTATAATGTAAAATTGCATGTTGAACTTATCTTTGTCCAAAATCAATTGTATTATCTGAATTATTGACTTTTTATGATGTAAACAATTAATGCATTGCACATATATCCTCTCTGTGTAATATTAGGACCATTATTAATATAACTAAACATGTATTTCGGACTGGGTATACGATATTGGGTTCCCCTTTCAATACCTGACATGATCCAGGTTTTATATTATTATTTTAGCAACACACCTTCTAATTATAACGAACATTTTATCTTCGAAACATTAAGAACCTTCCACATTGAAATTTCCATTAGGTTATATTTTTTTCTTTGAAAAATGTTGATTATGACCTGAGTACAAGTAGATTACTACATAATCCTGTTACTAGAATAATTGTCCATTCGTGCTTTACGATCTACCAGAATCAATATATATTATTGTTGTATCCAGATCTTCGTTTGTGCTGGAATTTATCTCTTCAAATTATTCAAGTTACTTTCACTCTGGGAATAAAGAGTGCTCATAATGACTAAAATTATTGGACAGAGACTTTCACACAGATTTAAAGTGAATTCAAACTTGAAATAAGATTATCGTGTTTCAGAAAAACGCTGTTGGTACAACATTATTAAACCGCAGACACGTCAACACTTTGATTGTTGGATTTAATTTGTATTTCAACTTAGGTTTATTCAGAACTTTTATTATTTCGACATGTCTCGGTAATTCTAGTATTCTTTGGGATTTAATTCGCAATACCGTACGTTCCTATTTTACACTTTAAATTTGTTATCTGGGGAAACAATTATTTAATGAATTTTACAAAGCTTGTTGCTTTCACACTTTTCTCTTACTTATTTTTATAGCATAGATTCGTATTAACTCGTAAGTGGTGATCCCATCGGGGAGCATCCATCGCTTAGCATCAAGCGGGGACAAGCTCACCTTGTCACATCGGTAGTCACCATGCGATGTTTCTGACACCGTATCATATTCGCTATTTGTGCAAATTCAGGTCGGTCTGAGAGACATTGCAAGCATAGTTCGTTTTAGCAATCTTAGTAATCTTTCTGCTCAATCACCCGTGGAAAATCTTTGGTCTTTTTAATGTATGTGCTGGAGCCAACCACCTCACACATAGTCTTTGATTGGTTTACCGGTGCATTCGTCTTTGCAGTTACTAACATTTATTTTGGCGTCGTTAAACAATTGATATCAAATTCGTTGGTCAAACGTGGTTGCGCCATATCTGCATACACTTCGTCGGTGGTGATATGGATCAGCGAGTCAGCATCTTGACCCGATCCTGATCAAACGATTTGATCTTGTCATAGTTAAATTCATACATACGCAGCTTCGACAAGTCTAAAATAGATTGGTCTTTTTCATCCTTAGTTTTGAATTGTTATTGTGAACTGCAACAAGACAACCATCAAAGATTTTTCTGGATTCAAAGGCCGAGTGAGCATTCGAAATTTGTTGATGGTTCTTAAATTCGTGCATGCAAACCATGGAATCATTTTATCATTGTACATACTGTTTTAAGTAACCTTGCATGATTCTTTATCCATACTTAATGCGATATTGAATCTGAATTTTTTCGTTTCACTCTACAACAACAAACTAATCTGGACGCGTTCGAGCTGCTGAAGTGTGGATAATACAAGCGAATAAAAAGCATTTGTCTTACTTAAGACATATTAACAGCGATCTCTGGGTTAAGTGTTTGAAATTTGTTCAGTGTGGCTTTGGTAAACTACGGGAAATTCGATATCACCAAAACTTGAATAAACCCGAATGGTGTTGGTATATTTGAGACAAGTCTTGAATATCACTAGCCTGATATAGCGCTGACAAAGTTACCCATTCAAAACAATGATAGTAACAACTATTTATGTTTACAGCTCACCTTGAATTGACCCACGCTGGTGTTGCTATATACCTGGATCCACGAAACGGTAAATATGGTGAGCATATTCCGATCCTGTATTGGTGTTCATTTCATTTCTAATGTCAATTTATGAAGGTGTTCAGAAAACTCATATAGCATCTTTTGAGCCTCTTTGACAAATCTATATGATGCATTCAAACAATCAAGAGATCTCAGTGTATCCCTTGTACTTTTGATATTCCAGTCGTGGTAAATTAATACCATTCTTAGAGACCTCTATCAATTCCTTTCAAAACATTTGAGAAGCAAAAAGAATTTTGTTGTCATTTGTGTAAATGGAGATTTCTTCATCTTAGCTGTGCTTGCTTGAATTAGGTATTGGAATTTATTCCCGCGGGACTAATTGTGAGCATTATTAAGTCTTTATCAATTTTAAATACGATTCAACGATTATGCGTGCCAAACTTTTATCTAACTTTTATCGATATTACAACCATCAAATTGACTTTAACTTTTACCAGCAAGGACTATGTGGTCACCCTTCTTATATAAAGAACATTTTTCAGCCCCAAAGTGATGAGCCCTCCCACAATGAGGACAATATAATAAAATACTCGATTACACAATTTCCAGCACGTTCACTTAATATAGTCTTAAGTATCTTACGTTACTAGCAGATTTTGTAATAACATTTGCAAATTCAGCTTGCATATCAATTTCGATTTAAGTTTTCAAATCAATGCAGTTGAATTAAATCAAAACAGCTATCTCTCTCAGAACTGAGACGAACTGCTTTGATTTAAAGGCCATGTTAATCTGGTTATTATTTTATTTGTATGCACAGGTATTACTAAACAGATGCTTGGTTATCAATCAAAACAGCATCTGCTGGGGCAGTATAGGTCGGTACCGTATGCAACAATACACGTAACAAGTAGTGGTAAATTGACAGGCACTGTCGTTTTTGTGGGTATTTGGGCATGCTATTCGTCATAAGCTCCACCCTGCATGGTTAGTCACATGCGTGTATTATTAATGCCATTTATATATGGGTTGCACGTAGCATATTGATTTTTTTTTTCTTTTTCAGAAATGGCCCAGAAGCATAGCACTAAATTCCGAAATTGCACCGGAAATTAGCGAAGATTGAATATAATCCAAAACAAATGTATTAAAAATTTACCAACACTAAAAGTAGTACTGAAATTTCGAATATATTACCGACTTTTGTGGAATTGAAAAAATAATGTCCGTTAAAGTTTAAAATAAAGTGGAGACTAAAAGTAAAACTACATTTATAATCGTGTATAACACATACAGTACAGTATAAGTTTTTGTAACTTTCCAAGCACACCAGATATACCAACATTTTGAATGTAATCCTGAACCTACTTTTTATTACAATTTAACACATCATATATACTATCAATAACACAACAAATCATCCAACAGGGGCCAAGAATTCATCTTCAATTGCCTTAAATCCCACACCAACTATCAAGAGATATAGGTAATGTGTAAAAGGAGATATAATCTCACAAATCTCTATCCCAGCACACCACATATAGAATCCAGCAGGTTTTTTTTTTAAATTACAATCAAGCACACCTGCTCATGGATTACTTATCCAAGCACTTATAACGGTCTACCCTAATTTAACATAAGAATAACTCTATTCCGAATTTTGTTATTTGTTTCCAAAAAGTATAAAAGCCTACATGATTTTAATATATAGCTATACACCATCCAACACGAGGTACCTGACTATCATAAAAAGGCTGATTACTTTGAAATTGTTAAAATGGTCAAACATGGATGAATGACTACACCCTTCCAGTGCTAAAACTTATATCTACAACGTGGCAGTGGAACACAGAATTCCATGGAACGAAATGCAAGGAAAGGTTAAAACTATAGAGAAATACAAAAAGCTTTTCAGAGGTATCGTCTCCAGAAGGAACTCTGCGATGCGTGAAGTGCAGTGAAACAGAGATATGTTTAAATAATAATAATAATGAGGACTTTGTATAGCGCCTAATCTTTAGAAGCTCTAAGCGCTTTACAACATTAAACAACCCCTATAAGATAAAAAAACATAATGATATGATTACAAAAACAAACACCATGAAATTAGAAAACAAAAAACAAAAACATGCTGAGAATATTTAAGGTAGGAAACATTATTAGATCTTTAAGTTTGTTCTTGCAGTCGAAAAATGTGAGTTTGAGAGCACACTTGAATGTGATCACTGTCTTTGTGTCTATGTTCAGTGGGCAATTCGTTCCACGTTGCTGGGCCTTGGTATGCAAAAGAACGCTGTCCATATGACTTTGTTTTTTATAGTGGGAATAATGAGTATACGATTGTCAGAAGAAGAGGGTAAGTATCTTGCTGGTGCGTACAAATGAGTGAGGTCGGATAGGTATGCTGGACTAGAGTCCGACAGTGAAAGGTAGCACAGAGAACAAATTTTGTGTTTGATTCTGGATCGAATGGATAGCCAGTGTAGGGTACAGAGTCCTTGGATATTCTTTGTCAACATATTCTGTTTGGCAAGTGTGTGGATATTTCATGAAAAATAAAGATGTTAATGACTACATTAGAAGAAGCTGCGGAAGTGGAGTTTCCACTGTCAATAGTTTATAGTCTCAAAGAACATACGAATGCGTCCCTTCAGCTCTTGGGACACACTTTAATCGACAATGATGTACATATGACTTGTTTGTATTCAGGATGTATGATTTTGATTTGTATTTTATCGATGTACTTAACCATTTGGCTGTAATGTGTTTTTGTATTTAACGTAAAGTTGTGATTTTAAACACAGAATAAACGTGCTTGAAGACTATAATTGTGTTGTCCATGTTATTTTCAGAATTCTAAGCACCTACGCTATGGCTACATTTACCTCCTCTACCTATGCTCTCAAAATCATTGGAGAAAAATTAGATCGTTCAAGTTGGGAGGAATGTATCTTCGCCATCGATTTAACATGGTGATCGCTAAATCTTTTGGTTCAGACAAAACCGATTTTGTGAAACACGTTATCAAACACAAACATCATTTGATAGATCGTCCACACCAACGCAGTGTGTGGTGTTTCAAAGAGTATCGATCGGCTTACACACTTCTTCAAAAAGTCAAGGAGAATCCATTGTCTGTGTTGAAGATATTCCACGTGTCTGTCACGTATCAAACGCATTTGGTCAACTTCAGTGATATCTTAGGAGAAGACGAACAAGAAATTAAATTTAGTTTAAATGTAATGGTCATCATTTACATTACCCAAGGTTTGTTTCATCTAACCAAATCCGATCGTACCAGCTGTTGAGCATGATCTATTGGCGACAAGGTCGCAGCCATCGTGATGCAATTACAATTCATTCGTCGCACGGGCTAACAATCAAAATACCAATATCTGGATTGTCGATGATCACATTAATGGTCAAATTTAGTATATTTGGCAGTATCGAGAGTTATAAAAATATCTCAACCGCGGCGAATTGTCTGCAATTTTATTAAACCAGACACTCGAAAGACTGGTGCATCAATAGCCCCTGGTGTCACAGACGCTAGCAGTCATTTCATGACAGACGTCACCATAAAGAAAAATTATCTGGTTATACGCGTGAAGACAAAATACCAGTTCGCTCAAGTTTGATGTTGATGTTGATAATACAAAATAATCGCTGCGTCTCCTGTTGCACAATAATTTTCGAATGATGTATTACAATTTACTGTAGACAGAATTGATAGTAGTTTCCGCCAAACATACGAAAATGTCACTCTGACATTTCTTTAATGTAACAGACGTAAGGGAGTAAGCTTTTCCGCGCTAGTGTCCTTTACTAGTGCGTATCCAACTTGGTGGTAATTGTATATTTACAGGAATTAATTGTAATTGTTCACGGACAAATCCGCATTGAGGAGCTGCTAAATCTAGTCTGTACAATGCAGGCCTGCCATGAGATCTTACAATGCTGGAAACAGTATGTGTGTTTGCACTCCAGACGGGATTGATTTCTTTTTTCGCCACCTTGAAGTTCACCCGGTTCAAATAAATACCTGACTGTCACGTTGCTGATAAGCACTGAACTTCGGCGCGGGATGTGTTTCTTAGTGATTGCATAGACAGTTTTCAGAGCAATTTCGCTCGTGACTTCCTTGTTTAACGCTGCTGGCATGTGAGGTAGTCATTCACAAGATCTGTTTTTGATCAGTATATCTTGGCTGTACTGATGTCCTAACAATGGGTCAGGTTCGATTAAATCGTTAAACGGTTTCCTCATCAAGATGTAACGCGGTGTGTCTGCGTCTGATTTTAACGTTATGTTGTTGAATTGAATCAGTGTTGTTACTGTACCGAGAAAATCATTAACAGGATCAGCCTGCAGCAACTGTTGCCACGTGAATAAATTCGTTCAGACGCGGTTGAGCCTTCAGTTGCTTTTATAACTGATAGCGGTTCTGCTTCTTTGTATCTACTGTCAAGGCGCATTTGTATGCCAATGACTTCATGTGGTAAAAACAATATATCTGCCTGATTAACTTCGTCCATGCTGAATCGTTTTGGGACGTGGTATTTAAATTTGCCATAATGCCTGTCGGGAAAACCAATCGGCAGAAATCAACAGCACATTTGACACTTGCTGCGAGTTAAGATCTGCCGTATCTTTCCACTATCCTCTTGGACTTCAATAAATCGACTCCATTATTATTAATTATCAGACGAATAATTTTCTGCACGGGAGCTAGGCTCCTACCGCTAGTTTGCCGCTCATCGCTGATTTTATCAACCAGCTCGAAAGCAAGTCATTCTCGTATATTGTTTCTATAGACTTCAATGTGTGTATCTACTTGACGTTCACAATATGTCGTTATTGCAGTTCTTTGTTTTTATACGTAATATCATGAGAATGGCATGCTTGATTAATCGAATTTACTAGAAATTCGCCTGGTTCTGGTTGATACTTTTCATCAAGTCTGATATCAAGTCGGGTTTCAGGACCACGATATCCCGGTAGACGTTTTCTCCCTGGTTATTTATACCGCATTTTGCACACTTGAATGTTATTTCTTGTCGTTCTTGCTCTCAGCCCGGTTGAGTACATGACCAACTTGCGTCTGACACCATATAAATTCGTTATTATAAAAAGTAAACTTTTGAACAACATAAAGGTGATTGACTTTTCAGCATCACGCGAGGAAGCACCAGACAAGCATGATTCAGAGCTACCAAATTCTATTCATGCCATTATCATTGCTCCGTTTGAGTCTGGTAGAACGCAGTTTGTGCTCAATCTGATAATAATATGGCTCAAATGGGATAAAATTTATTTTATGGCATCATCTGTGGATGAACAAGCGATGCTATTATGCTCTTAAGGAATTCAAAGAAGGAGCAAAGTGTTTGGAGCGCGATGGAGACGTTAATGAATTTATCAATGACACCAATGATGCACAGTCCGTCGAAGATCTTGATGGCGGAGTTAAAAGTCTTGTGGTTTACAATCACAACAACAAAAATTCAGCCAGAATATTTTCGCGAGGCAGACACAAAAACACAGATGTCGTTTATTTTACACAGCGGTATACTCAGATCACAAAAGTGATCCGAGATAACTGCAATTTTTTGATTATTTTTAACGTTGTTGACTCACATATACATTACGAAATATTCATCAGACTTGGTCTCCCGGCGACATGGGCATGAATAAGTTTAGGAACTTTTTCACATGCTCAAAAGAAACCAGCATGAAATCGTCACACTAAGTTTACACGATTCGGCAAAGCTTTATCGAACATGGTCTCGATAAAATCTTTTATTAAAGAAATGAACCAAGAAAATATTGACGAGATTATCTCTAAAATTGATCAGTTACAAGATGGTCTCGCGATTAAAGATGATGTTGAAAATATCAGCAATGGTTTTGAAACGATACAGCAGAGACGTGAAGAAGGTAGATATACACAAACGGCAGAATATAGATTTATCAAATTACTCCAATTTGAAATGGAATTTTCCCTGGTTCTGGTGGTTATTTATGGATAACTGATGTTACCAGAGGCCATCCCAATTTCGGCGTCAATATTTCAATGGCCGCACTCAGTATTGACTCATGTACGTTATTGATTTGATTCTACGCTGAAGTTCATCAGTTATATTTGTTCAATTTGATGCCAACCAGACTGGGCCCGTTCCATCAGTGTGCGTGAGTGTGTGTGACTTGGATTTTTAACGTAGCTTTAACAATTTTTCAGTCATCACGCTAAGATGTCTGCAGTGTCACAGTTTATATTGATGTTTAGCACTGGGGCATCATGCCGCAGACATGTAGCATGATGTCCCACCCAGTCACATTATCCTGACACCAGGCCGACCTAACAATCAAAGCAGCTATTAGTACCCACGACATCCTGCATCTGACGTTTCATCAACGCTGTTTTAATACAAAAATATCATTGAATTGTTATCGAATAATCCACGAAATGATTCACCTCTGATATTCGGCAAGCTATAATAGAGTCATAATTGTACCAATGTGATCTCAAGTGACCAGTGGATGTTTTTATCGGAGTTGGGAGCCAGATATCAAATTCCGGATGCGTCCTGATATAATTGAGGCCGTCGGCGGTGTTGTGTTAACGATAATCTGATTAAGTCGTATGGCTATTTCTGCGGCAATTATTATCTGTACTGCCGATTCTAAATGTTGCGTTGGCACGCTGATATGGGGAACATTAATGCCTGCGCGGGGATGGTTGCGTTCTTGTGATACCAATAATGGCTATCTCGAATTGCAGTAAATTTACTGTCTGATATAGTATTACTCCGTAGACAGTAGCGATGTGTCATGCATACGTAACCGACAAGATTATTTCTATGTGTTCATGAAATTTCATAACCGCACATGTGGATATTATTTTCTCGATAATATTAAGAATACAAACAGATACAATAACAACACCGATGTCGATTCCAACCACGGTTGATATCACATGCGTCTATGCATCTCCGATAACGTACCGATTAACGTCGTTGTTTCAGCGACAAGTCAGGACACGGCATATACAACATTGTTGATGCCATGATACGTTTACGATATTTTGTTAGTTTTGTCATATGCTCGTTTATGATTTTTCTTCTTCCAGCGATGGCTTCCGCGTACATGTTTGATTATATCTGTAAGATTGTGTGGAATTCATTACAATTGAGGTGTTGGTGCTACAAATGTCAGACAATAAATGTGGTCCATTTTTTATCTTCTGAATATGTCCTCGGTATACTGATTTAACACAACTGACACACCTTCAGGAAATCTATCAGTGGAATGAAGCCATTGATATGTCATAAATATCCTAAATTTCGCAGAGCTAAACACTGAGATCTTATTCACCCCGGTTACTTCAGCTGTATGTTTGATTGAGTTGTTTCTTTGTGACCCTGTTGTTGATCCAGACCCAACTGTCTAAACCGCGTTAAAAAATCGTATGAATTACATCAGGAGCAAACTTTTTTATTTCTTCAGCGTTGTCATCGTGTCGTTTGCAAATTTTAGCAAGCTTAATATCGACGATATTTGGGGTACCCAAAAAATTAACAACGAGTGTATCAAGTATACCAAAGTTCTTTCGAAGATTTAAAAACGAGGTTACAATGAGCATCATACTCAGATCGCAACATGGTTAATTTATCATTCGTTGTAGTGAAGGCGGTATTAATCCCGATTCTTTATCGTCCACGTATTTTTTCATTGCAGCGTCGTCGTCAGATTTTGGATCTTCCAGAAGAACAATTTTGTTTCACGATCATGCTGAGTAGACCAGTCATTGAGTCATCTGTTCTGTAAATATATTTACAGATCTCTTTGCGTATCGCTGCTATTGACTGGGATGTTATGGCTGGTCGCACGATAATATCGATCCACTTAAATATTGCTCATGTTGATCCTGAAAAACAACCTAATCCTGACCAACCCAAGGAAGTCTCGCAAGATAGCATGTTCATATCGTGTTGCATAATCTGACAAAACCAATATCACCTAGGAGGACCTTGCTTCTAGCAGATCTTCCATCAATATTTAAAATTGTTAATTACTAACCGGTTCAAAACGATGTTGGACAGCTACGATGTCTGCTGGTATACTCGTGCACGACTTTATGCGGCGGCGCTGATAACCTTGACATGGCCTTAAATATCGCAAGTACTTCTGGACCGCACATAGATGGATCTGTTAATGTCTGTGTTGGTAATGTTGAATACCAGATTGGTATGTCGCCGGATAAGCCACTGTATTTTAAACATTCTCTCTGTGGGGCCAATCCATAGGAATCAAACTAAACAACATTACGAGGATCAACAGAGTATGCAACCTAAAGAGTACCTAAACTAGAACAACCATAGAGATTAATGATATCAGTTTAACGCGGTTTGGGTTTTCCTGTAACTGATCACACATGAAAACACATCTAAAGTTTTTGCTACTTAATCGCCAAGCAGCATCAAATAAATTAAAATTGGAGATTTGGAGTTTTAGAGAAACTCTCCCGGCAGTAGCAGACCTTAACCGTACCTCGTTCCTGGTAATCATTGTCCTGTTGCCTTTTTCAAAGAAATGGAAGCAGCTGAAACTGCAGCTGAAATCAGTGAAAAGGTACCACCAGTCTTTGCTGTATCTCTGATCACATTCGTAGAAATACCAATTCGCATTCCAGTCGTTGCGTTCACAGTGAGCGATGATTTATTTGGGCCTTGCAACGCCGTTACTTTCAGAGATAGATTTATTCCAGACTTTGTCTTTAATGTCGATTGCACCTTTTAATCTGACTGGATGTTAGAGTAACACTGATGTGATGATATGACATTAAAACATCATGAATGCTTTAAATAAATGTTTCCACTGGTGCAACAATGACTCTCATTCGTCCACCAACACCTTCAAGTAACATTGTTTTGTCTGAATGTTTAACAGCGATTGCTCTGTAATAAACAGTTTGCGCCGAACCAACAGTAGCTCGCACATATTTATCAATGACTGCCTGTCTAAATAAATCCAGATGTTCCGGTGAGAAATAATAGAACGGATACAACATCGAAAAATCCCGCTGCTATATCTGCAGGCAAAGTGTACATTCTGATCATGTCCCATTAATCCCACCAATATACCCGTGCAACATTATTTTAGTCTGAATTCAGTATTATGTCTTCGGATAATTCTTGAGGTCCATTTATCCTCAGCGAAATCGTAGACACTGCTAATATATCAAACATCATTAGGTTATATCTGGTGGCACTCTGAAATACCAAGAATATATGTCGTGGTGAAATTCCATGTTGTTATGATATCTGCCATGAAAATGTTCTTGCTGTGCCTGGAGCTGTGTCTGTGGTCATTGTCAGCCACGAGAGCGTTGATTTGCCACCACCACTGTCCATGATCGATAACAACCGCGCTTCTTCAGTCACTTTCCAACCCCACCCCAACCAATCGCAGAGCGCCAGAATGCATCGCTGTCGGTCGCCTTTTGCACCAATGCAACCGTAAGTTTTACTCCGAAGATAAGTTTTCTAATATGTCTACAGGATCCGAAGATATGTGATTGTGGTATCACAAATGAAAATGCACCATCGGCATTAACCTAAGACCGTCGTGCTGCGGATCCTCAGTTATTTCTGAATTAGTACTCTGCAGTGTCGCAAAAGGAGAGTCAAGTCGAGGTATCATTCCAGATGGTTGTGGATCAAAAGAGATAATTTGTGTTAATTGTACTATGAGATACTTCTATCTTCAGGGTTGTAAGTAATGTTCTTCCTGAACAGCATGGAGAGACCGGCGGACCGTGATCGCTAGTCCGATAATTGTCTTAGCATCATCAACGTTATTTAAGCATGACTCGATTTCTTTACACTCAGTGGTATATATGGCACTGTTAAACAACCCTATAATTAATCCACATCGTTCATTTGCTGCATATGGTGTATTATCATCTTTCACAAGTTTACCCTGAACTTCAATAAATGATCGGCGGGCAAGAAATTCCTGGATATATGTTGTGGTGTTCCAGAGGGGTCTGTTCTTGGACCTGTTCTCTTCATTCTGTACACTCTGCCACTCTCAAGTGTCATAGATCATCATCCAGTGTCTCACCAATTGTACGCTGATGACACCCAAATATACAAATTTAGCCACCCAACTGAAGTTGATGCTACTATCCAAGGTGTAGAGAGGTGCATTCCTGATGTGAAATCATGGATGACATGGAACAAGCTGCAGATGAATGATAATAAAATTGAGGCCATTCTGATCACAACACAAAGAATTTCTCATTCACATCCTTTACCTCAAACAATAAATATCAGCAACACCAACATTAAATTCACACAATCAGTACGAAACCTAGGTGTTACTCTGGACCGTTCTCTCACACTGCACCAACATATCATGAACATATGCAAGGCTGCATCTCTTGAGCTGAGACGCATCAGCACAATCCGCAAATATCTTTCAGTTGATGCCACTAAAACACTTGTATGTTCATTAGTACTTTGAAGACGACTATTGTAACTCAATTCTGTCTGGTTCATCTCAATATCTACTCCAGAAACTTCAAAAAGTTCAACACACAGCTGCTCGGATCATACTTAGAGTACCACGATCAGAGCACACCTCCCCGCTGCTCTGTACCCTACACTGGCTATCCATTCGATCCAGAATCAAACACAAAATTGGTTCTCTGTGCTACGTTTCACTGTGGGACTCTAGTCCAACATACCTATTCGATCTCACCCATGTGTACTCACTAACAAGATACTTACGCTCCTCTTCTGACAATCGTATACTCATTATTCCCACTATGAAAACAAAGTCATATGGAGAGCGTTCTATTGCATACTAAGGCCCAGCAACGTGGAATGAATTGCCCACTGAACTTAGACACAAAGACACAGTGATCACATTCAAGAGGGCTCTCAAAACTAGCTTATTTCGACTGCAAGAACAAACTTAAAGACCTAATAATGTTTCCTACCTGAAATATTCTCAGCATGTTTTTTTTAATTTTTTTTAATGTTTTTCTAATTTCATGGTGTTTGTTTTTGTAATAATATTATTATGTTTTTTATCTTATAGGTGTTGTCTAATGTTGTAAAGCGCTTAGAGCTTCTAAAGATTAGGCGCTATACAAAGTCCTCATTATTATTATTATTATTATTACTATATCTTGTACCTATAGTTTGATTCGTCCTTGTTGGTTTGATTCTCGTGATTTATAAGAATAATACTGAAAATTCCGCACAGACCTATTGAGTTACGTCAAATGCGAGATCAGATAAACGTCTGAAGACTTTTATTTATATTCGATGTTATCTTAAAGGATGTTCTAACACCGATCAGTAAGTGGTTGATCAGCGACGACGATGGGCCAGACCATTTCCCGCTGTTAGGCATGCGGTTATGTTTTTCTCTATCTCGGTGGTGGCTTGTTTTGTCAGTGACGGTACTAATTATTTCAACCGCTCATTTGTGGCTTGATTTATTATTTTGCAGGAATCACTTTGGTGCTTGCTGGGTAGTTTTACCAGATGTGACTTTCGTCGTACTGATCGCGCGAGTCTGTCCTTGATCGGTGAGAATGCTTGACCAGCAATATCAACAATATTTTGTGGGAATTACTACCGGCTCGTCCACCAATCAAAACATCAGCGAGGACGTTATTGGGATAAAGTTTAATTTGAATCACTGGAGAGGTTTGCTTCTTACGACGTTATGTGTTTGAACACTGCTTTTGGCAAGGCTACTTCTGTTTGCTTCATCATCATCATCAATACGAGGTGGTCTACATGGCATTGTGATTTTTCGGGTGTTAACATATCTCCAGATAATGGTGATCTTTGACTTATTTCTCAAAGTGTTCAAATTCATCCTTATATTTATCACTGATCTGACCTGTACCATGGTAGATTTGAAACACAAACGAGTTCATTGTTTTTAACGTAAGTGGTCTCTGGGTCAAACAACAAACTACTAGCTAAGTATCCAGCTGCAGCAATCATTATGGGGTCGCGAAATTATTGTTATTTTTCCAACAAGATCCCTTACATCAGCGATCTCAGCACGCGCTTGATCGATACCTTGAATTGATTGCTGTATTTCTTGCTGTAATTGTGGCTGAACAGCAATTATTTCAGGTTGAAGTTCTCGAGAATCTTTATGGTTGTGCTTTAGTTAATTCAGCTATTTTTCAAGTTGCTTTAGCGGTTTTGTTCTAGCGACGGAAGAAGACATTTAATAGCTTTTGTGACTGGCTTAAACAACTGTTCTGTACTTTCTGTAAATTTCACTTGAGCTTCCTGAAACTGTCGTAGCTGCTGTTTGACAGAATCGATGACTGGAATATATTTCTTAATTGCGTCTAGTCGTTGTTGGGCTAATTTATCCGTATGTGATTATATAGTAAGCACTAAATCACTCATTTATATTATTACAACAATGATTCAATTACAAATCACTGGTCAGTATATAGAAAGTGTAATGTATAAATTGTCGGAATGCCACATATTCAACTCACAACATAGAAATTCCCTTGATACATTGAACTGAGCTAAATATAAGACGTTATAATTATACACGGCTACAGATCTACTGGTGCATTATGCGATGGCAGAATTGGAACTGTGCAGTCTTAGTTTGACCATTCAAACGGACGCCTGTCTACGCATATATTATTTTAAATCACTCAAAAAATCCATCAATAACAACACAGATGACACTATTTCTACTTGCGGCGACGCTTGTGCTATCGTATTCGAATAATCCCCATCATAAAAGCGTTATTATAATATCTACAACCAGCGTCACTATTTTTCATTATTACACAAAATACAAACGACCTAAACTAGGTTGTTGAGAGTAATATTTTGAAGATGTGATATACCAGGATTACTAGTAAATAAATATTCCGTACGAACACGGAATTTCACCACGACATATATTCTTGGTATTTCAGAGTGCCACCAGATATAACGATCAGAGAGTAAACCTAATGATGTTTGATATATTAGCAGTGTCTACGATTTCGCTGAGGATAAATGGACCTCAAGAATTATCCGAAGACATAATACTGAATTCAGACTAAAATAATGTTGCACGGGTATATTGGTGGGATTAATGGGACATGATCAGAATGTACACTTTGCCTGCAGATATAGCAGCGGGATTTTTCGATGTTGTATCCGTTCTATTATTTCTCACCGGAACATCTGGATTTATTTAGACAGGCAGTCATTGATAAATATGTGCGAGCTACTGTTGGTTCGGCGCAAACTGTTTATTACAGAGCAATCGCTGTTAAACTTTCAGACAAAACAATGTTACTTGAAGGTGTTGGTGGACGAATGAGAGTCATTGTTGCACCAGTGGAAACATTTATTTAAAGCATTCATGATGTTTTAATGTCATATCATCACATCAGTGTTACTCTAACATCCAGTCAGATTAAAAGGTGCAATCGACATTAAAGACAAAGTCTGGAATAAATCTATCTCTGAAAGTAACGGCGTTGCAAGGCCCAAATAAATCATCGCTGACTGTGAACGCAACGACTGGAATGCGAATTGGTATTTCTACGAATGTGATCAGAGATACAGCAAAGACTGGTGGTACATTTTCACTGATTTCAGCTGCAGTTTCAGCTGCTTCCATTTCTTTGAAAAAGGCAACAGGACAATGATTACCAGGAACGAGGTACGGTTAAGGTCTGCTACTGCCGGGAGAGTTTCTCTAAAACTCCCAATCTCCAATTTTAATTTATTTGATGCTGCTTGGCGATTAAGTAGCAAAAACTTTAGATGTGTTTTCATGTGTGATCAGTTACAGGAAAACCCAAATCGCGTTAAACTGATATCATTAATCTATATGGTTGTTCTAGTTTAGGTACTCTTTAGGTTGCATACTCTGTTGATCCTCGTAATGTTGTTTAGTTTGATTCCTATGGATTGGCCCCACAGAGAGAATGTTTAAAATACAGTGGCTTATCTGGCGACATACCAATCTGGTATTCAACATTACCAACACAGACATTAACAGATCCATCTATGTGCGGTCCAGAAGTACTTGCGATATTTAAGGCCATGTCAAGGTTATCAGCGCCGCCGCATAAAGTCGTGCACGAGTATACCAGCAGACATCGTAGCTGTCCAACGTCGTTTTGAACCGGTTAGTAATTAACAATTTTAAATATTGATGGAAGATCTGCTAGAAGCAAGGTCCTCCTAGGTGATATTGGTTTTGTCAGATTATGCAACACGATATGAACATGCTATCTTGCGAGACTTCCTTGGGTTGGTCAGGATTAGGTTGTTTTTCAGGATCAACATGAGCAATATTTAAGTGGATCGATATTATCGTGCGACCAGCCATAACATCCCGGTCAATAGCAGCGATACGCAAAGAGATCTGTAAATATATTTACAGAACAGATGACTCAATGACTGGTCTACTCAGCATGATCGTGAAACAAAATTGTTCTTCTGGAAGATCCAAAATCTGACGACGACGCTGCAATGAAAACATACGTGGACGATAAAGAATCGGGATTAATACCGCCTTCACTACAACGAATGATAAATTAACCACGTTGCGATCTGAGTATGATGCTCAGTGTAACCTCGTTTTTAAATCTTCGAAAGAACTTTGGTATACTTGATACACTCGTTGTTAATTTTTTGGGTACCCCAAATATCGTCGATATTAAGCTTGCTAAAATTTGCAAACGACACGATGATAACGCTGAAAAAATAAAAAAGTTTGCTCCTGATGTAATTCATACGATTTTTTTAACGCGGTTTAGACAATTGGGTCTGGATCAACAACAGGGTCACAAAGAAACAACTCAATCAAACATACAGCTGAAGTGACGAGGGGTGAATAAGATCTCAGTGTTTAGCTCTGCGAAATTTAGGATATTTATGACATATCAATGGCTTCATTCCACTGATAGATTTCCTGAAGGTGTGTCAGTTGTGTTAAATCAGTATACCGAGGACATATTCAGAAGATAAAAAATGGACCACATTTATTGTCTGATATTTGTAGCACCAACGCCTCAATTGTAATGAATTCCACACAATCTTACAGATATAATCAAACATGTACGCGGAAGCCATCGCTGGAAGAAAAAAAATCATAAACGAGCATATGACAAAACTAACAAAATATCGTAAACGTATCATGGCATCAATAATGTTGTATATGCCGTGTCCTGACTTGTCGCTGAAACAACGACGTTAATCGGTACGTTATCGGAGATGCATAGACGCATGTGATATCAACCGTGGTTGGAATCGACATCGGTGTTGTTACTGTATCTGTTTGTATTCTTAATATTATCGAGAAAATAATATCCACATGTGCGGTTATGAAATTTCATGAACACATAGAAATAATCTTGTCGGTTACGTATGCATGATACATCGCTACTGTCTACGGAGTAATACTATATCAGACAGTAAATTTACTGCAATTCGAGATAGCCATTATTGGTATCACAAGAGCGCAACCATCCCCGCGCAGCCATTAATGTTCCCCACATCAGCGTGCCAACGCAACATTTAGAATCGGCAGTACAGATAATAATTGCCGCAGAAATAGCCATACGACTTAATCAGATTATCGTTAACACAACACCGCCGACGGCCTAAATGATATCAGGACGCATCCGGAATTTGATATCTGACTCCCAACTCCGATAAAAACATCCACTGGTCACTTGAGATCACATTGGTACAATTATGACTCTATTATAGCTTGCCGAATATCAGAGGTGAATCATTTGGTGGATTATTCGATAACAATTCAATGATATTTTTGTATTAAAACAGCGCTGATGGAACGTCAGATGCAGGATGTCGTGGGTACTAATAGCTGCTTTGATTGTTAGGTCGGCCTGGTGTCAGGATAATGTGACTGGGTGGGACATCATGCTACATGTCTGCGGCATGATGCCCCAGTGCTAAACATCAATATAAACTGTGACACTGCAGACATCTTAGCGTGATGACTGAAAAATTGTTAAAGCTACGTTGAAACTCAAAGTCACACACACTCACGCACACTGATGGAACGGGCCCAGTCTGGTTGGCATCAAATTGAACAAATATAACTGATGAACTTCAGCGTAGAATCAAATCAATAACGTACATGAGTCAATACTGAGTGCCGCCATTGAAATATAGACGCCGAAATTGGGATGGCCTCTGGTAACATAAGTTATCCATAAATAATCACCAGAACCAGGGAAAATTCCATTTCAAATTGGAGTAATTTGATAAATCTATATTCTGCCGTTTGTGTATATCTACCTTCTTCACGTCTCTGCTGTATCGTTTCAAAACCATTGCTGATATTTTCAACATCATCTTTAATCGCGAGACCATCTTGTAACTGATCAATTTTAGAGATAATCTCGTCAATATTTTCTTGGTTCATTTCTTTAATAAAAGATTTTATCGAGACCATGTTCGATAAAGCTTTGCCGAATCGTGTAAACTTAGTGTGACGATTTCATGCTGGTTTCTTTTGAGCATGTGAAAAAGTTCCTAAACTTATTCATGCCCATGTCGCCGGGAGACCAAGTCTGATGAATATTTCGTAATGTATATGTGAGTCAACAACGTTAAAAATAATCAAAAAATTGCAGTTATCTCGGATCACTTTTGTGATCTGAGTATACCGCTGTGTAAAATAAACGACATCTGTGTTTTTGTGTCTGCCTCGCGAAAATATTCTGGCTGAATTTTTGTTGTTGTGATTGTAAACCACAAGACTTTTAACTCCGCCATCAAGATCTTCGACGGACTGTGCATCATTGGTGTCATTGATAAATTCATTAACGTCTCCATCGCGCTCCAAACACTTTGCTCCTTCTTTGAATTCCTTAAGAGCATAATAGCATCGCTTGTTCATCCACAGATGATGCCATAAAATAAATTTTATCCCATTTGAGCCATATTATTATCAGATTGAGCACAAACTGCGTTCTACCAGACTCAAAGGGAGCAATGATAATGGCATGAATAGAATTTGGTAGCTCTGAATCATGCTTGTCTGGTGCATCCTCGCGTGATGCTGAAAAGTCAATCACCTTTATGTTGTTCAAAAGTTTACTTTTTATAATAACGAGTTTATATGGTGTCAGACGCAAGTTGGTCATGTACTCAACCGGGCTGAGAGCAAGAACGACAAGAAATAACATTCAAGTGTGCAAAATGCGGTATAAATAACCAGGGAGGAAACGTCTACCGGGATATCGTGGTCCTGAAACCCGACTTGATATCAGACTTGATGAAAAGTATCAACCAGAACCAGGCTAATTTCTAGTAAATGCGATTAATCAAGCATGCCATTCTCATGATATTACGTATAAAAACAAAGAACTGCAATAACGACATATTGTGAACGTCAAGTAGATACACACATTGAAGTCTATAGAAACAATATACGAGAATGACTTGCTTTCGAGCTGGTTGATAAGATCAGCGATGAGCGGTAAACTAGCGGTAGGAGCCTAGCTCCCGTGCAGAAAATTATTCGTCTGATAATTAATAATAATGGAGTCGATTTATTGAAGTCCAAGAGGATAGTGGAAAGATACGGCAGATCTTAACTCGCAGCAAGTGTCAAATGTGCTGTTGATTTCTGCCGATTGGTTTTCCCGACAGGCATTATGGCAAATTTAAATACCACGTCCCAAAACGATTCAGCATGGACGAAGTTAATCAGGCAGATATATTGTTTTTACCACATGAAGTCATTGGCATACAAATGCGCTTTGGCGGTCGTCAACGTTGACAGTAGATACAAAGAAGCAGAACCGCTATCAGTTAAAAAAGCAACTGAAGGCTCAACCGCGTCTGAACGAATTTATTCACGTGGCAACAGTTGCTGCAGGCTGATCCTGTTAATGATTTTCTCGGTACAGTAACAACACTGATTCAATTCAACAACATAACGTTAAAATCAGACGCAGACACACCGCGTTACATCTTGATGAGGAAACCGTTTAACGATTTAATCGAACCTGACCCATTGTTAGGACATCAGTACAGCCAAGATATACTGATCAAAAACAGATCTTGTGAATGACTACCTCACATGCCAGCAGCGTTAAACAAGGAAGTCACGAGCGAAATTGCTCTGAAAACTGTCTATGCAATCACTAAGAAACACATCCCGCGAGTGTCTGGTTTAATAAAATTGCAGACAATTCGCCGCGGTTGAGATATTTTTATAACTCTCGATACTGCCAAATATACTAAATTTGACCATTAATGTGATCATCGACAATCCAGATATTGGTATTTTGATTGTTAGCCCGTGCGACGAATGAATTGTAATTGCATCACGATGGCTGCGACCTTGTCGCCAATAGATCATGCTCAACAGCTGGTACGATCGGATTTAGTTAGATGAAACAAACTTTGGGTAATGTAAATGATGACCATTACATTTAAATTAAATTTAATTTCTTGTTCGTCTTCTCCTAAGATATCACTGAAGTTGACCAAATGCGTTTGATACGTGACAGACACGTGGAATATCTTCAACACAGACAATGGATTCTCCTTGACTTTTTGAAGACGTGTGTAAGCCGATCGATACTCTTTGAAACACCACACACTGCGTTGGTGTGGACGATCTATCAAATGATGTTTGTGTTTGATAACGTGTTTCACAAAATCGGTTTTGTCTGAACCAAAAGATTTAGCGATCACCATGTTAAATCGATGGCGAAGATACATTCCTCCCAACTTGAACGATCTAATTTTTCTCCAATGATTTTGAGAGCATAGGTAGAGGAGATAAATGTAGCCATAGCGTAGGTGCTTAGAAT
This sequence comes from Sinohyriopsis cumingii, assembly GCA_028554795.2. Lineage (NCBI taxonomy): Eukaryota > Metazoa > Mollusca > Bivalvia > Unionida > Unionidae > Sinohyriopsis > Sinohyriopsis cumingii. Next base: position 94,499,094 of record CM068837.1, read on the forward strand.
TCTGAAAATAACATGGACAACACAATTATAGTCTTCAAGCACGTTTATTCTGTGTTTAAAATCACAACTTTACGTTAAATACAAAAACACATTACAGCCAAATGGTTAAGTACATCGATAAAATACAAATCAAAATCATACATCCTGAATACAAACAAGTCATATGTACATCATTGTCGATTAAAGTGTGTCCCAAGAGCTGAAGGGACGCATTCGTATGTTCTTTGAGACTATAAACTATTGACAGTGGAAACTCCACTTCCGCAGCTTCTTCTAATGTAGTCATTAACATCTTTATTTTTCATGAAATATCCACACACTTGCCAAACAGAATATGTTGACAAAGAATGTCCAAGGACTCTGATTTCTCTATATTTTAATTTAATTTGATTTAATATAAAATATAAAAAAAAGTTCAAAACACAGCTGCTCGGATCATACTTAGAGTACCATGATCAGAACACACCTCCCCGCTGCTCTGTACCCTACACTGGCTATCCATTCGATCCAGAATCAAACACAAAATTTGTTCTCTGTGCTACCTTTCACTGTCGGACTCTAGTCCAGCATACCTATCCGACCTCACTCATTTGTACGCACCAGCAAGATACTTACCCTCTTCTTCTGACAATCGTATACTCATTATTCCCACTATAAAAAACAAAGTCATATGGACAGCGTTCTTTTGCATACCAAGGCCCAGCAACGTGGAATGAATTGCCCACTGAACTTAGACACAAAGACACAGTGATCACATTCAAGTGTGCTCTCAAACTCACATATTTCGACTGCAAGAACAAACTTAAAGATCTAATAATGTTTCCTACCTTAAATATTCTCAGCATGTTTTTCTTTTTTGTTTTCTAATTTCATGGTGTTTGTTTTTGTAATCATATCATTATGTTTTTTTATCTTATAGGGGTTGTTTAATGTTGTAAAGCGCTTAGAGCTTCTAAAGATTAGGCGCTATACAAAGTCCTCATTATTATTATTATTTAAATATATCTCTATTTCACTGCACATCACACATCGCAGAGTTCCTTCTGGAGACGATACTTTTGAAAAGCTTTTTGTATTTCTCTATAGTTTTAACCTTTCCTTGCATTTCGTTCCATGGAATTCTGTGTTCCACTGCCACGTTGTAGATATAAGTTTTAGCACTGGAAGGGTGTAGTCATTCATCCATGTTTGACCATTTTAACAATTTCAAAGTAATCAGCCTTTTTATGATAGTCAGGTACCTCGTGTTGGATGGTGTATAGCTATATATTAAATTCATGTAGGCTTTTATACTTTTTGGAAGCTAATAACAAAATTCGGTTATTTTATATGTGATGTGCTTGGATAGTCATCTAACGTAGGTGTGCTTTGGAGTGTGTGTCTGTATGGTAGACGTGATGTGATTGATTGTGTGTTTGATATTTCATCACTTTCTTTTAAACTCTACACTAACAAGGCGCATTAAAGAGTGTGCATGGTGTCTTGGTTGGTATATGTATGTTTGGATAGCATGTTTGTAAGATTTCATCTCCTTTTATGAACTCTAACCTTTGTTGTGATTCTTGTTGTTAGAACACTCCACAAATCGCTTGGATCCTGCGAATAGAGTTATTCTTATGTTAAATTAGGGTAGACCGTTATAAGTGCTTGGATAAGTAATCCATGAGCAGGTGTGCTTGATTGTAATTTAAAAAAAAAAACCTGCTGGATTCTATATGTGGTGTGCTGGGATAGAGATTTGTGAGATTATATCTCCTTTTACACATTACCTATATCTCTTGATAGTTGGTGTGGGATTTAAGGCAATTGAAGATGAATTCTTGGCCCCTGTTGGATGATTTGTTGTGTTATTGATAGTATATATGATGTGTTAAATTGTAATAAAAAGTAGGTTCAGGATTACATTCAAAATGTTGGTATATCTGGTGTGCTTGGAAAGTTACAAAAACTTATACTGTATTGTATGTGTTATACACGATTATAAATGTAGTTTTACTTTTAGTCTCCACTTTATTTTAAACTTTAACGGACATTATTTTTTCAATTCCACAAAAGTCGGTAATATATTCGAAATTTCAGTACTACTTTTAGTGTTGGTAAATTTTTAATACATTTGTTTTGGATTATATTCAATCTTCGCTAATTTCCGGTGCAATTTCGGAATTTAGTGCTATGCTTCTGGGCCATTTCTGAAAAAGAAAAAAAAAATCAATATGCTACGTGCAACCCATATATAAATGGCATTAATAATACACGCATGTGACTAACCATGCAGGGTGGAGCTTATGACGAATAGCATGCCCAAATACCCACAAAAACGACAGTGCCTGTCAATTTACCACTACTTGTTACGTGTATTGTTGCATACGGTACCGACCTATACTGCCCCAGCAGATGCTGTTTTGATTGATAACCAAGCATCTGTTTAGTAATACCTGTGCATACAAATAAAATAATAACCAGATTAACATGGCCTTTAAATCAAAGCAGTTCGTCTCAGTTCTGAGAGAGATAGCTGTTTTGATTTAATTCAACTGCATTGATTTGAAAACTTAAATCGAAATTGATATGCAAGCTGAATTTGCAAATGTTATTACAAAATCTGCTAGTAACGTAAGATACTTAAGACTATATTAAGTGAACGTGCTGGAAATTGTGTAATCGAGTATTTTATTATATTGTCCTCATTGTGGGAGGGCTCATCACTTTGGGGCTGAAAAATGTTCTTTATATAAGTAGGGTGACCACATAGTCCTTGCTGGTAAAAATTAAAGTCAATTTGATGGTTGTAATATCGATAAAAGTTAGATAAAAGTTTGGCACGCATAATCGTTGAATCGTATTTAAAATTGATAAAGACTTAATAATGCTCACAATTAGTCCCGCGGGAATAAATTCCAATACCTAATTCAAGCAAGCACAGCTAAGATGAAGAAATCTCCATTTACACAAATGACAACAAAATTCTTTTTGCTTCTCAAATGTTTTGAAAGGAATTGATAGAGGTCTCTAAGAATGGTATTAATTTACCACGACTGGAATATCAAAAGTACAAGGGATACACTGAGATCTCTTGATTGTTTGAATGCATCATATAGATTTGTCAAAGAGGCTCAAAAGATGCTATATGAGTTTTCTGAACACCTTCATAAATTGACATTAGAAATGAAATGAACACCAATACAGGATCGGAATATGCTCACCATATTTACCGTTTCGTGGATCCAGGTATATAGCAACACCAGCGTGGGTCAATTCAAGGTGAGCTGTAAACATAAATAGTTGTTACTATCATTGTTTTGAATGGGTAACTTTGTCAGCGCTATATCAGGCTAGTGATATTCAAGACTTGTCTCAAATATACCAACACCATTCGGGTTTATTCAAGTTTTGGTGATATCGAATTTCCCGTAGTTTACCAAAGCCACACTGAACAAATTTCAAACACTTAACCCAGAGATCGCTGTTAATATGTCTTAAGTAAGACAAATGCTTTTTATTCGCTTGTATTATCCACACTTCAGCAGCTCGAACGCGTCCAGATTAGTTTGTTGTTGTAGAGTGAAACGAAAAAATTCAGATTCAATATCGCATTAAGTATGGATAAAGAATCATGCAAGGTTACTTAAAACAGTATGTACAATGATAAAATGATTCCATGGTTTGCATGCACGAATTTAAGAACCATCAACAAATTTCGAATGCTCACTCGGCCTTTGAATCCAGAAAAATCTTTGATGGTTGTCTTGTTGCAGTTCACAATAACAATTCAAAACTAAGGATGAAAAAGACCAATCTATTTTAGACTTGTCGAAGCTGCGTATGTATGAATTTAACTATGACAAGATCAAATCGTTTGATCAGGATCGGGTCAAGATGCTGACTCGCTGATCCATATCACCACCGACGAAGTGTATGCAGATATGGCGCAACCACGTTTGACCAACGAATTTGATATCAATTGTTTAACGACGCCAAAATAAATGTTAGTAACTGCAAAGACGAATGCACCGGTAAACCAATCAAAGACTATGTGTGAGGTGGTTGGCTCCAGCACATACATTAAAAAGACCAAAGATGTTCCACGGGTGATTGAGCAGAAAGATTACTAAGATTGCTAAAACGAACTATGCTTGCAATGTCTCTCAGACCGACCTGAATTTGCACAAATAGCGAATATGATACGGTGTCAGAAACATCGCATGGTGACTACCGATGTGACAAGGTGAGCTTGTCCCCGCTTGATGCTAAGCGATGGATGCTCCCCGATGGGATCACCACTTACGAGTTAATACGAATCTATGCTATAAAAATAAGTAAGAGAAAAGTGTGAAAGCAACAAGCTTTGTAAAATTCATTAAATAATTGTTTCCCCAGATAACAAATTTAAAGTGTAAAATAGGAACGTACGGTATTGCGAATTAAATCCCAAAGAATACTAGAATTACCGAGACATGTCGAAATAATAAAAGTTCTGAATAAACCTAAGTTGAAATACAAATTAAATCCAACAATCAAAGTGTTGACGTGTCTGCGGTTTAATAATGTTGTACCAACAGCGTTTTTCTGAAACACGATAATCTTATTTCAAGTTTGAATTCACTTTAAATCTGTGTGAAAGTCTCTGTCCAATAATTTTAGTCATTATGAGCACTCTTTATTCCCAGAGTGAAAGTAACTTGAATAATTTGAAGAGATAAATTCCAGCACAAACGAAGTTCTGGATACAACAATAATATATATTGATTCTGGTAGATCGTAAAGCACGAATGGACAATTATTCTAGTAACAGGATTATGTAGTAATCTACTTGTACTCAGGTCATAATCAACATTTTTCAAAGAAATAAAATATAACCTAATGGAAATTTCAATGTGGAAGGTTCTTAATGTTTCGAAGATAAAATGTTCGTTATAATTAGAAGGTGTGTTGCTAAAATAATAATATAAAACCTGGATCATGTCAGGTATTGAAAGGGGAACCCAATATCGTATACCCAGTCCGAAATACATGTTTAGTTATATTAATAATGGTCCTAATATTACACAGAGAGGATATATGTGCAATGCATTAATTGTTTACATCATAAAAAGTCAATAATTCAGATAATACAATTGATTTTGGACAAAGATAAGTTCAACATGCAATTTTACATTATAATAGCATATAATGAAAACGTTTAAAATCTAACCAAAACAATGCAAGTATTATAGGTTACTGCATTTGTATGGGAAAATATGAACGAGTTTTGGAATGGAATACTGCATGACCTTGGGAGTGCAGTATGTCCTTCCGACAAAACGAGTTCATATTTTCCCATACAAATGCAGTAACCTTTTTATTATATGCTCATTTTGTAAATTCTACCTAAGGTTTAATTATATAAACAAAAGACACTACAAGAAGCAACGTAAATGAATGAATGCCGTATTCCAAACTAAATACACAAGCGCAGATTTGTCATTACACAATGACATCATTATTAATGCGCACATAACTCCGCCCAGATATATTTGAACTTAATCGCGCGCTCGACATAACTTTCGAAAGAAAAATGGCGCGTCTAGTTAAAATTGAAATTTGCAGTCATATTGTGAATGAATGCGCATTGCAACAACTTTTCCATTTGATCTGGAATGAATATATTTTGGTATTTTGTTTCGATTCGACGAAAGTTTGTGATTTTGGACTGGATTCATCTGTGCAAATTATACATGAAATACATTGGATTGAAGTGGCGCGGGAGAAGCGTGTTTACGTCTGCAAAAGTGTTTCTGTCATTGAATGTTTGAAATCATAATGTGTGAAAAATATGAAGTCTTTCAACTGCAATTATCAAAAAGACGCTTTGGAATTTAATGCTTATTTCATTTTGAGTGCAGTAAGGAGGATGCAATTGCACCTATAATCGAAGTTACAGCACAATTTCGAAATGTGTAATCCAGATTAAAAACCTCATGTAATTCGGATTTGCAAAATTAAGAAAATACATTTTGAGGAAATTCAGGATGTAAAACTGTAAGTATATTTTATTTTGCCATTCTTATCACCAGCTAAAGAAGGCAGTATATGCCTTGTCACTTGTATGTTATTTGTAAGGACCTTTTCTTCAGTCTTTTATGTAATGTAGCTAGCCTAAATCCGTAACATTATATCAACGCAGAATGTACCAAAACAGTTTTTTTTTTTTCAGTCCATGAAACATGTTTTAGTTCATTCAGAAACAAATTTAAACAACCACAACGTAAAGAGCCTCTTGTACATGATTTGTGTACAAAAAAAAATTATTGGCGTCTGCGTCCATTGTTTGTTTACAATAGAAAGTAGTTCCTTTATGCACGTGAATGCTATATGTGTATTGTCGCGTGTGTTCAGTATCGGGGAATACTGAACGATTCTGACAACGTAAAGTTAACGGGGGAAAATGAGCATATAATCAAAATATTTATTGTATAATTTTTGTCATCATGCTGTTGTGAACCAAGTGATTTGATATTAGGCGCCGTACAAAGTCCTCATTATTATTATTATTATTATTATTATGCTTGTTATTAAGTATATAATAAAAAGGTTTTTGACTGAGTATTGAAAAATATAAGTCCCTAGTTCATGTGGCGTAGGATGTCCATTATTTTTCAATACTCAGTCAATTACCCACATATAAACCGATTTTCTCGTGTTAACGGGTTTTACACGTCCACTCAAGACCGTCTTTATCATATTTAAATATCAAGGCCGATCTCTAATATACAGTTTTATTGTCAATATTTCACCACACACATCCACAATGTGTCCGACGTAGTCCACTAAGGAAAAACGAATGTGGGTCAGCCGACTGTTATGGCATAAAAGATACAAAGGAGCTGCGTGCGTAATCGATATCAAATCACTTGGCTCCAAGGTTGGTGAAAACCCAAATACATGTAGCCCTGGAAAACTATGCCTGTTTTTCCAGACCTGCTTTCATAACTACTACTATTTATTGTATAATTTTGTCATCATGCTGTTGTGAACCAACTTATGATTGATACTAGTTAGTGCATTGCGCTATCGCATCAACACAAATTTTCCTTACGGCAGTTTCGTAGTTGAAGGATCAACTTCCTATTACTCTCACAGAAATGTTAGCTGGGAGGCTTTGGTCCTCCCGTTGAGGACCCCAATCGATAATATGTTGGCTGTCTTGGAGAATCAATCCGATCCGAAAGCGTAAACACATCGACAGTCCATACGTGGTCAGTATCATTTCCTTCTGACTCTCCAGGTGCAAGCAGATATCGAACTAGGGACTTATATTTTTCAATACTCAGTCAAAAACCTTTTTATTATATACTTAATAACAAGCATAATAATAATAATAATAATAATAATAATGAGGACTTTGTACGGCGCCTAATATCAAATCACTTGGTTCACAACAGCATGATGACAAAATTATACAATAAATATTTTGATTATATGCTCATTTTCCCCCGTTAACTTTACGTTGTCAGAATCGTTCAGTATTCCCCAATACTGAACACACGCGACAATACACATATAGCATTCACGTGCATAAAGGAACTACTTTCTATTGTAAGCAAACAATGGACGCAAACGCCAATAATTTTTTTTTTGTACACAAATCATGTACAAGAGGCTCTTTACGTTGTGGTTGTTTAAATTTGTTTCTGAATGAATTAAAACATGTTTCATGGACTGAAAAAAAAAACTGTTTTGGCACATTCCGCGTTGATATAATGTTACGGATTTAGGCTAGCTACATTACATAAAAGACTGAAGAAAAGGTCCTTACAAATAACATACAAGTGACAAGGCATATACTGCCTTCTTTAGCTGGTGATAAGAATGGCAAAATAAAATATACTTACAGTTTTACATCCTGAATTTCCTCAAAATGTATTTTCTTAATTTTGCAAATCCGAATTACATGAGGTTTTTAATCTGGATTACACATTTCGAAATTGTGCTGTAACTTCGATTATAGGTGCAATTGCATCCTCCTTACTGCACTCAAAATGAAATAAGCATTAAATTCCATAGCGTCATTTTGATAATTGCAGTTGAAAGACTTCATATTTTTCACACATTATGATTTCAAACATTCAATGACAGAAACACTTTTGCAGACGTAAACACGCTTCTCCCGCGCCACTTCAATCCAATGTATTTCATGTATAATTTGCACAGATGAATCCAGTCCAAAATCACAAACTTTCGTCGAATCGAAACAAAATACCAAAATATATTCATTCCAGATCAAATGGAAAAGTTGTTGCAATGCGCATTCATTCACAATATGACTGCAAATTTCAATTTTAACTAGACGCGCCATTTTTCTTTCGAAAGTTATGTCGAGCGCGCGATTAAGTTCAAATATATCTGGGCAGAGTTATGTGCGCATTAATAATGATGTCATTGTGTAATGACAAATCTGCGCTTGTGTATTTAGTTTGGAATACGGCATTCATTCATTTACGTTGCTTCTTGTAGTGTCTTTTGTTTATATAATTAAACCTTAGGTAGAATTTACAAAATGAGCATATAATAAAAAGGTTACTGCATTTGTATGGGAAAATATGAACTCGTTTTGTCGGAAGGACATACTGCACTCCCAAGGTCATGCAGTATTCCATCCCAAAACTCGTTCATATTTTCCCATACAAATGCAGTAACCTATAATACTTGCATTGTTTTGGTTAGATTTTAAACGTTTTCATTATATGCTATTATAATGTAAAATTGCATGTTGAACTTATCTTTGTCCAAAATCAATTGTATTATCTGAATTATTGACTTTTTATGATGTAAACAATTAATGCATTGCACATATATCCTCTCTGTGTAATATTAGGACCATTATTAATATAACTAAACATGTATTTCGGACTGGGTATACGATATTGGGTTCCCCTTTCAATACCTGACATGATCCAGGTTTTATATTATTATTTTAGCAGCACACCTTCTAATTATAACGAACATTTTATCTTCGAAACATTAAGAACCTTCCACATTGAAATTTCCATTAGGTTATATTTTTTTCTTTGAAAAATGTTGATTATGACCTGAGTACAAGTAGATTACTACATAATCCTGTTACTAGAATAATTGTCCATTCGTGCTTTACGATCTACCAGAATCAATATATATTATTGTTGTATCCAGAACTTCGTTTGTGCTGGAATTTATCTCTTCAAATTATTCAAGTTACTTTCACTCTGGGAATAAAGAGTGCTCATAATGACTAAAATTATTGGACAGAGACTTTCACACAGATTTAAAGTGAATTCAAACTTGAAATAAGATTATCGTGTTTCAGAAAAACGCTGTTGGTACAACATTATTAAACCGCAGACACGTCAACACTTTGATTGTTGGATTTAATTTGTATTTCAACTTAGGTTTATTCAGAACTTTTATTATTTCGACATGTCTCGGTAATTCTAGTATTCTTTGGGATTTAATTCGCAATACCGTACGTTCCTATTTTACACTTTAAATTTGTTATCTGGGAAACAATTATTTAATGAATTTTACAAAGCTTGTTGCTTTCACACTTTTCTCTTACTTATTTTTATAGCATAGATTCGTATTAACTCGTAAGTGGTGATCCCATCGGGGAGCATCCATCGCTTAGCATCAAGCGGGGACAAGCTCACCTTGTCACATCGGTAGTCACCATGCGATGTTTCTGACACCGTATCATATTCGCTATTTGTGCAAATTCAGGTCGGTCTGAGAGACATTGCAAGCATAGTTCGTTTTAGCAATCTTAGTAATCTTTCTGCTCAATCACCCGTGGAACATCTTTGGTCTTTTTAATGTATGTGCTGGAGCCAACCACCTCACACATAGTCTTTGATTGGTTTACCGGTGCATTCGTCTTTGCAGTTACTAACATTTATTTTGGCGTCGTTAAACAATTGATATCAAATTCGTTGGTCAAACGTGGTTGCGCCATATCTGCATACACTTCGTCGGTGGTGATATGGATCAGCGAGTCAGCATCTTGACCCGATCCTGATCAAACGATTTGATCTTGTCATAGTTAAATTCATACATACGCAGCTTCGACAAGTCTAAAATAGATTGGTCATTTTCATCCTTAGTTTTGAATTGTTATTGTGAACTGCAACAAGACAACCATCAAAGATTTTTCTGGATTCAAAGGCCGAGTGAGCATTCGAAATTTGTTGATGGTTCTTAAATTCGTGCATGCAAACCATGGAATCATTTTATCATTGTACATACTGTTTTAAGTAACCTTGCATGATTCTTTATCCATACTTAATGCGATATTGAATCTGAATTTTTTCGTTTCACTCTACAACAACAAACTAATCTGGACGCGTTCGAGCTGCTGAAGTGTGGATAATACAAGCGAATAAAAAGCATTTGTCTTAAGTGAACATATTAACAGCGATCTCTGGGTTAAGTGTTTGAAATTTGTTCAGTGTGGCTTTGGTAAACTACGGGAAATTCGATATCACCAAAACTTGAATAAACCCGAATGGTGTTGGTATATTTGAGACAAGTCTTGAATATCACTAGCCTGATATAGCGCTGACAAAGTTACCCATTCAAAACAATGATAGTAACAACTATTTATGTTTACAGCTCACCTTGAATTGACCCACGCTGGTGTTGCTATATACCTGGATCCACGAAACGGTAAATATGGTGAGCATATTCCGATCCTGTATTGGTGTTCATTTCATTTCTAATGTCAATTTATGAAGGTGTTCAGAAAACTCATATAGCATCTTTTGAGCCTCTTTGACAAATCTATATGATGCATTCAAACAATCAAGAGATCTCAGTGTATCCCTTGTACTTTTGATATTCCAGTCGTGGTAAATTAATACCATTCTTAGAGACCTCTATCAATTCCTTTCAAAACATTTGAGAAGCAAAAAGAATTTTGTTGTCATTTGTGTAAATGGAGATTTCTTCATCTTAGCTGTGCTTGCTTAAATTAGGTATTGGAATTTATTCCCGCGGGACTAATTGTGAGCATTATTAAGTCTTTATCAATTTTAAATACGATTCAACGATTATGCTTGCCAAACTTTTATCTAACTTTTATCGATATTACAACCATCAAATTGACTTTAATTTTTACCAGCAAGGACTATGTGGTCACCCTTCTTATATAAAGAACATTTTTCAGCCCCAAAGTGATGAGCCCTCCCACAATGAGGACAATATAATAAAATACTCGATTACACAATTTCCAGCACGTTCACTTAATATAGTCTTAAGTATCTTACGTTACTAGCAGATTTTGTAATAACATTTGCAAATTCAGCTTGCATATCAATTTCGATTTAAGTTTTCAAATCAATGCAGTTGAATTAAATCAAAACAGCTATCTCTCTCAGAACTGAGACGAACTGCTTTGATTTAAAGGCCATGTTAATCTAGTTATTATTTTATTTGTATGCACAGGTATTACTAAACAGATGCTTGGTTATCAATCAAAACAGCATCTGCTGGGGCAGTATAGGTCGGTACCGTATGCAACAATACACGTAACAAGTAGTGGTAAATTGACAGGCACTGTCGTTTTTGTGGGTATTTGGGCATGCTATTCGTCATAAGCTCCAACCTGCATGGTTAGTCACATGCGTGTATTATTAATGCCATTTATATATGGGTTGCATGTAGCATATTGATTTTTTTTTTCTTTTTCAGAAATGGCCCAGAAGCATAGCACTAAATTCCGAAATTGCACCGGAAATTAGCGAAGATTGAATATAATCCAAAACAAATGTATTAAAAATTTACCAACACTAAAAGTAGTACTGAAATTTCGAATATATTACCGACTTTTGTGGAATTGAAAAAATAATGTCCGTTAAAGTTTAAAATAAAGTGGAGACTAAAAGTAAAACTACATTTATAATCGTGTATAACACATACAATACAGTATAAGTTTTTGTAACTTTCCAAGCACACCAGATATACCAACATTTTGAATGTAATCCTGAACCTACTTTTTATTACAATTTAACACATCATATATACTATCAATAACACAACAAATCATCCAACAGGGGCCAAGAATTCATCTTCAATTGCCTTAAATCCCACACCAACTATCAAGAGATATAGGTAATGTGTAAAAGGAGATATAATCTCACAAATCTCTATCCCAGCACACCACATATAGAATCCAGCAGGTTTTTTTTTTAAATTACAATCAAGCACACCTGCTCATGGATTACTTATCCAAGCACTTATAACGGTCTACCCTAATTTAACATAAGAATAACTCTATTCGCAGGATCCAAGCGATTTGTGGAGTGTTCTAACAACAAGAATCACAACAAAGGTTAGAGTTCATAAAAGGAGATGAAATCTTACAAACATGCTATCCAAACATACATATACCAACCAAGACACCATGCACACTCTTTAATGCGCCTTGTTAGTGTAGAGTTTAAAAGAAAGTGATGAAATATCAAACACACACAATCAATCACATCACGTCTACCATACAGACACACACTCCAAAGCACACCTACGTTAGATGACTATCCAAGCACATCACATATAAAATAACCGAATTTTGTTATTAGTTTCCAAAAAGTATAAAAGCCTACATGAATTTAATATATAGCTATACACCATCCAACACGAGGTACCTGACTATCATAAAAAGACTGATTACTTTGAAATTGTTAAAATGGTCAAACATGGATGAATGACTACACCCTTCCAGTGCTAAAACTTATATCTACAACGTGGCAGTGGAACACAGAATTCCATGGAACGAAATACAAGGAAAGGTTAAAACTATAGAGAAATACAAAAAGCTTTTCAGAGGTATCGTCTCCAGAAGGAACTCTGCGATGTGTGAAGTGCAATGAAACAGAGATATGTTTAAATAATAATAATAATGAGGACTTTGTATAGCGCCTAATCTTTAGAAGCTCTAAGCGCTTTACAACATTAAACAACCCCTATAAGATAAAAAAACATAATGATATGATTACAAAAACAAACACCATGAAATTAGAAAACAAATAACAAAAACATGCTGAGAATATTTAAGGTAGGAAACATTATTAGATCTTTAAGTTTGTTCTTGCAGTCGAAATATGTGAGTTTGAGAGCACACTTGAATGTGATCACTGTGTCTTTGTGTCTAAGTTCAGTGGGCAATTCATTCCACGTTGCTGGGCCTTGGTATGCAAAAGAACGCTGTCCATATGACTTTGTTTTTTATAGTGGGAATAATGAGTATACGATTGTCAGAAGAAGAGGGTAAGTATCTTGCTGGTGCGTACAAATGAGTGAGGTCGGATAGGTATGCTGGACTAGAGTCCGACAGTGAAAGGTAGCACAGAGAACAAATTTTGTGTTTGATTCTGGATCGAATGGATAGCCAGTGTAGGGTACAGAGCAGCGGGGAGGTGTGTTCTGATCATGGTACTCTAAGTATGATCCGAGCAGCTGTGTTTTGAACTTTTTTTTATATTTTATATTAAATCAAATTAAATTAAAATATAGAGAAATCAGAGTCCTTGGATATTCTTTGTCAACATATTCTGTTTGGCAAGTGTGTGGATATTTCATGAAAAATAAAGATGTTAATGACTACATTAGAAGAAGCTGCGGAAGTGGAGTTTCCACTGTCAATAGTTTATAGTCTCAAAGAACATACGAATGCGTCCCTTCAGCTCTTGGGACACACTTTAATCGACAATGATGTACATATGACTTGTTTGTATTCAGGATGTATGATTTTGATTTGTATTTTATCGATGTACTTAACCATTTGGCTGTAATGTGTTTTTGTATTTAACGTAAAGTTGTGATTTTAAACACAGAATAAACGTGCTTGAAGACTATAATTGTGTTGTCCATGTTATTTTCAGAATTCTAAGCACCTATGCTATGGCTACATTTACCTCCTCTACCTATGCTCTCAAAATTATTGGAGAAAAATTAGATCGTTCAAGTTGGGAGGAATGTATCTTCGCCATCGATTTAACATGGTGATCGCTAAATCTTTTGGTTCAGACAAAACCGATTTTGTGAAACACGTTATCAAACACAAACATCATTTGATAGATCGTCCACACCAACGCAGTGTGTGGTGTTTCAAAGAGTATCGATCGGCTTACACACTTCTTCAAAAAGTCAAGGAGAATCCAGTGTCTGTGCTGAAGATATTCCACGTGTCTGTCACGTATCAAACGCATTTGGTCAACTTCAGTGATATCTTAGGAGAAGACGAACAAGAAATTAAATTTAGTTTAAATGTAATGGTCATCATTTACATTACCCAGAGTTTGTTTCATCTGACTAAATCCGATCGTACCAGCTGTTGAGCATGATCTATTGGCGACAAGGTCGCAGCCATCGTGATGCAATTACAATTCATTCGTCGCACGGGCTAACAATCAAAATACCAATATCTGGATTGTCGATGATCACATTAATGGTCAAATTTAGTATATTTGGCAGTATCGAGAGTTATAAAAATATCTCAACCGCGGCGAATTGTCTGCAATTTTATTAAACCAGACACTCGAAAGACTGGTGCATCAATAGCCCCTGGTGTCACAGACGCTAGCAGTCATTTCATGACAGACGTCACCATAAAGAAAAATTATCTGGTTATACGCGTGAAGACAAAATACCAGTTCGCTCAAGTTTGATGTTGATGTTGATAATACAAAATAATCGCTGCGTCTCCTGTTGCACAATAATTTTCGAATGATGTATTACAATTTACTGTAGACAGAATTGATAGTAGTTTCCGCCAAACATACGAAAATGTCACTCTGACATTTCTTTAATGTAACAGACGTAAGGGAGTAAGCTTTTCCGCGCTAGTGTCCTTTACTAGTGCGTATCCAACTTGGTGGTAATTGTATATTTACAGGAATTAATTGTAATTGTTCACGGACAAATCCGCATTGAGGAGCTGCTAAATCTAGTCTGTACAATGCAGGCCTGCCATGAGATCTTACAATGCTGGAAACAGTATGTGTGTTTGCACTCCAGACGGGATTGATTTCTTTTTTCGCCACCTTGAAGTTCACCCGGTTCAAATAAATACCTGACTGTCACGTTGCTGATCAGCACTGAACTTCGGCGCGGGATGTGTTTCTTAGTGATTGCATAGA
Source organism: Sinohyriopsis cumingii (assembly GCA_028554795.2). Lineage (NCBI taxonomy): Eukaryota > Metazoa > Mollusca > Bivalvia > Unionida > Unionidae > Sinohyriopsis > Sinohyriopsis cumingii. The sequence continues at coordinate 94,514,237 of CM068837.1, forward strand.
CAGTTTTCAGAGCAATTTCGCTCGTGACTTCCTTGTTTAACGCTGCTGGCATGTGAGGTAGTCATTCACAAGATCTGTTTTTGATCAGTATATCTTGGCTGTACTGATGTCCAAACAATGGGTCAGCAAGTGTTCGATTAAATCGTTAAACGGTTTCCTCATCAAGATGTAACGCGGTGTGTCTGCGTCTGATTTTAACGTTATGTTGTTGAATTGAATCAGTGTTGTTACTGTACCGAGAAAATCATTAACAGGATCAGCCTGCAGCAACTGTTGCCACGTGAATAAATTCGTTCAGACGCGGTTGAGCCTTCAGTTGCTTTTTTAACTGATAGCGGTTCTGCTTCTTTGTATCTACTGTCAACGTTGACGACCGCCAAAGCGCATTTGTATGCCAATGACTTCATGTGGTAAAAACAATATATCTGCCTGATTAACTTCGTCCATGCTGAATCGTTTTGGGACGTGGTATTTAAATTTGCCATAATGCCTGTCGGGAAAACCAATCGGCAGAAATCAACAGCACATTTGACACTTGCTGCGAGTTAAGATCTGCCGTATCTTTCCACTATCCTCTTGGACTTCGATAAATCGACTCCATTATTATTAATTATCAGACGATTAATTTTCTGCACGGGAGCTAGGCTCCTACCGCTAGTTTACCGCTCATCGCTGATCTTATCAACCAGCTCGAAAGCAAGTCATTCTCGTATATTGTTTCTATAGACTTGAATGTGTGTATCTACTTGACGTTCACAGTATGTCGTAATATCATGAGAATGGCATGCTTGATTAATAACATTTACTAGAAATTCGCTTGGTTCTGGTTGATACTTTTCATCAAGTCTGATATCAAGTCGGGTTTCAGGACCACGATATCCCGGTAGACGTTTTCTCCCTGGTTATTTATACCGCATTTTGCACACTTGAATGTTATTTCTTGTCGTTCTTGCTCTCAGCCCGGTTGAGTACATGACCAACTTGCGTCTGACACCATATAAACTCGTTATTATAAAAAGTAAACTTTTGAACAACATAAAGGTGATTGACTTTTCAGCATCACGCGAGGAAGCACCAGACAAGCATGATTCAGAGAGCTACCAAATTCTATTCATGCCATTATAATTGCTCCGTTTGAGTCTGGTAGAACGCAGTTTGTGCTCAATCTGATAATAATATGGCTCAAATGGGATAAAATTTATTTTATGGCATCATCTGTGGATGAACAAGCGATGCTATTATGCTCTTAAGGAATTCAAAGAAGGAGCAAAGTGTTTGGAGCGCGATGGAGACGTTAATGAATTTATCAATGACACCAATGATGCACAGTCAGTCGAAGATCTTGATGGCGGAGTTAAAAGTCTTGTGGTTTACAATCACAGCAACAAAAATTCAGCCAGAATATTTTCGCGAGGCAGACACAAAAACACAGATGTCGTTTATTTTACACAGCGGTATACTCAGATCACAAAAGTGATCCGAGATAACTGCAATTTTTTGATTATTTTTAACGTTGTTGACTCACATATACATTACGAAATATTCATCAGACTTGGTCTCCCGGCGACATGGGCATGAATAAGTTTAGGAACTTTTTCACATGCTCAAAAGAAACCAGCATGAAATCGTCACACTAAGTTTACACGATTCGGCAAAGCTTTATCGAACATGGTCTCGATAAAATCTTTTATTAAAGAAATGAACCAAGAAAATATTGACGAGATTATCTCTAAAATTGATCAGTTACAAGATGGTCTCGCGATTTAAGTTGATGTTGAAAATATCAGCAATGGTTTTGAAACGATACAGCAGAGACGTGAAGAAGGTAGATATACACAAACGGCAGAATATAGATTTATCAAATTACTCGAATTTGAAATAGAAATTTTCCCTGGTTCTGGTGGTTATTTATGGATAACTGATGTTACCAGAGGCCATCCCAATTTCGGCGTCAATATTTCAATGGCGGCACTCAGTATTGACTCATGCACGTTATTGATTTGATTCTACGCTGAAGTTCATCAGTTATATTTGTTCAATTTGATGCCAACCAGACTGGGCCCGTTCCATCAGTGTGCGTGAGTGTGTGTGACTTGGATTTTTAACGTAGCTTTAACAATTTTTCAGTCATCACGCTAAGATGTCTGCAGTGTCACAGTTTATATTGATGTTTAGCACTGGGGCATCATGCCGCAGACATGTAGCATGATGTCCCACCCGGTCACATTATCCTGACACCAGGCCGACCTAACAATTAAAGCAGCTATTAGTACCCACGACATCCTGCATCTGACGTTCCATCAACGCTGTTTTAATACAAAAATATCATTGAATTGTTATCGAATAATCCACCAAATGATTCACCTCTGATATTCGGCAAGCTATAATACAGTTATAATTGTACCAATGTGATCTCAAGTGACCAGTGGGTGTTTTTATCGGAGTTGGGAGCCAGATATCAAATTCCGGATGCGTCCTGATATCATTGAGGCCGTCGGCGGTGTTGTGTTAACGATAATCTGATTAAGTCGTATGGCTATTTCTGCGGCAATTATTATCTGTACTGCCGATTCTAAATGTTGCGTTGGCACGCTGATGTGGGGAACATTAATGCCTGCGCGGGGATGGTTGCGCTCTTGTGATACCAATAATGGCTATCTCGAATTGCAGTAAATTTACTGTCTGATATAGTATTACTCCGTAGACAGTAGCGATGTGTCATGCATACGTAACCGACAAGATTATTTCTATGTGTTCATGAAATTTCATAACCGCACATGTGGATATTATTTTCTCGATAATATTAAGAATACAAACAGATACAATAACAACACCGATGTCGATTCCAACCACGGTTGATATCACATGCGTCTATGCATCTCCGATAACGTACCGATTAACGTCGTTGTTTCAGCGACAAGTCAGGACACGGCATATACAACATTGTTGATGCCATGATACGTTTACGATATTTTGTTAGTTTTGTCATATGCTCGTTTATGGTTTTTTTTCTTCCAGCGATGGCTTCCGCGTACATGTTTGATTATATCTGTAAGATTGTGTGGAATTCATTACAATTGAGGCGTTGGTGCTACAAATATCAGACAATAAATGTGGTCCATTTTTTATCTTCTGAATATGTCCTCGGTATACTGATTTAACACAACTGACACACCTTCAGGAAATCTATCAGTGGAATGAAGCCATTGATATGTCATAAATATCCTAAATTTCGCAGAGCTAAACACTGAGATCTTATTCACCCCGGTTACTTCAGCTATATGTTTGATTGAGTTGTTTCTTTGTGACCCTGTTGTTGATCCAGACCCAACTGTCTAAACCGCGTTAAAAAATCGTATGAATTACATCAGGAGCAAACTTTTTTATTTCTTCAGCGTTGTCATCGTGTCGTTTGCGAATTTTAGCAAGCTTAATATCGACGATATTTGGGGTACCCAAAAAATTAACAACGAGTGTATCAAGTATACCAAAGTTCTTTCGAAGATTTAAAAACGAGGTTACAATGAGCATCATACTCAGATCGCAACATTTTTAATTTATCATTCGTTGTAGTGAAGGCGGTATTAATCCCGATTCTTTATCGTCCACGTATTTTTTCATTGCAGCGTCGTCGTCAGATTTTGGATCTTCCAGAAGAACAATTTTGTTTCACGATCATGCTGAGTAGACCAGTCATTGAGTCATCTGTTCTGTAAATATATTTACAGATCTCTTTGCGTATCGCTGCTATTGACTGGGATGTTATGGCTGGTCGCACGATAATATCGATCCACTTAAATATTGCTCATGTTGATCCTGAAAAACAACCTAATCCTGACCAACCCAAGGAAGTCTCGCAAGATAGCATGTTCATATCGTGTTGCATAATCTGACAAAACCAATATCACCTAGGAGGACCTTGCTTCTAGCAGATCTTCCATCAATATTTAAAATTGTTAATTACTAACCGGTTCAAAACGATGTTGGACAGCTACGATGTCTGCTGGTATACTCGTGCACGACTTTATGCGGCGGCGCTGATAACCTTGACATGGCCTTAAATATCGCAAGTACTTCTGGACCGCACATAGATGGATCTGTTAATGTCTGTGTTGGTAATGTTGAATACCAGATTGGTATGTCGCCGGATAAGCCACTGTATTTTAAACATTCTCTCTGTGGGGCCAATCCATAGGAATCAAACTAAACAACATTACGAGGATCAACAGAGTATGCAACCTAAAGAGTACCTAAACTAGAACAACCATAGAGATTAATGATATCAGTTTAACGCGGTTTGGGTTTTCCTGTAACTGATCACACATGAAAACACATCTAAAGTTTTTGCTACTTAATCGCCAAGCAGCATCAAATAAATTAAAATTGGAGATTTGGAGTTTTAGAGAAACTCTCCCGGCAGTAGCAGACCTTAACCGTACCTCGTTCCTGGTAATCATTGTCCTGTTGCCTTTTTCAAAGAAATGGAAGCAGCTGAAACTGCAGCTGAAATCAGTGAAAAGGTACCACCAGTCTTTGCTGTATCTCTGATCACATTCGTAGAAATACCAATTCGCATTCCAGTCGTTGCGTTCACAGTCAGCGATGATTTATTTGGGCCTTGCAACGCCGTTACTTTCAGAGATGGATTTATTCCAGACTTTGTCTTTAATGTCGATTGCACCTTTTAATCTGACTGGAACACTGATGTCATGATATGACATTAAAACATCATGAATGCTTTAAATAAATGTTTCCACTGGTGCAACAATGACTCTCATTCGTCCACCAACACCTTCAAGTAACATTGTTTTGTCTGAAAGTTGAACAGCGATTGCTCTGTAATAAACAGTTTGCGCCGAACCAACAGTAGCTCGCACATATTTATCAATGACTGCCTGTCTAAATAAATCCAGATGTTCTGGTGAGAAATAATAGAACGGATACAACATCGAAAAATCCCGCTGCTATATCTGCAGGCAAAGTGTACATTCTGATCATGTCCCATTAATCCCAGCAATATACCCGTGCAACATTATTTTAGTCTGAATTCAGTATTATGTCTTCGGATAATTCTTGAGGTCCATTTATCCTCAGCGAAATCGTAGACACTGCTAATATATCAAACATCATTAGGTTATATCTGGTGGCACTCTGAAATACCAAGAATATATGTCGTGGTGAAATTCCATGTTGTTATGATATCTGCCATGAAAATGTTCTTGCTTTGCCTGGAGCTGTGTCTGTGGTCATTGTCAGCCACGAGAGCGTTGATTTGCCACCACCACTGTCCATGATCGATAACAACCGCGCTTCTTCAGTCACTTTCCAACCCCACCCCAACCAATCGCAGAGCGCCAGAATGCATCGCTGTCGGTCGCCTTTTGCACCAATGCAACCGTAAGTTTTACTCCGAAGATAAGTTTTCTAATATGTCTACAGGATCCGAAGATATGTGATTGTGGTATCACAAATGAAAATGCACCATCGGCATTAACCTAAGACCGTCGTGCTGCGGATCCTCAGTTATTTCTGAATTAGTACTCTGCAGTGTCGCAAAAGGAGAGTCAAGTCGAGGTATCATTCCAGATGGTTGTGGATCAAAAGAGATAATTTGTGTTAATTGTACTATGAGATACTTCTATCTTCAGGGTTGTAAGTAATGTTCTTCCTGATCAGCATGGAGAGACCGGCGGACCGTGATCGCTAGTCCGATAATTGTCTTAGCATCATCAACGTTATTGGAGCATGACTCGATTTCTTTACACTCAGTGGTATATATGGCACTGTTAAACAACCCTATAATTAATCCACATCGTTCATTTGCTGCATATGGTGTATTATCATCTTTCACAAGTTTACCCTGAACTTCAATAAATGATCGGCGGGCAAGAAATTCCTGGATATATGTTGTGGTGTTCCAGAGGGGTCTGTTCTTGGACCTGTTCTCTTCATTCTGTACACTCTGCCACTCTCAAGTGTCATAGATCATCATCCAGTGTCTCACCAATTGTACGCTGATGACACCCAAATATACAAATTTAGCCACCCAACTGAAGTTGATGCTACTATCCAAGGTGTAGAGAGGTGCATTCCTGATGTGAAATCATGGATGACATGGAACAAGCTGCAGATGAATGATAATAAAATTGAGGCCATTCTGATCACAACACAAAGAATTTCTCATTCACATCCTTTACCTCAAACAATAAATATCAGCAACACCAACATTAAATTCACACAATCAGTACGAAACCTAGGTGTTACTCTGGACCGTTCTCTCACACTGCACCAACATATCATGAACATATGCAAGGCTGCATCTCTTGAGCTGAGACGCATCAGCACAATCCGTACTTAGAGTACCACGATCAGAGCACACCTCCCCGCTGCTCTGTACCCTACACTGGCTATCCATTCGATCCAGAATCAAACACAAAATTGGTTCTCTGTGCTACGTTTCACTGTGGGACTCTAGTCCAACATACCTATTCGATCTCACCCATGTGTACTCACTAACAAGATACTTACGCTCCTCTTCTGACAATCGTATACTCATTATTCCCACTATGAAAACAAAGTCATATGGAGAGCGTTCTATTGCATACTAAGGCCCAGCAACGTGGAATGAATTTCCCACTGAACTTAGACACAAAGACACAGTGATCACATTCAAGAGGGCTCTCAAAACTCGCTTATTTCGACTGCAAGAACAAACTTAAAGACCTAATAATGTTTCCTACCTGAAATATTCTCAGCATGTTTTTTTTTATTTTTTTTAATGTTTTTCTAATTCCATGGTGTTTGTTTTTGTAATAATATTATTATGTTTTTTATCTTATAGGTGTTGTCTAATGTTGTAAAGCGCTTAGAGCTTCTAAAGATTAGGCGCTATACAAAGTCCTCATTATTATTATTATTATTATTATTATTATTATTATTATTATTATTATTATATCTTGTACCTATAGTTTGATTCGTCCTTGTTGGTTTGATTCTCGTGATTTATAAGAATAATACTGAAAATTCCGCACAGACCTATTGAGTTACGTCAAATGCGAGATCAGATAAACGTCTGAAGACTTTTATTTATATTCGATGTTATCTTAAAGGATGTTCTAACACCGATCAGTAAGTGGTTGATCAGCGACGACGATGGGCCAGACCATTTCCCGCTGTTAGGCATGCGGTTATGTTTTTCTCTATCTCGGTGGTGGCTTGTTTTGTCAGTGACGGTACTAATTATTTCAACCGCTCATTTGTGGCTTGATTTATTATTTTGCAGGAATCACTTTGGTGCTTGCTGGGTAGTTTTACCAGATGTGACTTTCGTCGTACTGATCGCGCGAGTCTGTCCTTGATCGGTGAGAATGCTTGACCAGCAATATCAACAACATTTTGTGGGAATTATTACCGGCTCGTCCACCAATCAAAACATCAGCGAGGACGTTATTGGGATAAAGTTTAATTTGAATCACTGGAGAGGTTTGCTTCTTACGACGTTATGTGTTTGAACACTGCTTTTGGCAAGGCTACTTCTGTTTGCTTCATCATCATCATCAATACGAGGTGGTCTACATGGCATTGTGATTTTTCGGGTGTTAACATATCTCCAGATAATGGTGATCTTTGACTTATTTCTCAAAGTGTTCAAATTCATCCTTATATTTATCACTGATCTGACCTGTACCATGGTAGATTTGAAACACAAACGAGTTCATTGTTTTTAACGTAAGTGGTCTCTGGGTCAAACAACGAACTACTAGCTAAGTATCCGGCTGCAGCAATCATTATGGGGTCGCGAAATTATTGTTATTTTTGCAACAAGATCCCTTACATCAGCGATCTCAGCACGCGCTTGATCGATACCTTCAATTGATTGCTGTATTTCTTGCTGTAATTGTGGCTGAACAGCAATTATTTCAGGTTGAAGTTCTTGGAGAATCTTTATGGTTGTGCTTTAGTTAATTCAGCTATTTTTCAAGTTGCTTTAGCGGTTTTGTTCTAGCGACGGAAGAAGACATTTAATAGCTTTTGTGACTGGCTTAAACAACTGTTCTGTACTTTCTGTAAATTTCACTTGAGCTTCCTGAAACTGTCGTAGCTGCTGTTTGACAGAATCGATGACCGGAATATATTTCTTAATTGGTCTAGTCGTTGTTGGGCTAATTTATCCGTATGTGATTATATAGTAAGCACTAAATCACTCATTCATATTATTACAACAATGATTCAATTACAAATCACTGGTCAGTATATAGAAAGTGTAATGTATAAATTGTCGGAATGCCACATATTCAACTCACAACATAGAAATTCTCTTGATACATTGAACTGAGCTAAATATAAGACGTTATAATTATACACGGCTACAGATCTACTGGTGCATTATGCGATGGCAGAATTGGAACTGTGCAGTCTTAGTTTGACCATTCAAACGGACGCCTGTCTACGCATATATTATTTTAAATCACTCAAAAAATCCATCAATAACAACACAGATGACACTATTTCTACTTGCGGCGACGCTTGTGCTATCGTATTCGAATAATCCCCATCATGAAAGCGTTATTATAATATCTACAACCAGCGTCACTATTTTTCATTATTACACAAAATACAAACGACCTAAACTAGGTTGTTGAGAGTAATATTTTGAAGATGTGATATACCAGGATTACTAGTAAATAAATATTCCGTACGAACACGGAATTTCACCACGACATATATTCTTGGTATTTCAGAGTGCCACCAGATATAACGATCAGAGAGTAAACCTAATGATGTTTGATATATTAGCAGTGTCTACGATTTCGCTGAGGATAAATGGACCTCAAGAATTATCCGAAGACATAATACTGAATTCAGACTAAAATAATGTTGCACGGGTATATTGGTGGGATTAATGTGACATGATCAGAATGTACACTTTGCCTGCAGATATAGCAGCGGGATTTTTCGATGTTGTATCCGTTCTATTATTTCTCACCGGAACATCTGGATTTATTTAGACAGGCAGTCATTGATAAATATGTGCGAGCTACTGTTGGTTCGGCGCAAACTGTTTATTACAGAGCAATCGCTGTTCAACTTTCAGACAAAACAATGTTACTTGAAGGTGTTGGTGGACGAATGAGAGTCATTGTTGCACCAGTGGAAACATTTATTTAAAGCATTCATGATGTTTTAATGTCATATCATGACATCAGTGTTACTCTAACATCGAGTCAGATTAAAAGGTGCAATCGACATTAAAGACAAAGTCTGGAATAAATCTATCTCTGAAAGTAACGGCGTTGCAAGGCCCAAATAAATCATCGCTGACTGTGAACGCAACGACTGGAATGCGAATTGGTATTTCTACGAATGTGATCAAAGATACAGCAAAGACTGGTGGTACATTTTCACTGATTTCAGCTGCAGTTTCAGCTGCTTCCATTTCTTTGAAAAAGGCAACAGGAGAATGATTACCAGGAACGAGGTACGGTTAAGGTCTGCTACTGCCGGGAGAGTTTCTCTAAAACTCCCAATCTCCAATTTTTATTTATTTGATGCTACTTGGCGATTAAGTAGCAAAAACTTTAGATGTGTTTTCATGTGTGATCAGTTACAGGAAAACCCAAACCGCGTTAAACTGATATCATTAATCTCTATGGTTGTTCTAGTTTAGGTACTCTTTAGGTTGCATACTCTGTTGATCCTCGTAATGTTGTTTAGTTTGATTCCTATGGATTGGCCCCACAGAGAGAATGTTTAAAATACAGTGGCTTATCCGGCGACATACCAATCTGGTATTCAACATTACCAACACAGACATTAACAGATCCATCTATGTGCGGTCCAGAAGTACTTGCGATATTTAAGGCCATGTCAAGGTTATCAGCGCCGCCGCATAAAGTCGTGCACAAGTATACCAGCAGACATCGTAGCTGTCCAACGTCGTTTTGAACCGGTTAGTAATTAACAATTTTAAATATTGATGGAAGATCTGCTAGAAGCAAGGTCCTCCTAGGTGATATTGGTTTTGTCAGATTATGCAACACGATATGAACATGCTATCTTGCGAGACTTCCTTGGGTTGGTCAGGATTAGGTTGTTTTTCAGGATCAACATGAGCAATATTTAAGTGGATCGATATTATCGTGCGACCAGCCATAACATCCCGGTCAATAGCAGCGATACGCAATGAGATCTGTAAATATATTTACAGAACAGATGACTCAATGACTGGTCTACTCAGCATGAGCGTGAAACAAAATTGTTCTTCTGGAAGATCCAAAATCTGACGACGACGCTGCAATGAAAAAATACGTGGACGATAAAGAATCGGGATTAATACCGCCTTCACTACAACGAATGATAAATTAACCACGTTGCGATCTGAGTATGATGCTCATTGTAACCTCGTTTTTAAATCTTCGAAAGAACTTTGGTATACTTGATACACTCGTTGTTAATTTTTTGGGTACCCCAAATATCGTCGATATTAAGCTTGCTAAAATTTGCAAACGACACGATGATAACGCTGAAAAAATAAAAAAGTTTGCTCCTGATGTAATTCATACGATTTTTTTAACGCGGTTTAGACAATTGGGTCTGGATCAACAACAGGGTCACAAAGAAACAACTCAATCAAACATACAGCTGAAGTAACCGGGGTGAATAAGATCTCAGTGTTTAGCTCTGCGAAATTTAGGATATTTATGACATATCAATGGCTTCATTCCACTGATAGATTTCCTGAAGGTGTGTCAGTTGTGTTAAATCAGTATACCGAGGACATATTCAGAAGATAAAAAATGGACCACATTTATTGTCTGATATTTGTAGCACCAACGCCTCAATTGTAATGAATTCCACACAATCTTACAGATATAATCAAACATGTACGCGGAAGCCATCGCTGGAAGAAAAAAAATCATAAACGAGCATATGACAAAACTAACAAAATATCGTAAACGTATCATGGCATCAACAATGTTGTATATGCCGTGTCCTGACTTGTCGCTGAAACAACGACGTTAATCGGTACGTTATCGGAGATGCATAGACGCATGTGATATCAACCGTGGTTGGAATCGACATCGGTGTTGTTATTGTATCTGTTTGTATTCTTAATATTATCGAGAAAATAATATCCACATGTGCGGTTATGAAATTTCATGAACACATAGAAATAATCTTGTCGGTTACGTATGCATGATACATCGCTACTGTCTACGGAGTAATACTATATCAGACAGTAAATTTACTGCAATTCGAGATAGCCATTATTGGTATCACAAGAACGCAACCATCCCCGCGCAGGCATTAATGTTCCCCACATCAGCGTGCCAACGCAACATTTAGAATCGGCAGTACAGATAATAATTGCCGCAGAAATAGCCATACGACTTAATCAGATTATCGTTAACACAACACCGCCGACGGCCTAAATGATATCAGGACGCATCCGGAATTTGATATCTGGCTCCCAACTCCGATAAAACCATCCACTGGTCACTTGAGATCACATTGGTACAATTATGACTCTATTATAGCTTGCCGAATATCAGAGGTGAATCATTTGGTGGATTATTCGATAACAATTCAATGATATTTTTGTATTAAAACAGCGTTGATGGAACGTCAGATGCAGGATGTCGTGGGTACTAATAGCTGCTTTGATTGTTAGGTCGGCCTGGTGTCAGGATAATGTGAGTGGGTGGGACATCATGCTACATGTCTGCGGCATGATGCCCCAGTGCTAAACATCAATATAAACTGTGACACTGCAGACATCTTAGCGTGATGACTGAAAAATTGTTAAAGCTACGTTAAAAATCCAAGTCACACACACTCACGCACACTGATGGAACGGGCCCAGTCTGGTTGGCATCAAATTGAACAAATATAACTGATGAACTTCAGCGTAGAATCAAATCAATAACGTACATGAGTCAATACTGAGTGCGGCCATTGAAATATTGACGCCGAAATTGGGATGGCCTCTGGTAACATCAGTTATCCATAAATAACCACCAGAACCAGGCAAAATTCCATTTCAAATTGGAGTAATTTGATAAATCTATATTCTGCCGTTTGTGTATATCTACCTTCTTCACGTCTCTGCTGTATCGTTTCAAAACCATTGCTGATATTTTCAACATCATCTTTAATCGCGAGACCATCTTGTAACTGATCAATTTTAGAGATAATCTCGTCAATATTTTCTTGGTTCATTTCTTTAATAAAAGATTTTATCGAGACCATGTTCGATAAAGCTTTGCCGAATCGTGTAAACTTAGTGTGACGATTTCATGCTGGTTTCTTTTGAGCATGTGAAAAAGTTCCTAAACTTATTCATGCCCATGTCGCCGGGAGACCAAGTCTGATGAATATTTCGTAATGTATATGTGAGTCAACAACGTTAAAAATAATCAAAAAATTGCAGTTATCTCGGATCACTTTTGTGATCTGAGTATACCGCTGTGTAAAATAAACGACATCTGTGTTTTTGTGTCTGCCTCGCGAAAATATTCTGGCTGAATTTTTGTTGTTGTGATTGTAAACCACAAGACTTTTAACTCCGCCATCAAGATCTTCGACGGACTGTGCATCATTGGTGTCATTGATAAATTCATTAACGTCTCCATCGCGCTCCAAACACTTTGCTCCTTCTTTGAATTCCTTAAGAGCATAATAGCATCGCTTGTTCATCCACAGATGATGCCATAAAATAAATTTTATCCCATTTGAGCCATATTATTATCAGATTGAGCACAAACTGCGTTCTACCAGACTCAAACGGAGCAATGATAATGGCATGAATAGAATTTGGTAGCTCTGAATCATGCTTGTCTGGTGCTTCCTCGCGTGATGCTGAAAAGTCAATCACCTTTATGTTGTTCAAAAGTTTACTTTTTATAATAACGAATTTATATGGTGTCAGACGCAAGTTGGTCATGTACTCAACCGGGCTGAGAGCAAGAACGACAAGAAATAACATTCAAGTGTGCAAAATGCGGTATAAATAACCAGGGAGAAAACGTCTACCGGGATATCGTGGTCCTGAAACCCGACTTGATATCAGACTTGATGAAAAGTATCAACCAGAACCAGGCGAATTTCTAGTAAATTCGATTAATCAAGCATGCCATTCTCATGATATTACGTATAAAAACAAAGAACTGCAATAACGACATATTGTGAACGTCAAGTAGATACACACATTGAAGTCTATAGAAACAATATACGAGAATGACTTGCTTTCGAGCTGGTTGATAAAATCAGCGATGAGCGGCAAACTAGCGGTAGGAGCCTAGCTCCCGTGCAGAAAATTATTCGTCTGATAATTAATAATAATGGAGTCGATTTATTGAAGTCCAAGAGGATAGTGGAAAGATACGGCAGATCTTAACTCGCAGCAAGTGTCAAATGTGCTGTTGATTTCTGCCGATTGGTTTTCCCGACAGGCATTATGGCAAATTTAAATACCACGTCCCAAAACGATTCAGCATGGACGAAGTTAATCAGGCAGATATATTGTTTTTACCACATGAAGTCATTGGCATACAAATGCGCCTTGACAGTAGATACAAAGAAGCAGAACCGCTATCAGTTATAAAAGCAACTGAAGGCTCAACCGCGTCTGAAACGAATTTATTCACGTGGCAACAGTTGCTGCAGGCTGATCCTGTTAATGATTTTCTCGGTACAGTAACAACACTGATTCAATTCAACAACATAACGTTAAAATCAGACGCAGACACACCGCGTTACATCTTGATGAGGAAACCGTTTAACGATTTAATCGAACCTGACCCATTGTTAGGACATCAGTACAGCCAAGATATACTGATCAAAAACAGATCTTGTGAATGACTACCTCACATGCCAGCAGCGTTAAACAAGGAAGTCACGAGCGAAATTGCTCTGAAAACTGTCTATGCAATCACTAAGAAACACATCCCGCGCCGAAGTTCAGTGCTTATCAGCAACGTGACAGTCAGGTATTTATTTGAACCGGGTGAACTTCAAGGTGGCGAAAAAGAAATCAATCCCGTCTGGAGTGCAAACACACATACTGTTTCCAGCATTGTAAGATCTCATGGCAGGCCTGCATTGTACAGACTAGATTTAGCAGCTCCTCAATGCGGATTTGTCCGTGAACAATTACAATTAATTCCTGTAAATATACAATTACCACCAAGTTGGATACGCACTAGTAAAGGACACTAGCGCGGAAAAGCTTACTCCCTTACGTCTGTTACATTAAAGAAATGTCAGAGTGACATTTTCGTATGTTTGGCGGAAACTACTATCAATTCTGTCTACAGTAAATTGTAATACATCATTCGAAAATTATTGTGCAACAGGAGACGCAGCGATTATTTTGTATTATCAACATCAACATCAAACTTGAGCGAACTGGTATTTTGTCTTCACGCGTATAACCAGATAATTTTTCTTTATGGTGACGTCTGTCATGAAATGACTGCTAGCGTCTGTGACACCAGGGGCTATTGATGCACCAGTCTTTCGAGTGTCTGGTTTAATAAAATTGCAGACAATTCGCCGCGGTTGAGATATTTTTATAACTCTCGATACTGCCAAATATACTAAATTTGACCATTAATGTGATCATCGACAATCCAGATATTGGTATTTTGATTGTTAGCCCGTGCGACGAATGAATTGTAATTGCATCACGATGGCTGCGACCTTGTCGCCAATAGATCATGCTCAACAGCTGGTACGATCGGATTTGGTTAGATGAAACAAACCTTGGGTAATGTAAATGATGACCATTACATTTAAACTAAATTTAATTTCTTGTTCGTCTTCTCCTAAGATATCACTGAAGTTGACCAAATGCGTTTGATACGTGACAGACACGTGGAATATCTTCAACACAGACAATGGATTCTCCTTGACTTTTTGAAGAAGTGTGTAAGCCGATCGATACTCTTTGAAACACCACACACTGCGTTGGTGTGGACGATCTATCAAATGATGTTTGTGTTTGATAACGTGTTTCACAAAATCGGTTTTGTCTGAACCAAAAGATTTAGCGATCACCATGTTAAATCGATGGCGAAGATACATTCCTCCCAACTTGAACGATCTAATTTTTCTCCAATGATTTTGAGAGCATAGGTAGAGGAGGTAAATGTAGCCATAGCGTAGGTGCTTAGAATTCTGAAAATAACATGGACAACACAATTATAGTCTTCAAGCACGTTTATTCTGTGTTTAAAATCACAACTTTACGTTAAATACAAAAACACATTACAGCCAAATGGTTAAGTACATCGATAAAATACAAATCAAAATCATACATCCTGAATACAAACAAGTCATATGTACATCATTGTCGATTAAAGTGTGTCCCAAGAGCTGAAGGGACGCATTCGTATGTTCTTTGAGACTATAAACTATTGACAGTGGAAACTCCACTTCCGCAGCTTCTTCTAATGTAGTCATTAACATCTTTATTTTTCATGAAATATCCACACACTTGCCAAACAGAATATGTTGACAAAGAATATCCAAGGACTCTGATTTCTCTATATTTTAATTTAATTTGATTTAATATAAAATATAAAAAAAAGTTCAAAACACAGCTGCTCGGATCATACTTAGAGTACCATGATCAGAACACACCTCCCCGCTGCTCTGTACCCTACACTGGCTATCCATTCGATCCAGAATCAAACACAAAATTTGTTCTCTGTGCTACCTTTCACTGTCGGACTCTAGTCCAGCATACCTATCCGACCTCACTCATTTGTACGCACCAGCAAGATACTTACCCTCTTCTTCTGACAATCGTATACTCATTATTCCCACTATAAAAAACAAAGTCATATGGACAGCGTTCTTTTGCATACCAAGGCCCAGCAACGTGGAATGAATTGCCCACTGAACTTAGACACAAAGACACAGTGATCACATTCAAGTGTGCTCTCAAACATATTTCGACTGCAAGAACAAACTTAAAGATCTAATAATGTTTCCTACCTTAAATATTCTCAGCATGTTTTTGTTTTTTGTTTTCTAATTTCATGGTGTTTGTTTTTGTAATCATATCATTATGTTTTTTTATCTTATAGGGGTTGTTTAATGTTGTAAAGTGCTTAGAGCTTCTAAAGATTAGGCGCTATACAAAGTCCTCATTATTATTATTATTTAAATATATCTCTATTTCACTGCACATCACACATCGCAGAGTTCCTTCTGGAGACGATACTTTTGAAAAGCTTTTTGTATTTCTCTATAGTTTTAACCTTTCCTTGCATTTCGTTCCATGGTATTCTGTGTTCCACTGCCACGTTGTAGATATAAGTTTTAGCACTGGAAGGGTGTAGTCATTCATCCATGTTTGACCATTTTAACAATTTCAAAGTAATCAGCCTTTTTATGATAGTCAGGTACCTCGTGTTGGATGGTGTATAGCTATATATTAAATTCATGTAGGCTTTTATACTTTTTGGAAACTAATAACAAAATTCGGTTATTTTATATGTGATGTGCTTGGATAGTCATCTAACGTAGGTGTGCTTTGGAGTGTGTGTCTGTATGGTAGACGTGATGTGATTGATTGTGTGTTTGATATTTCATCACTTTCTTTTAAACTCTACACTAACAAGGCGCATTAAAGAGTGTGCATGGTGTCTTGGTTGGTATATGTATGTTTGGATAGCATGTTTGTAAGATTTCATCTCCTTTTATGAACTCTAACCTTTGTTGTGATTCTTGTTGTTAGAACACTCCACAAATCGCTTGGATCCTGCGAATAGAGTTATTCTTATGTTAAATTAGGGTAGACCGTTATAAGTGCTTGGATAAGTAATCCATGAGCAGGTGTGCTTGATTGTAATTTTAAAAAAAACGTGCTGGATTCTATATGTGGTGTGCTGGGATAGAGATTTGTGAGATTATATCTCCTTTTACACATTACCTATATCTCTTGATAGTTGGTGTGGGATTTAAGGCAATTGAAGATGAATTCTTGGCCCCTGTTGGATGATTTGTTGTGTTATTGATAGTATATATGATGTGTTAAATTGTAATAAAAGTAGGTTCAGGATTACATTCAAAATGTTGGTATATCTGGTGTGCTTGGAAAGTTACAAAAACTTATACTGTATTGTATGTGTTATACACGATTATAAATGTAGTTTTACTTTTAGTCTCCACTTTATTTTAAACTTTAACGGACATTATTTTTTCAATTCCACAAAAGTCGGTAATATATTCGAAATTTCAGTACTACTTTTAGTGTTGGTAAATTTTTAATACATTTGTTTTGGATTATATTCAATCTTCGCTAATTTCCGGTGAAATTTCGGAATTTAGTGCTATGCTTCTGGGCCATTTCTGAAAAAGAAAAAAAAATCAATATGCTACGTGCAACCCATATATAAATGGCATTAATAATACACGCATGTGACTAACCATGCAGGGTGGAGCTTATGACGAATAGCATGCCCAAATACCCACAAAAACGACAGTGCCTGTCAATTTACCACTACTTGTTACGTGTATTGTTGCATACGGTACCGACCTATACTGCCCCAGCAGATGCTGTTTTGATTGATAACCAAGCATCTGTTTAGTAATACCTGTGCATACAAATAAAATAATAACCAGATTAACATGGCCTTTAAATCAAAGCAGTTCGTCTCAGTTCTGAGAGAGATAGCTGTTTTGATTTAATTCAACTGCATTGATTTGAAAACTTAAATCGAAATTGATATGCAAGCTGAATTTGCAAATGTTATTACAAAATCTGCTAGTAACGTAAGATACTTAAGACTATATTAAGTGAACGTGCTGGAAATTGTGTAATCGAGTATTTTATTATATTGTCCTCATTGTGGGAGGGCTCATCACTTTGGGGCTGAAAAATGTTCTTTATATAAGAAGGGTGACCACATAGTCCTTGCTGGTAAAAATTAAAGTCAATTTGATGGTTGTAATATCGATAAAAGTTAGATAAAAGTTTGGCACGCATAATCGTTGAATCGTATTTAAAATTGATAAAGACTTAATAATGCTCACAATTAGTCCCGCGGGAATAAATTCCAATACCTAATTCAAGCAAGCACAGCTAAGATGAAGAAATCTCCATTTACACAAATGACAACAAAATTCTTTTTGCTTCTCAAATGTTTTGAAAGGAATTGATAGAGGTCTCTAAGAATGGTATTAATTTACCACGACTGGAATATCAAAAGTACAAGGGATACACTGAGATCTCTTGATTGTTTGAATGCATCATATAGATTTGTCAAAGAGGCTCAAAAGATGCTATATGAGTTTTCTGAACACCTTCATAAATTGACATTAGAAATGAAATGAACACCAATACAGGATCGGAATATGCTCACCATATTTACCGTTTCGTGGATCCAGGTATATAGCAACACCAGCGTGGGTCAATTCAAGGTGAGCTGTAAACATAAATAGTTGTTACTATCATTGTTTTGAATGGGTAACTTTGTCAGCGCTATATCAGGCTAGTGATATTCAAGACTTGTCTCAAATATACCAACACCATTCGGGTTTATTCAAGTTTTGGTGATATCGAATTTCCCGTAGTTTACCAAAGCCACACTGAACAAATTTCAAACACTTAACCCAGAGATCGCTGTTAATATGTTCACTTAAGACAAATGCTTTTTATTCGCTTGTATTATCCACACTTCAGCAGCTCGAACGCGTCCAGATTAGTTTGTTGTTGTAGAGTGAAACGAAAAAATTCAGATTCAATATCGCATTAAGTATGGATAAAGAATCATGCAAGGTTACTTAAAACAGTATGTACAATGATAAAATGATTCCATGGTTTGCATGCACGAATTTAAGAACCATCAACAAATTTCGAATGCTCACTCGGCCTTTGAATCCAGAAAAATCTTTGATGGTTGTCTTGTTGCAGTTCACAATAACAATTCAAAACTAAGGATGAAAAAGACCAATCTATTTTAGACTTGTCGAAGCTGCGTATGTATGAATTTAACTATGACAAGATCAAATCGTTTGATCAGGATCGGGTCAAGATGCTGACTCGCTGATCCATATCACCACCGACGAAGTGTATGCAGATATGGCGCAACCACGTTTGACCAACGAATTTGATATCAATTGTTTAACGACGCCAAAATAAATGTTAGTAACTGCAAAGACGAATGCACCGGTAAACCAATCAAAGACTATGTGTGAGGTGGTTGGCTCCAGCACATACATTAAAAAGACCAAAGATGTTCCACGGGTGATTGAGCAGAAAGATTACTAAGATTGCTAAAACGAACTATGCTTGCAATGTCTCTCAGACCGACCTGAATTTGCACAAATAGCGAATATGATACGGTGTCAGAAACATCGCATGGTGACTACCGATGTGACAAGGTGAGCTTGTCCCCGCTTGATGCTAAGCGATGGATGCTCCCCGATGGGATCACCACTTACGAGTTAATACG
This sequence comes from Sinohyriopsis cumingii, assembly GCA_028554795.2. NCBI lineage: Eukaryota > Metazoa > Mollusca > Bivalvia > Unionida > Unionidae > Sinohyriopsis > Sinohyriopsis cumingii. Next base: position 94,533,700 of record CM068837.1, read on the forward strand.
AATCTATGCTATAAAAATAAGTAAGAGAAAAGTGTGAAAGCAACAAGCTTTGTAAAATTCATTAAATAATTGTTCCCCAGATAACAAATTTAAAGTGTAAAATAGGAACGTACGGTATTGCGAATTAAATCCCAAAGAATACTAGAATTACCGAGACATGTCGAAATAATAAAAGTTCTGAATAAACCTAAGTTGAAATACAAATTAAATCCAACAATCAAAGTGTTGACGTGTCTGCGGTTTAATAATGTTGTACCAACAGCGTTTTTCTGAAACACGATAATCTTATTTCAAGTTTGAATTCACTTTAAATCTGTGTGAAAGTCTCTGTCCAATAATTTTAGTCATTATGAGCACTCTTTATTCCCAGAGTGAAAGTAACTTGAATAATTTGAAGAGATAAATTCCAGCACAAACGAAGTTCTGGATACAACAATAATATATATTGATTCTGGTAGATCGTAAAGCACGAATGGACAATTATTCTAGTAACAGGATTATGTAGTAATCTACTTGTACTCAGGTCATAATCAACATTTTTCAAAGAAATAAAATATAACCTAATGGAAATTTCAATGTGGAAGGTTCTTAATGTTTCGAAGATAAAATGTTCGTTATAATTAGAAGGTGTGTTGCTAAAATAATAATATAAAACCTGGATCATGTCAGGTATTGAAAGGGGAACCCAATATCGTATACCCAGTCCGAAATACATGTTTAGTTATATTAATAATGGTCCTAATATTACACAGAGAGGATATATGTGCAATGCATTAATTGTTTACATCATAAAAAGTCAATAATTCAGATAATACAATTGATTTTGGACAAAGATAAGTTCAACATGCAATTTTGCATTATAATAGCATATAATGAAAACGTTTAAAATCTAACCAAAACAATGCAAGTATTATAGGTTACTGCATTTGTATGGGAAAATATGAACGAGTTTTGGAATGGAATACTGCATGACCTTGGGAGTGCAGTATGTCCTTCCGACAAAACGAGTTCATATTTTCCCATACAAATGCAGTAACCTTTTTATTATATGCTCATTTTGTAAATTCTACCTAAGGTTTAATTATATAAACAAAAGACACTACAAGAAGCAACGTAAATGAATGAATGCCGTATTCCAAACTAAATACACAAGCGCAGATTTGTCATTACACAATGACATCATTATTAATGCGCACATAACTCTGCCCAGATATATTTGAACTTAATCGCGCGCTCGACATAACTTCGAAAGAAAAATGGCGCGTCTAGTTAAAATTGAAATTTGCAGTCATATTGTGAATGAATGCGCATTGCAACAACTTTTCCATTTGATCTGGAATGAATATATTTTGGTATTTTGTTTCGATTCGACGAAAGTTTGTGATTTTGGACTGGATTCATCTGTGCAAATTATACATGAAATACATTGGATTGAAGTGGCGCGGGAGAAGCGTGTTTACGTCTGCAAAAGTGTTTCTGTCATTGAATGTTTGAAATCATAATGTGTGAAAAATATGAAGTCTTTCAACTGCAATTATCAAAAAGACGCTTTGGAATTTAATGCTTATTTCATTTTGAGTGCAGTAAGGAGGATGCAATTGCACCTATAATCGAAGTTACAGCACAATTTCGAAATGTGTAATCCAGATTAAAAACCTCATGTAATTCGGATTTGCAAAATTAAGAAAATACATTTTGAGGAAATTCAGGATGTAAAACTGTAAGTATATTTTATTTTGCCATTCTTATCACCAGCTAAAGAAGGCAGTATATGCCTTGTCACTTGTATGTTATTTGTAAGGACCTTTTCTTCATTCTTTTATGTAATGTAGCTAGCCTAAATCCGTAACATTATATCAACGCAGAATGTACCAAAACAGTTTTTTTTTTTTTCAGTCCATGAAACATGTTTTAGTTCATTCAGAAACAAATTTAAACAACCACAACGTAAAGAGCCTCTTGTACATGATTTGTGTACAAAAAAAAATTATTGGCGTCTGCGTCCATTGTTTGTTTACAATAGAAAGTAGTTCCTTTATGCACGTGAATGCTATATGTGTATTGTCGCGTGTGTTCAGTATCGGGGAATACTGAACGATTCTGACAACGTAAAGTTAACGGGGGAAAATGAGCATATAATCAAAATATTTATTGTATAATTTTTGTCATCATGCTGTTGTGAACCAAGTGATTTGATATTAGGCGCCGTACAAAGTCCTCATTATTATTATTATTATTATTATTATTATTATTATGCTTGTTATTAAGTATATAATAAAAAGGTTTTTGACTGAGTATTGAAAAATATAAGTCCCTAGTTCATGTGGCGTAGGATGTCCATTATTTTTCAATACTCAGTCAATTACCCACATATAAACCGATTTTCTCGTGTTAACGGGTTTTACACGTCCACTCAAGACCGTCTTTATCATATTTAAATATCAAGGCCGATCTCTAATATACAGTTTTATTGTCAATATTTCACCGCACACATCCACAATGTGTCCGACCTAGTCCACTAAGGAAAAACGAATGTGGGTCAGCCGACTGTTATGGCATAAAAGATACAAAGGAGCTGCGTGCGTAATCGATATCAAATCACTTGGCTCCAAGGTTGGTGAAAACCCAAATACATGTAGCCCTGGAAAACTATGCCTGTTTTTCCAGACCTGCTTTCATAACTACTACTATTTATTGTATAATTTTGTCATCATGCTGTTGTGAACCAACTTATGATTGATACTAGTTAGTGCATTGCGCTATCGCATCAACACAAATTTTCCTTACGGCAGTTTCGTAGTTGAAGGATCAACTTCCTATTACTCTCACAGAAATGTTAGCTGGGAGGCTTTGGTCCTCCCGTTGAGGACCCCAATCGATAATATGTTGGCTGTCTTGGAGAATCAATCCGATCCGAAAGCGTAAACACATCGACAGTCCATACGTGGTCAGTATCATTTCCTTCTGACTCTCCAGGTGCAAGCAGATATCGAACTAGGGACTTATATTTTTCAATACTCAGTCAAAAACCTTTTTATTATATACTTAATAACAAGCATAATAATAATAATAATAATAATAATAATGAGGACTTTGTACGGCGCCTAATATCAAATCACTTGGTTCACAACAGCATGATGACAAAATTATACAATAAATATTTTGATTATATGCTCATTTTCCCCCGTTAACTTTACGTTGTCAGAATCGTTCAGTATTCCCCAATACTGAACACACGCGACAATACACATATAGCATTCACGTGCATAAAGGAACTACTTTCTATTGTAAGCAAACAATGGACGCAAACGCCAATAATTTTTTTTTGTACACAAATCATGTACAAGAGGCTCTTTACGTTGTGGTTGTTTAAATTTGTTTCTGAATGAATTAAAACATGTTTCATGGACTGAAAAAAAAAACTGTTTTGGCACATTCCGCGTTGATATAATGTTACGGATTTAGGCTAGCTACATTACATAAAAGACTGAAGAAAAGGTCCTTACAAATAACATACAAGTGACAAGGCATATACTGCCTTCTTTAGCTGGTGATAAGAATGGCAAAATAAAATATACTTATAGTTTTACATCCTGAATTTCCTCAAAATGTATTTTCTTAATTTTGCAAATCCGAATTACATGAGGTTTTTAATCTGGATTACACATTTCGAAATTGTGCTGTAACTTCGATTATAGGTGCAATTGCATCCTCCTTACTGCACTCAAAATGAAATAAGCATTAAATTCCATAGCGTCATTTTGATAATTGCAGTTGAAAGACTTCATATTTTTCACACATTATGATTTCAAACATTCAATGACAGAAACACTTTTGCAGACGTAAACACGCTTCTCCCGCGCCACTTCAATCCAATGTATTTCATGTATAATTTGCACAGATGAATCCAGTCCAAAATCACAAACTTTCGTCGAATCGAAACAAAATACCAAAATATATTCATTCCAGATCAAATGGAAAAGTTGTTGCAATGCGCATTCATTCACAATATGACTGCAAATTTCAATTTTAACTAGACGCGCCATTTTTCTTTCGAAAGTTATGTCGAGCGCGCGATTAAGTTCAAATATATCTGGGCAGAGTTATGTGCGCATTAATAATGATGTCATTGTGTAATGACAAATCTGCGCTTGTGTATTTAGTTTGGAATACGGCATTCATTCATTTACGTTGCTTCTTGTAGTGTCTTTTGTTTATATAATTAAACCTTAGGTAGAATTTACAAAATGAGCATATAATAAAAAGGTTACTGCATTTGTATGGGAAAATATGAACTCGTTTTGTCGGAAGGACATACTGCACTCCCAAGGTCATGCAGTATTCCATCCCAAAACTCGTTCATATTTTCCCATACAAATGCAGTAACCTATAATACTTGCATTGTTTTGGTTAGATTTTAAACGTTTTCATTATATGCTATTATAATGTAAAATTGCATGTTGAACTTATCTTTGTCCAAAATCAATTGTATTATCTGAATTATTGACTTTTTATGATGTAAACAATTAATGCATTGCACATATATCCTCTCTGTGTAATATTAGGACCATTATTAATATAACTAAACATGTATTTCGGACTGGGTATACGATATTGGGTTCCCCTTTCAATACCTGACATGATCCAGGTTTTATATTATTATTTTAGCAGCACACCTTCTAATTATAACGAACATTTTATCTTCGAAACATTAAGAACCTTCCACATTGAAATTTCCATTAGGTTATATTTTATTTCTTTGAAAAATGTTGATTATGACCTGAGTACAAGTAGATTACTACATAATCCTGTTACTAGAATAATTGTCCATTCGTGCTTTACGATCTACCAGAATCAATATATATTATTGTTGTATCCAGAACTTCGTTTGTGCTGGAATTTATCTCTTCAAATTATTCAAGTTACTTTCACTCTGGGAATAAAGAGTGCTCATAATGACTAAAATTATTGGACAGAGACTTTCACACAGATTTAAAGTGAATTCAAACTTGAAATAAGATTATCGTGTTTCAGAAAAACGCTGTTGGTACAACATTATTAAACCGCAGACACGTCAACACTTTGATTGTTGGATTTAATTTGTATTTCAACTTAGGTTTATTCAGAACTTTTATTATTTCGACATGTCTCGGTAATTCTAGTATTCTTTGGGATTTAATTCGCAATACCGTACGTTCCTATTTTACACTTTAAATTTGTTATCTGGGAAACAATTATTTAATGAATTTTACAAAGCTTGTTGCTTTCACACTTTTCTCTTACTTATTTTTATAGCATAGATTCGTATTAACTCGTAAGTGGTGATCCCATCGGGGAGCATCCATCGCTTAGCATCAAGCGGGGACAAGCTCACCTTGTCACATCGGTAGTCACCATGCGATGTTTCTGACACCGTATCATATTCGCTATTTGTGCAAATTCAGGTCGGTCTGAGAGACATTGCAAGCATAGTTCGTTTTAGCAATCTTAGTAATCTTTCTGCTCAATCACCCGTGGAACATCTTTGGTCTTTTTAATGTATGTGCTGGAGCCAACCACCTCACACATAGTCTTTGATTGGTTTACCGGTGCATTCGTCTTTGCAGTTACTAACATTTATTTTGGCGTCGTTAAACAATTGATATCAAATTCGTTGGTCAAACGTGGTTGCGCCATATCTGCATACACTTCGTCGGTGGTGATATGGATCAGCGAGTCAGCATCTTGACCCGATCCTGATCAAACGATTTGATCTTGTCATAGTTAAATTCATACATACGCAGCTTCGACAAGTCTAAAATAGATTGGTCATTTTCATCCTTAGTTTTGAATTGTTATTGTGAACTGCAACAAGACAACCATCAAAGATTTTTCTGGATTCAAAGGCCGAGTGAGCATTCGAAATTTGTTGATGGTTCTTAAATTCGTGCATGCAAACCATGGAATCATTTTATCATTGTACATACTGTTTTAAGTAACCTTGCATGATTCTTTATCCATACTTAATGCGATATTGAATCTGAATTTTTTCGTTTCACTCTACAACAACAAACTAATCTGGACGCGTTCGAGCTGCTGAAGTGTGGATAATACAAGCGAATAAAAAGCATTTGTCTTAAGTGAACATATTAACAGCGATCTCTGGGTTAAGTGTTTGAAATTTGTTCAGTGTGGCTTTGGTAAACTACGGGAAATTCGATATCACCAAAACTTGAATAAACCCGAATGGTGTTGGTATATTTGAGACAAGTCTTGAATATCACTAGCCTGATATAGCGCTGACAAAGTTACCCATTCAAAACAATGATAGTAACAACTATTTATGTTTACAGCTCACCTTGAATTGACCCACGCTGGTGTTGCTATATACCTGGATCCACGAAACGGTAAATATGGTGAGCATATTCCGATCCTGTATTGGTGTTCATTTCATTTCTAATGTCAATTTATGAAGGTGTTCAGAAAACTCATATAGCATCTTTTGAGCCTCTTTGACAAATCTATATGATGCATTCAAACAATCAAGAGATCTCAGTGTATCCCTTGTACTTTTGATATTCCAGTCGTGGTAAATTAATACCATTCTTAGAGACCTCTATCAATTCCTTTCAAAACATTTGAGAAGCAAAAAGAATTTTGTTGTCATTTGTGTAAATGGAGATTTCTTCATCTTAGCTGTGCTTGCTTAAATTAGGTATTGGAATTTATTCCCGCGGGACTAATTGTGAGCATTATTAAGTCTTTATCAATTTTAAATACGATTCAACGATTATGCGTGCCAAACTTTTATCTAACTTTTATCGATATTACAACCATCAAATTGACTTTAATTTTTACCAGCAAGGACTATGTGGTCACCCTTCTTATATAAAGAACATTTTTCAGCCCCAAAGTGATGAGCCCTCCCACAATGAGGACAATATAATAAAATACTCGATTACACAATTTCCAGCACGTTCACTTAATATAGTCTTAAGTATCTTACGTTACTAGCAGATTTTGTAATAACATTTGCAAATTCAGCTTGCATATCAATTTCGATTTAAGTTTTCAAATCAACGCAGTTGAATTAAATCAAAACAGCTATCTCTCTCAGAACTGAGACGAACTGCTTTGATTTAAAGGCCATGTTAATCTAGTTATTATTTTATTTGTATGCACAGGTATTACTAAACAGATGCTTGGTTATCAATCAAAACAGCATCTGCTGGGGCAGTATAGGTCGGTACCGTATGCAACAATACACGTAACAAGTAGTGGTAAATTGACAGGCACTGTCGTTTTTGTGGGTATTTGGGCATGCTATTCGTCATAAGCTCCAACCTGCATGGTTAGTCACATGCGTGTATTATTAATGCCATTTATATATGGGTTGCATGTAGCATATTGATTTTTTTTTTCTTTTTCAGAAATGGCCCAGAAGCATAGCACTAAATTCCGAAATTGCACCGGAAATTAGCGAAGATTGAATATAATCCAAAACAAATGTATTAAAAATTTACCAACACTAAAAGTAGTACTGAAATTTCGAATATATTACCGACTTTTGTGGAATTGAAAAAATAATGTCCGTTAAAGTTTAAAATAAAGTGGAGACTAAAAGTAAAACTACATTTATAATCGTGTATAACACATACAATACAGTATAAGTTTTTGTAACTTTCCAAGCACACCAGATATACCAACATTTTGAATGTAATCCTGAACCTACTTTTTATTACAATTTAACACATCATATATACTATCAATAACACAACAAATCATCCAACAGGGGCCAAGAATTCATCTTCAATTGCCTTAAATCCCACACCAACTATCAAGAGATATAGGTAATGTGTAAAAGGAGATATAATCTCACAAATCTCTATCCCAGCACACCACATATAGAATCCAGCAGGTTTTTTTTTTTAAATTACAATCAAGCACACCTGCTCATGGATTACTTATCCAAGCACTTATAACGGTCTACCCTAATTTAACATAAGAATAACTCTATTCGCAGGATCCAAGCGATTTGTGGAGTGTTCTAACAACAAGAATCACAACAAAGGTTAGAGTTCATAAAAGGAGATGAAATCTTACAAACATGCTATCCAAACATACATATACCAACCAAGACACCATGCACACTCTTTAATGCGCCTTGTTAGTGTAGAGTTTAAAAGAAAGTGATGAAATATCAAACACACACAATCAATCACATCACGTCTACCATACAGACACACACTCCAAAGCACACCTACGTTAGATGACTATCCAAGCACATCACATATAAAATAACCGAATTTTGTTATTAGTTTCCAAAAAGTATAAAAGCCTACATGAATTTAATATATAGCTATACACCATCCAACACGAGGTACCTGACTATCATAAAAAGACTGATTACTTTGAAATTGTTAAAATGGTCAAACATGGATGAATGACTACACCCTTCCAGTGCTAAAACTTATATCTACAACGTGGCAGTGGAACACAGAATTCCATGGAACGAAATACAAGGAAAGGTTAAAACTATAGAGAAATACAAAAAGCTTTTCAGAGGTATCGTCTCCAGAAGGAACTCTGCGATGTGTGAAGTGCAATGAAACAGAGATATGTTTAAATAATAATAATAATGAGGACTTTGTATAGCGCCTAATCTTTAGAAGCTCTAAGCGCTTTACAACATTAAACAACCCCTATAAGATAAAAAAACATAATGATATGATTACAAAAACAAACACCATGAAATTAGAAAACAAATAACAAAAACATGCTGAGAATATTTAAGGTAGGAAACATTATTAGATCTTTAAGTTTGTTCTTGCAGTCGAAATATGTGAGTTTGAGAGCACACTTGAATGTGATCACTGTGTCTTTGTGTCTAAGTTCAGTGGGCAATTCATTCCACGTTGCTGGGCCTTGGTATGCAAAAGAACGCTGTCCATATGACTTTGTTTTTTATAGTGGGAATAATGAGTATACGATTGTCAGAAGAAGAGGGTAAGTATCTTGCTGGTGCGTACAAATGAGTGAGGTCGGATAGGTATGCTGGACTAGAGTCCGACAGTGAAAGGTAGCACAGAGAACAAATTTTGTGTTTGATTCTGGATCGAATGGATAGCCAGTGTAGGGTACAGAGCAGCGGGGAGGTGTGTTCTGATCATGGTACTCTAAGTATGATCCGAGCAGCTGTGTTTTGAACTTTTTTTTATATTTTATATTAAATCAAATTAAATTAAAATATAGAGAAATCAGAGTCCTTGGATATTCTTTGTCAACATATTCTGTTTGGCAAGTGTGTGGATATTTCATGAAAAATAAAGATGTTAATGACTACATTAGAAGAAGCTGCGGAAGTGGAGTTTCCACTGTCAATAGTTTATAGTCTCAAAGAACATACGAATGCGTCCCTTCAGCTCTTGGGACACACTTTAATCGACAATGATGTACATATGACTTGTTTGTATTCAGGATGTATGATTTTGATTTGTATTTTATCGATGTACTTAACCATTTGGCTGTAATGTGTTTTTGTATTTAACGTAAAGTTGTGATTTTAAACACAGAATAAACGTGCTTGAAGACTATAATTGTGTTGTCCATGTTATTTTCAGAATTCTAAGCACCTATGCTATGGCTACATTTACCTCCTCTACCTATGCTCTCAAAATTATTGGAGAAAAATTAGATCGTTCAAGTTGGGAGGAATGTATCTTCGCCATCGATTTAACATGGTGATCGCTAAATCTTTTGGTTCAGACAAAACCGATTTTGTGAAACACGTTATCAAACACAAACATCATTTGATAGATCGTCCACACCAACGCAGTGTGTGGTGTTTCAAAGAGTATCGATCGGCTTACACACTTCTTCAAAAAGTCAAGGAGAATCCAGTGTCTGTGCTGAAGATATTCCACGTGTCTGTCACGTATCAAACGCATTTGGTCAACTTCAGTGATATCTTAGGAGAAGACGAACAAGAAATTAAATTTAGTTTAAATGTAATGGTCATCATTTACATTACCCAGAGTTTGTTTCATCTGACTAAATCCGATCGTACCAGCTGTTGAGCATGATCTATTGGCGACAAGGTCGCAGCCATCGTGATGCAATTACAATTCATTCGTCGCACGGGCTAACAATCAAAATACCAATATCTGGATTGTCGATGATCACATTAATGGTCAAATTTAGTATATTTGGCAGTATCGAGAGTTATAAAAATATCTCAACCGCGGCGAATTGTCTGCAATTTTATTAAACCAGACACTCGAAAGACTGGTGCATCAATAGCCCCTGGTGTCACAGACGCTAGCAGTCATTTCATGACAGACGTCACCATAAAGAAAAATTATCTGGTTATACGCGTGAAGACAAAATACCAGTTCGCTCAAGTTTGATGTTGATGTTGATAATACAAAATAATCGCTGCGTCTCCTGTTGCACAATAATTTTCGAATGATGTATTACAATTTACTGTAGACAGAATTGATAGTAGTTTCCGCCAAACATACGAAAATGTCACTCTGACATTTCTTTAATGTAACAGACGTAAGGGAGTAAGCTTTTCCGCGCTAGTGTCCTTTACTAGTGCGTATCCAACTTGGTGGTAATTGTATATTTACAGGAATTAATTGTAATTGTTCACGGACAAATCCGCATTGAGGAGCTGCTAAATCTAGTCTGTACAATGCAGGCCTGCCATGAGATCTTACAATGCTGGAAACAGTATGTGTGTTTGCACTCCAGACGGGATTGATTTCTTTTTTCGCCACCTTGAAGTTCACCCGGTTCAAATAAATACCTGACTGTCACGTTGCTGATCAGCACTGAACTTCGGCGCGGGATGTGTTTCTTAGTGATTGCATAGACAGTTTTCAGAGCAATTTCGCTCGTGACTTCCTTGTTTAACGCTGCTGGCATGTGAGGTAGTCATTCACAAGATCTGTTTTTGATCAGTATATCTTGGCTGTACTGATGTCCAAACAATGGGTCAGCAAGTGTTCGATTAAATCGTTAAACGGTTTCCTCATCAAGATGTAACGCGGTGTGTCTGCGTCTGATTTTAACGTTATGTTGTTGAATTGAATCAGTGTTGTTACTGTACCGAGAAAATCATTAACAGGATCAGCCTGCAGCAACTGTTGCCACGTGAATAAATTCGTTCAGACGCGGTTGAGCCTTCAGTTGCTTTTTTAACTGATAGCGGTTCTGCTTCTTTGTATCTACTGTCAACGTTGACGACCGCCAAAGCGCATTTGTATGCCAATGACTTCATGTGGTAAAAACAATATATCTGCCTGATTAACTTCGTCCATGCTGAATCGTTTTGGGACGTGGTATTTAAATTTGCCATAATGCCTGTCGGGAAAACCAATCGGCAGAAATCAACAGCACATTTGACACTTGCTGCGAGTTAAGATCTGCCGTATCTTTCCACTATCCTCTTGGACTTCGATAAATCGACTCCATTATTATTAATTATCAGACGATTAATTTTCTGCACGGGAGCTAGGCTCCTACCGCTAGTTTACCGCTCATCGCTGATCTTATCAACCAGCTCGAAAGCAAGTCATTCTCGTATATTGTTTCTATAGACTTCAATGTGTGTATCTACTTGACGTTCACAGTATGTCGTAATATCATGAGAATGGCATGCTTGATTAATAACATTTACTAGAAATTCGCTTGGTTCTGGTTGATACTTTTCATCAAGTCTGATATCAAGTCGGGTTTCAGGACCACGATATCCCGGTAGACGTTTTCTCCCTGGTTATTTATACCGCATTTTGCACACTTGAATGTTATTTCTTGTCGTTCTTGCTCTCAGCCCGGTTGAGTACATGACCAACTTGCGTCTGACACCATATAAACTCGTTATTATAAAAAGTAAACTTTTGAACAACATAAAGGTGATTGACTTTTCAGCATCACGCGAGGAAGCACCAGACAAGCATGATTCAGAGAGCTACCAAATTCTATTCATGCCATTATAATTGCTCCGTTTGAGTCTGGTAGAACGCAGTTTGTGCTCAATCTGATAATAATATGGCTCAAATGGGATAAAATTTATTTTATGGCATCATCTGTGGATGAACAAGCGATGCTATTATGCTCTTAAGGAATTCAAAGAAGGAGCAAAGTGTTTGGAGCGCGATGGAGACGTTAATGAATTTATCAATGACACCAATGATGCACAGTCAGTCGAAGATCTTGATGGCGGAGTTAAAAGTCTTGTGGTTTACAATCACAGCAACAAAAATTCAGCCAGAATATTTTCGCGAGGCAGACACAAAAACACAGATGTCGTTTATTTTACACAGCGGTATACTCAGATCACAAAAGTGATCCGAGATAACTGCAATTTTTTGATTATTTTTAACGTTGTTGACTCACATATACATTACGAAATATTCATCAGACTTGGTCTCCCGGCGACATGGGCATGAATAAGTTTAGGAACTTTTTCACATGCTCAAAAGAAACCAGCATGAAATCGTCACACTAAGTTTACACGATTCGGCAAAGCTTTATCGAACATGGTCTCGATAAAATCTTTTATTAAAGAAATGAACCAAGAAAATATTGACGAGATTATCTCTAAAATTGATCAGTTACAAGATGGTCTCGCGATTTAAGTTGATGTTGAAAATATCAGCAATGGTTTTGAAACGATACAGCAGAGACGTGAAGAAGGTAGATATACACAAACGGCAGAATATAGATTTATCAAATTACTCCAATTTGAAATGGAATTTTCCCTGGTTCTGGTGGTTATTTATGGATAACTGATGTTACCAGAGGCCATCCCAATTTCGGCGTCAATATTTCAATGGCGGCACTCAGTATTGACTCATGCACGTTATTGATTTGATTCTACGCTGAAGTTCATCAGTTATATTTGTTCAATTTGATGCCAACCAGACTGGGCCCGTTCCATCAGTGTGCGTGAGTGTGTGTGACTTGGATTTTTAACGTAGCTTTAACAATTTTTCAGTCATCACGCTAAGATGTCTGCAGTGTCACAGTTTATATTGATGTTTAGCACTGGGGCATCATGCCGCAGACATGTAGCATGATGTCCCACCCGGTCACATTATCCTGACACCAGGCCGACCTAACAATTAAAGCAGCTATTAGTACCCACGACATCCTGCATCTGACGTTCCATCAACGCTGTTTTAATACAAAAATATCATTGAATTGTTATCGAATAATCCACCAAATGATTCACCTCTGATATTCGGCAAGCTATAATACAGTTATAATTGTACCAATGTGATCTCAAGTGACCAGTGGGTGTTTTTATCGGAGTTGGGAGCCAGATATCAAATTCCGGATGCGTCCTGATATCATTGAGGCCGTCGGCGGTGTTGTGTTAACGATAATCTGATTAAGTCGTATGGCTATTTCTGCGGCAATTATTATCTGTACTGCCGATTCTAAATGTTGCGTTGGCACGCTGATGTGGGGAACATTAATGCCTGCGCGGGGATGGTTGCGCTCTTGTGATACCAATAATGGCTATCTCGAATTGCAGTAAATTTACTGTCTGATATAGTATTACTCCGTAGACAGTAGCGATGTGTCATGCATACGTAACCGACAAGATTATTTCTATGTGTTCATGAAATTTCATAACCGCACATGTGGATATTATTTTCTCGATAATATTAAGAATACAAACAGATACAATAACAACACCGATGTCGATTCCAACCACGGTTGATATCACATGCGTCTATGCATCTCCGATAACGTACCGATTAACGTCGTTGTTTCAGCGACAAGTCAGGACACGGCATATACAACATTGTTGATGCCATGATACGTTTACGATATTTTGTTAGTTTTGTCATATGCTCGTTTATGGGTTTTTTTCTTCCAGCGATGGCTTCCGCGTACATGTTTGATTATATCTGTAAGATTGTGTGGAATTCATTACAATTGAGGCGTTGGTGCTACAAATATCAGACAATAAATGTGGTCCATTTTTTATCTTCTGAATATGTCCTCGGTATACTGATTTAACACAACTGACACACCTTCAGGAAATCTATCAGTGGAATGAAGCCATTGATATGTCATAAATATCCTAAATTTCGCAGAGCTAAACACTGAGATCTTATTCACCCCGGTTACTTCAGCTATATGTTTGATTGAGTTGTTTCTTTGTGACCCTGTTGTTGATCCAGACCCAACTGTCTAAACCGCGTTAAAAAATCGTATGAATTACATCAGGAGCAAACTTTTTTATTTCTTCAGCGTTGTCATCGTGTCGTTTGCGAATTTTAGCAAGCTTAATATCGACGATATTTGGGGTACCCAAAAAATTAACAACGAGTGTATCAAGTATACCAAAGTTCTTTCGAAGATTTAAAAACGAGGTTACAATGAGCATCATACTCAGATCGCAACATTTTTAATTTATCATTCGTTGTAGTGAAGGCGGTATTAATCCCGATTCTTTATCGTCCACGTATTTTTTCATTGCAGCGTCGTCGTCAGATTTTGGATCTTCCAGAAGAACAATTTTGTTTCACGATCATGCTGAGTAGACCAGTCATTGAGTCATCTGTTCTGTAAATATATTTACAGATCTCTTTGCGTATCGCTGCTATTGACTGGGATGTTATGGCTGGTCGCACGATAATATCGATCCACTTAAATATTGCTCATGTTGATCCTGAAAAACAACCTAATCCTGACCAACCCAAGGAAGTCTCGCAAGATAGCATGTTCATATCGTGTTGCATAATCTGACAAAACCAATATCACCTAGGAGGACCTTGCTTCTAGCAGATCTTCCATCAATATTTAAAATTGTTAATTACTAACCGGTTCAAAACGATGTTGGACAGCTACGATGTCTGCTGGTATACTCGTGCACGACTTTATGCGGCGGCGCTGATAACCTTGACATGGCCTTAAATATCGCAAGTACTTCTGGACCGCACATAGATGGATCTGTTAATGTCTGTGTTGGTAATGTTGAATACCAGATTGGTATGTCGCCGGATAAGCCACTGTATTTTAAACATTCTCTCTGTGGGGCCAATCCATAGGAATCAAACTAAACAACATTACGAGGATCAACAGAGTATGCAACCTAAAGAGTACCTAAACTAGAACAACCATAGAGATTAATGATATCAGTTTAACGCGGTTTGGGTTTTCCTGTAACTGATCACACATGAAAACACATCTAAAGTTTTTGCTACTTAATCGCCAAGCAGCATCAAATAAATTAAAATTGGAGATTGGGAGTTTTAGAGAAACTCTCCCGGCAGTAGCAGACCTTAACCGTACCTCGTTCCTGGTAATCATTGTCCTGTTGCCTTTTTCAAAGAAATGGAAGCAGCTGAAACTGCAGCTGAAATCAGTGAAAAGGTACCACCAGTCTTTGCTGTATCTCTGATCACATTCGTAGAAATACCAATTCGCATTCCAGTCGTTGCGTTCACAGTCAGCGATGATTTATTTGGGCCTTGCAACGCCGTTACTTTCAGAGATGGATTTATTCCAGACTTTGTCTTTAATGTCGATTGCACCTTTTAATCTGACTGGAACACTGATGTCATGATATGACATTAAAACATCATGAATGCTTTAAATAAATGTTTCCACTGGTGCAACAATGACTCTCATTCGTCCACCAACACCTTCAAGTAACATTGTTTTGTCTGAAAGTTGAACAGCGATTGCTCTGTAATAAACAGTTTGCGCCGAACCAACAGTAGCTCGCACATATTTATCAATGACTGCCTGTCTAAATAAATCCAGATGTTCTGGTGAGAAATAATAGAACGGATACAACATCGAAAAATCCCGCTGCTATATCTGCAGGCAAAGTGTACATTCTGATCATGTCCCATTAATCCCAGCAATATACCCGTGCAACATTATTTTAGTCTGAATTCAGTATTATGTCTTCGGATAATTCTTGAGGTCCATTTATCCTCAGCGAAATCGTAGACACTGCTAATATATCAAACATCATTAGGTTATATCTGGTGGCACTCTGAAATACCAAGAATATATGTCGTGGTGAAATTCCATGTTGTTATGATATCTGCCATGAAAATGTTCTTGCTTTGCCTGGAGCTGTGTCTGTGGTCATTGTCAGCCACGAGAGCGTTGATTTGCCACCACCACTGTCCATGATCGATAACAACCGCGCTTCTTCAGTCACTTTCCAACCCCACCCCAACCAATCGCAGAGCGCCAGAATGCATCGCTGTCGGTCGCCTTTTGCACCAATGCAACCGTAAGTTTTACTCCGAAGATAAGTTTTCTAATATGTCTACAGGATCCGAAGATATGTGATTGTGGTATCACAAATGAAAATGCACCATCGGCATTAACCTAAGACCGTCGTGCTGCGGATCCTCAGTTATTTCTGAATTAGTACTCTGCAGTGTCGCAAAAGGAGAGTCAAGTCGAGGTATCATTCCAGATGGTTGTGGATCAAAAGAGATAATTTGTGTTAATTGTACTATGAGATACTTCTATCTTCAGGGTTGTAAGTAATGTTCTTCCTGATCAGCATGGAGAGACCGGCGGACCGTGATCGCTAGTCCGATAATTGTCTTAGCATCATCAACGTTATTGGAGCATGACTCGATTTCTTTACACTCAGTGGTATATATGGCACTGTTAAACAACCCTATAATTAATCCACATCGTTCATTTGCTGCATATGGTGTATTATCATCTTTCACAAGTTTACCCTGAACTTCAATAAATGATCGGCGGGCAAGAAATTCCTGGATATATGTTGTGGTGTTCCAGAGGGGTCTGTTCTTGGACCTGTTCTCTTCATTCTGTACACTCTGCCACTCTCAAGTGTCATAGATCATCATCCAGTGTCTCACCAATTGTACGCTGATGACACCCAAATATACAAATTTAGCCACCCAACTGAAGTTGATGCTACTATCCAAGGTGTAGAGAGGTGCATTCCTGATGTGAAATCATGGATGACATGGAACAAGCTGCAGATGAATGATAATAAAATTGAGGCCATTCTGATCACAACACAAAGAATTTCTCATTCACATCCTTTACCTCAAACAATAAATATCAGCAACACCAACATTAAATTCACACAATCAGTACGAAACCTAGGTGTTACTCTGGACCGTTCTCTCACACTGCACCAACATATCATGAACATATGCAAGGCTGCATCTCTTGAGCTGAGACGCATCAGCACAATCCGTACTTAGAGTACCACGATCAGAGCACACCTCCCCGCTGCTCTGTACCCTACACTGGCTATCCATTCGATCCAGAATCAAACACAAAATTGGTTCTCTGTGCTACGTTTCACTGTGGGACTCTAGTCCAACATACCTATTCGATCTCACCCATGTGTACTCACTAACAAGATACTTACGCTCCTCTTCTGACAATCGTATACTCATTATTCCCACTATGAAAACAAAGTCATATGGAGAGCGTTCTATTGCATACTAAGGCCCAGCAACGTGGAATGAATTTCCCACTGAACTTAGACACAAAGACACAGTGATCACATTCAAGAGGGCTCTCAAAACTCGCTTATTTCGACTGCAAGAACAAACTTAAAGACCTAATAATGTTTCCTACCTGAAATATTCTCAGCATGTTTTTTTTAATTTTTTTTAATGTTTTTCTAATTTCATGGTGTTTGTTTTTGTAATAATATTATTATGTTTTTTATCTTATAGGTGTTGTCTAATGTTGTAAAGCGCTTAGAGCTTCTAAAGATTAGGCGCTATACAAAGTCCTCATTATTATTATTATTATTATTATTATTATTATTATTATTATTATTATATCTTGTACCTATAGTTTGATTCGTCCTTGTTGGTTTGATTCTCGTGATTTATAAGAATAATACTGAAAATTCCGCACAGACCTATTGAGTTACGTCAAATGCGAGATCAGATAAACGTCTGAAGACTTTTATTTATATTCGATGTTATCTTAAAGGATGTTCTAACACCGATCAGTAAGTGGTTGATCAGCGACGACGATGGGCCAGACCATTTCCCGCTGTTAGGCATGCGGTTATGTTTTTCTCTATCTCGGTGGTGGCTTGTTTTGTCAGTGACGGTACTAATTATTTCAACCGCTCATTTGTGGCTTGATTTATTATTTTGCAGGAATCACTTTGGTGCTTGCTGGGTAGTTTTACCAGATGTGACTTTCGTCGTACTGATCGCGCGAGTCTGTCCTTGATCGGTGAGAATGCTTGACCAGCAATATCAACAACATTTTGTGGGAATTATTACCGGCTCGTCCACCAATCAAAACATCAGCGAGGACGTTATTGGGATAAAGTTTAATTTGAATCACTGGAGAGGTTTGCTTCTTACGACGTTATGTGTTTGAACACTGCTTTTGGCAAGGCTACTTCTGTTTGCTTCATCATCATCATCAATACGAGGTGGTCTACATGGCATTGTGATTTTTCGGGTGTTAACATATCTCCAGATAATGGTGATCTTTGACTTATTTCTCAAAGTGTTCAAATTCATCCTTATATTTATCACTGATCTGACCTGTACCATGGTAGATTTGAAACACAAACGAGTTCATTGTTTTTAACGTAAGTGGTCTCTGGGTCAAACAACGAACTACTAGCTAAGTATCCGGCTGCAGCAATCATTATGGGGTCGCGAAATTATTGTTATTTTTGCAACAAGATCCCTTACATCAGCGATCTCAGCACGCGCTTGATCGATACCTTGAATTGATTGCTGTATTTCTTGCTGTAATTGTGGCTGAACAGCAATTATTTCAGGTTGAAGTTCTTGGAGAATCTTTATGGTTGTGCTTTAGTTAATTCAGCTATTTTTCAAGTTGCTTTAGCGGTTTTGTTCTAGCGACGGAAGAAGACATTTAATAGCTTTTGTGACTGGCTTAAACAACTGTTCTGTACTTTCTGTAAATTTCACTTGAGCTTCCTGAAACTGTCGTAGCTGCTGTTTGACAGAATCGATGACCGGAATATATTTCTTAATTGGTCTAGTCGTTGTTGGGCTAATTTATCCGTATGTGATTATATAGTAAGCACTAAATCACTCATTCATATTATTACAACAATGATTCAATTACAAATCACTGGTCAGTATATAGAAAGTGTAATGTATAAATTGTCGGAATGCCACATATTCAACTCACAACATAGAAATTCTCTTGATACATTGAACTGAGCTAAATATAAGACGTTATAATTATACACGGCTACAGATCTACTGGTGCATTATGCGATGGCAGAATTGGAACTGTGCAGTCTTAGTTTGACCATTCAAACGGACGCCTGTCTACGCATATATTATTTTAAATCACTCAAAAAATCCATCAATAACAACACAGATGACACTATTTCTACTTGCGGCGACGCTTGTGCTATCGTATTCGAATAATCCCCATCATGAAAGCGTTATTATAATATCTACAACCAGCGTCACTATTTTTCATTATTACACAAAATACAAACGACCTAAACTAGGTTGTTGAGAGTAATATTTTGAAGATGTGATATACCAGGATTACTAGTAAATAAATATTCCGTACGAACACGGAATTTCACCACGACATATATTCTTGGTATTTCAGAGTGCCACCAGATATAACGATCAGAGAGTAAACCTAATGATGTTTGATATATTAGCAGTGTCTACGATTTCGCTGAGGATAAATGGACCTCAAGAATTATCCGAAGACATAATACTGAATTCAGACTAAAATAATGTTGCACGGGTATATTGGTGGGATTAATGTGACATGATCAGAATGTACACTTTGCCTGCAGATATAGCAGCGGGATTTTTCGATGTTGTATCCGTTCTATTATTTCTCACCGGAACATCTGGATTTATTTAGACAGGCAGTCATTGATAAATATGTGCGAGCTACTGTTGGTTCGGCGCAAACTGTTTATTACAGAGCAATTGCTGTTCAACTTTCAGACAAAACAATGTTACTTGAAGGTGTTGGTGGACGAATGAGAGTCATTGTTGCACCAGTGGAAACATTTATTTAAAGCATTCATGATGTTTTAATGTCATATCATGACATCAGTGTTACTCTAACATCGAGTCAGATTAAAAGGTGCAATCGACATTAAAGACAAAGTCTGGAATAAATCTATCTCTGAAAGTAACGGCGTTGCAAGGCCCAAATAAATCATCGCTGACTGTGAACGCAACGACTGGAATGCGAATTGGTATTTCTACGAATGTGATCAAAGATACAGCAAAGACTGGTGGTACATTTTCACTGATTTCAGCTGCAGTTTCAGCTGCTTCCATTTCTTTGAAAAAGGCAACAGGAGAATGATTACCAGGAACGAGGTACGGTTAAGGTCTGCTACTGCCGGGAGAGTTTCTCTAAAACTCCCAATCTCCAATTTTTATTTATTTGATGCTACTTGGCGATTAAGTAGCAAAAACTTTAGATGTGTTTTCATGTGTGATCAGTTACAGGAAAACCCAAACCGCGTTAAACTGATATCATTAATCTCTATGGTTGTTCTAGTTTAGGTACTCTTTAGGTTGCATACTCTGTTGATCCTCGTAATGTTGTTTAGTTTGATTCCTATGGATTGGCCCCACAGAGAGAATGTTTAAAATACAGTGGCTTATCCGGCGACATACCAATCTGGTATTCAACATTACCAACACAGACATTAACAGATCCATCTATGTGCGGTCCAGAAGTACTTGCGATATTTAAGGCCATGTCAAGGTTATCAGCGCCGCGCATAAAGTATACCAGCAGACATCGTAGCTGTCCAACGTCGTTTTGAACCGGTTAGTAATTAACAATTTTAAATATTGATGGAAGATCTGCTAGAAGCAAGGTCCTCCTAGGTGATATTGGTTTTGTCAGATTATGCAACACGATATGAACATGCTATCTTGCGAGACTTCCTTGGGTTGGTCAGGATTAGGTTGTTTTTCAGGATCAACATGAGCAATATTTAAGTGGATCGATATTATCGTGCGACCAGCCATAACATCCCGGTCAATAGCAGCGATACGCAATGAGATCTGTAAATATATTTACAGAACAGATGACTCAATGACTGGTCTACTCAGCATGAGCGTGAAACAAAATTGTTCTTCTGGAAGATCCAAAATCTGACGACGACGCTGCAATGAAAAAATACGTGGACGATAAAGAATCGGGATTAATACCGCCTTCACTACAACGAATGATAAATTAACCACGTTGCGATCTGAGTATGATGCTCATTGTAACCTCGTTTTTAAATCTTCGAAAGAACTTTGGTATACTTGATACACTCGTTGTTAATTTTTTGGGTACCCCAAATATCGTCGATATTAAGCTTGCTAAAATTTGCAAACGACACGATGATAACGCTGAAAAAATAAAAAAGTTTGCTCCTGATGTAATTCATACGATTTTTTTAACGCGGTTTAGACAATTGGGTCTGGATCAACAACAGGGTCACAAAGAAACAACTCAATCAAACATACAGCTGAAGTAACCGGGGTGAATAAGATCTCAGTGTTTAGCTCTGCGAAATTTAGGATATTTATGACATATCAATGGCTTCATTCCACTGATAGATTTCCTGAAGGTGTGTCAGTTGTGTTAAATCAGTATACCGAGGACATATTCAGAAGATAAAAAATGGACCACATTTATTGTCTGATATTTGTAGCACCAACGCCTCAATTGTAATGAATTCCACACAATCTTACAGATATAATCAAACATGTACGCGGAAGCCATCGCTGGAAGAAAAAAAATCATAAACGAGCATATGACAAAACTAACAAAATATCGTAAACGTATCATGGCATCAACAATGTTGTATATGCCGTGTCCTGACTTGTCGCTGAAACAACGACGTTAATCGGTACGTTATCGGAGATGCATAGACGCATGTGATATCAACCGTGGTTGGAATCGACATCGGTGTTGTTATTGTATCTGTTTGTATTCTTAATATTATCGAGAAAATAATATCCACATGTGCGGTTATGAAATTTCATGAACACATAGAAATAATCTTGTCGGTTACGTATGCATGATACATCGCTACTGTCTACGGAGTAATACTATATCAGACAGTAAATTTACTGCAATTCGAGATAGCCATTATTGGTATCACAAGAACGCAACCATCCCCGCGCAGGCATTAATGTTCCCCACATCAGCGTGCCAACGCAACATTTAGAATCGGCAGTACAGATAATAATTGCCGCAGAAATAGCCATACGACTTAATCAGATTATCGTTAACACAACACCGCCGACGGCCTAAATGATATCAGGACGCATCCGGAATTTGATATCTGGCTCCCAACTCCGATAAAACCATCCACTGGTCACTTGAGATCACATTGGTACAATTATGACTCTATTATAGCTTGCCGAATATCAGAGGTGAATCATTTGGTGGATTATTCGATAACAATTCAATGATATTTTTGTATTAAAACAGCGTTGATGGAACGTCAGATGCAGGATGTCGTGGGTACTAATAGCTGCTTTGATTGTTAGGTCGGCCTGGTGTCAGGATAATGTGAGTGGGTGGGACATCATGCTACATGTCTGCGGCATGATGCCCCAGTGCTAAACATCAATATAAACTGTGACACTGCAGACATCTTAGCGTGATGACTGAAAAATTGTTAAAGCTACGTTAAAAATCCAAGTCACACACACTCACGCACACTGATGGAACGGGCCCAGTCTGGTTGGCATCAAATTGAACAAATATAACTGATGAACTTCAGCGTAGAATCAAATCAATAACGTACATGAGTCAATACTGAGTGCGGCCATTGAAATATTGACGCCGAAATTGGGATGGCCTCTGGTAACATCAGTTATCCATAAATAACCACCAGAACCAGGGAAAATTCCATTTCAAATTGGAGTAATTTGATAAATCTATATTCTGCCGTTTGTGTATATCTACCTTCTTCACGTCTCTGCTGTATCGTTTCAAAACCATTGCTGATATTTTCAACATCATCTTTAATCGCGAGACCATCTTGTAACTGATCAATTTTAGAGATAATCTCGTCAATATTTTCTTGGTTCATTTCTTTAATAAAAGATTTTATCGAGACCATGTTCGATAAAGCTTTGCCGAATCGTGTAAACTTAGTGTGACGATTTCATGCTGGTTTCTTTTGAGCATGTGAAAAAGTTCCTAAACTTATTCATGCCCATGTCGCCGGGAGACCAAGTCTGATGAATATTTCGTAATGTATATGTGAGTCAACAACGTTAAAAATAATCAAAAAATTGCAGTTATCTCGGATCACTTTTGTGATCTGAGTATACCGCTGTGTAAAATAAACGACATCTGTGTTTTTGTGTCTGCCTCGCGAAAATATTCTGGCTGAATTTTTGTTGTTGTGATTGTAAACCACAAGACTTTTAACTCCGCCATCAAGATCTTCGACGGACTGTGCATCATTGGTGTCATTGATAAATTCATTAACGTCTCCATCGCGCTCCAAACACTTTGCTCCTTCTTTGAATTCCTTAAGAGCATAATAGCATCGCTTGTTCATCCACAGATGATGCCATAAAATAAATTTTATCCCATTTGAGCCATATTATTATCAGATTGAGCACAAACTGCGTTCTACCAGACTCAAACGGAGCAATGATAATGGCATGAATAGAATTTGGTAGCTCTGAATCATGCTTGTCTGGTGCTTCCTCGCGTGATGCTGAAAAGTCAATCACCTTTATGTTGTTCAAAAGTTTACTTTTTATAATAACGAATTTATATGGTGTCAGACGCAAGTTGGTCATGTACTCAACCGGGCTGAGAGCAAGAACGACAAGAAATAGCATTCAAGTGTGCAAAATGCGGTATAAATAACCAGGGAGAAAACGTCTACCGGGATATCGTGGTCCTGAAACCCGACTTGATATCAGACTTGATGAAAAGTATCAACCAGAACCAGGCGAATTTCTAGTAAATTCGATTAATCAAGCATGCCATTCTCATGATATTACGTATAAAAACAAAGAACTGCAATAACGACATATTGTGAACGTCAAGTAGATACACACATTGAAGTCTATAGAAACAATATACGAGAATGACTTGCTTTCGAGCTGGTTGATAAAATCAGCGATGAGCGGCAAACTAGCGGTAGGAGCCTAGCTCCCGTGCAGAAAATTATTCGTCTGATAATTAATAATAATGGAGTCGATTTATTGAAGTCCAAGAGGATAGTGGAAAGATACGGCAGATCTTAACTCGCAGCAAGTGTCAAATGTGCTGTTGATTTCTGCCGATTGGTTTTCCCGACAGGCATTATGGCAAATTTAAATACCACGTCCCAAAACGATTCAGCATGGACGAAGTTAATCAGGCAGATATATTGTTTTTACCACATGAAGTCATTGGCATACAAATGCGCCTTGACAGTAGATACAAAGAAGCAGAACCGCTATCAGTTATAAAAGCAACTGAAGGCTCAACCGCGTCTGAACGAATTTATTCACGTGGCAACAGTTGCTGCAGGCTGATCCTGTTAATGATTTTCTCGGTACAGTAACAACACTGATTCAATTCAACAACATAACGTTAAAATCAGACGCAGACACACCGCGTTACATCTTGATGAGGAAACCGTTTAACGATTTAATCGAACCTGACCCATTGTTAGGACATCAGTACAGCCAAGATATACTGATCAAAAACAGATCTTGTGAATGACTACCTCACATGCCAGCAGCGTTAAACAAGGAAGTCACGAGCGAAATTGCTCTGAAAACTGTCTATGCAATCACTAAGAAACACATCCCGCGCCGAAGTTCAGTGCTTATCAGCAACGTGACAGTCAGGTATTTATTTGAACCGGGTGAACTTCAAGGTGGCGAAAAAAGAAATCAATCCCGTCTGGAGTGCAAACACACATACTGTTTCCAGCATTGTA
Source organism: Sinohyriopsis cumingii (assembly GCA_028554795.2). Taxonomy (NCBI): domain Eukaryota; kingdom Metazoa; phylum Mollusca; class Bivalvia; order Unionida; family Unionidae; genus Sinohyriopsis; species Sinohyriopsis cumingii. Next base: position 94,558,619 of record CM068837.1, read on the forward strand.
AGATCTCATGGCAGGCCTGCATTGTACAGACTAGATTTAGCAGCTCCTCAATGCGGATTTGTCCGTGAACAATTACAATTAATTCCTGTAAATATACAATTACCACCAAGTTGGATACGCACTAGTAAAGGACACTAGCGCGGAAAAGCTTACTCCCTTACGTCTGTTACATTAAAGAAATGTCAGAGTGACATTTTCGTATGTTTGGCGGAAACTACTATCAATTCTGTCTACAGTAAATTGTAATACATCATTCGAAAATTATTGTGCAACAGGAGACGCAGCGATTATTTTGTATTATCAACATCAACATCAAACTTGAGCGAACTGGTATTTTGTCTTCACGCGTATAACCAGATAATTTTTCTTTATGGTGACGTCTGTCATGAAATGACTGCTAGCGTCTGTGACACCAGGGGCTATTGATGCACCAGTCTTTCGAGTGTCTGGTTTAATAAAATTGCAGACAATTCGCCGCGGTTGAGATATTTTTATAACTCTCGATACTGCCAAATATACTAAATTTGACCATTAATGTGATCATCGACAATCCAGATATTGGTATTTTGATTGTTAGCCCGTGCGACGAATGAATTGTAATTGCATCACGATGGCTGCGACCTTGTCGCCAATAGATCATGCTCAACAGCTGGTACGATCGGATTTGGTTAGATGAAACAAACCTTGGGTAATGTAAATGATGACCATTACATTTAAACTAAATTTAATTTCTTGTTCGTCTTCTCCTAAGATATCACTGAAGTTGACCAAATGCGTTTGATACGTGACAGACACGTGGAATATCTTCAACACAGACAATGGATTCTCCTTGACTTTTTGAAGAAGTGTGTAAGCCGATCGATACTCTTTGAAACACCACACACTGCGTTGGTGTGGACGATCTATCAAATGATGTTTGTGTTTGATAACGTGTTTCACAAAATCGGTTTTGTCTGAACCAAAAGATTTAGCGATCACCATGTTAAATCGATGGCGAAGATACATTCCTCCCAACTTGAACGATCTAATTTTTCTCCAATGATTTTGAGAGCATAGGTAGAGGAGGTAAATGTAGCCATAGCGTAGGTGCTTAGAATTCTGAAAATAACATGGACAACACAATTATAGTCTTCAAGCACGTTTATTCTGTGTTTAAAATCACAACTTTACGTTAAATACAAAAACACATTACAGCCAAATGGTTAAGTACATCGATAAAATACAAATCAAAATCATACATCCTGAATACAAACAAGTCATATGTACATCATTGTCGATTAAAGTGTGTCCCAAGAGCTGAAGGGACGCATTCGTATGTTCTTTGAGACTATAAACTATTGACAGTGGAAACTCCACTTCCGCAGCTTCTTCTAATGTAGTCATTAACATCTTTATTTTTCATGAAATATCCACACACTTGCCAAACAGAATATGTTGACAAAGAATATCCAAGGACTCTGATTTCTCTATATTTTAATTTAATTTGATTTAATATAAAATATAAAAAAAAGTTCAAAACACAGCTGCTCGGATCATACTTAGAGTACCATGATCAGAACACACCTCCCCGCTGCTCTGTACCCTACACTGGCTATCCATTCGATCCAGAATCAAACACAAAATTTGTTCTCTGTGCTACCTTTCACTGTCGGACTCTAGTCCAGCATACCTATCCGACCTCACTCATTTGTACGCACCAGCAAGATACTTACCCTCTTCTTCTGACAATCGTATACTCATTATTCCCACTATAAAAAACAAAGTCATATGGACAGCGTTCTTTTGCATACCAAGGCCCAGCAACGTGGAATGAATTGCCCACTGAACTTAGACACAAAGACACAGTGATCACATTCAAGTGTGCTCTCAAACATATTTCGACTGCAAGAACAAACTTAAAGATCTAATAATGTTTCCTACCTTAAATATTCTCAGCATGTTTTTGTTTTTTGTTTTCTAATTTCATGGTGTTTGTTTTTGTAATCATATCATTATGTTTTTTTATCTTATAGGGGTTGTTTAATGTTGTAAAGTGCTTAGAGCTTCTAAAGATTAGGCGCTATACAAAGTCCTCATTATTATTATTATTTAAATATATCTCTATTTCACTGCACATCACACATCGCAGAGTTCCTTCTGGAGACGATACTTTTGAAAAGCTTTTTGTATTTCTCTATAGTTTTAACCTTTCCTTGCATTTCGTTCCATGGTATTCTGTGTTCCACTGCCACGTTGTAGATATAAGTTTTAGCACTGGAAGGGTGTAGTCATTCATCCATGTTTGACCATTTTAACAATTTCAAAGTAATCAGCCTTTTTATGATAGTCAGGTACCTCGTGTTGGATGGTGTATAGCTATATATTAAATTCATGTAGGCTTTTATACTTTTTGGAAACTAATAACAAAATTCGGTTATTTTATATGTGATGTGCTTGGATAGTCATCTAACGTAGGTGTGCTTTGGAGTGTGTGTCTGTATGGTAGACGTGATGTGATTGATTGTGTGTGTTTGATATTTCATCACTTTCTTTTAAACTCTACACTAACAAGGCGCATTAAAGAGTGTGCATGGTGTCTTGGTTGGTATATGTATGTTTGGATAGCATGTTTGTAAGATTTCATCTCCTTTTATGAACTCTAACCTTTGTTGTGATTCTTGTTGTTAGAACACTCCACAAATCGCTTGGATCCTGCGAATAGAGTTATTCTTATGTTAAATTAGGGTAGACCGTTATAAGTGCTTGGATAAGTAATCCATGAGCAGGTGTGCTTGATTGTAATTTTAAAAAAAACGTGCTGGATTCTATATGTGGTGTGCTGGGATAGAGATTTGTGAGATTATATCTCCTTTTACACATTACCTATATCTCTTGATAGTTGGTGTGGGATTTAAGGCAATTGAAGATGAATTCTTGGCCCCTGTTGGATGATTTGTTGTGTTATTGATAGTATATATGATGTGTTAAATTGTAATAAAAGTAGGTTCAGGATTACATTCAAAATGTTGGTATATCTGGTGTGCTTGGAAAGTTACAAAAACTTATACTGTATTGTATGTGTTATACACGATTATAAATGTAGTTTTACTTTTAGTCTCCACTTTATTTTAAACGGACATTATTTTTTCAATTCCACAAAAGTCGGTAATATATTCGAAATTTCAGTACTACTTTTAGTGTTGGTAAATTTTTAATACATTTGTTTTGGATTATATTCAATCTTCGCTAATTTCCGGTGCAATTTCGGAATTTAGTGCTATGCTTCTGGGCCATTTCTGAAAAAGAAAAAAAAATCAATATGCTACGTGCAACCCATATATAAATGGCATTAATAATACACGCATGTGACTAACCATGCAGGGTGGAGCTTATGACGAATAGCATGCCCAAATACCCACAAAAACGACAGTGCCTGTCAATTTACCACTACTTGTTACGTGTATTGTTGCATACGGTACCGACCTATACTGCCCCAGCAGATGCTGTTTTGATTGATAACCAAGCATCTGTTTAGTAATACCTGTGCATACAAATAAAATAATAACCAGATTAACATGGCCTTTAAATCAAAGCAGTTCGTCTCAGTTCTGAGAGAGATAGCTGTTTTGATTTAATTCAACTGCATTGATTTGAAAACTTAAATCGAAATTGATATGCAAGCTGAATTTGCAAATGTTATTACAAAATCTGCTAGTAACGTAAGATACTTAAGACTATATTAAGTGAACGTGCTGGAAATTGTGTAATCGAGTATTTTATTATATTGTCCTCATTGTGGGAGGGCTCATCACTTTGGGGCTGAAAAATGTTCTTTATATAAGAAGGGTGACCACATAGTCCTTGCTGGTAAAAATTAAAGTCAATTTGATGGTTGTAATATCGATAAAAGTTAGATAAAAGTTTGGCACGCATAATCGTTGAATCGTATTTAAAATTGATAAAGACTTAATAATGCTCACAATTAGTCCCGCGGGAATAAATTCCAATACCTAATTCAAGCAAGCACAGCTAAGATGAAGAAATCTCCATTTACACAAATGACAACAAAATTCTTTTTGCTTCTCAAATGTTTTGAAAGGAATTGATAGAGGTCTCTAAGAATGGTATTAATTTACCACGACTGGAATATCAAAAGTACAAGGGATACACTGAGATCTCTTGATTGTTTGAATGCATCATATAGATTTGTCAAAGAGGCTCAAAAGATGCTATATGAGTTTTCTGAACACCTTCATAAATTGACATTAGAAATGAAATGAACACCAATACAGGATCGGAATATGCTCACCATATTTACCGTTTCGTGGATCCAGGTATATAGCAACACCAGCGTGGGTCAATTCAAGGTGAGCTGTAAACATAAATAGTTGTTACTATCATTGTTTTGAATGGGTAACTTTGTCAGCGCTATATCAGGCTAGTGATATTCAAGACTTGTCTCAAATATACCAACACCATTCGGGTTTATTCAAGTTTTGGTGATATCGAATTTCCCGTAGTTTACCAAAGCCACACTGAACAAATTTCAAACACTTAACCCAGAGATCGCTGTTAATATGTTCACTTAAGACAAATGCTTTTTATTCGCTTGTATTATCCACACTTCAGCAGCTCGAACGCGTCCAGATTAGTTTGTTGTTGTAGAGTGAAACGAAAAAATTCAGATTCAATATCGCATTAAGTATGGATAAAGAATCATGCAAGGTTACTTAAAACAGTATGTACAATGATAAAATGATTCCATGGTTTGCATGCACGAATTTAAGAACCATCAACAAATTTCGAATGCTCACTCGGCCTTTGAATCCAGAAAAATCTTTGATGGTTGTCTTGTTGCAGTTCACAATAACAATTCAAAACTAAGGATGAAAAAGACCAATCTATTTTAGACTTGTCGAAGCTGCGTATGTATGAATTTAACTATGACAAGATCAAATCGTTTGATCAGGATCGGGTCAAGATGCTGACTCGCTGATCCATATCACCACCGACGAAGTGTATGCAGATATGGCGCAACCACGTTTGACCAACGAATTTGATATCAATTGTTTAACGACGCCAAAATAAATGTTAGTAACTGCAAAGACGAATGCACCGGTAAACCAATCAAAGACTATGTGTGAGGTGGTTGGCTCCAGCACATACATTAAAAAGACCAAAGATGTTCCACGGGTGATTGAGCAGAAAGATTACTAAGATTGCTAAAACGAACTATGCTTGCAATGTCTCTCAGACCGACCTGAATTTGCACAAATAGCGAATATGATACGGTGTCAGAAACATCGCATGGTGACTACCGATGTGACAAGGTGAGCTTGTCCCCGCTTGATGCTAAGCGATGGATGCTCCCCGATGGGATCACCACTTACGAGTTAATACGAATCTATGCTATAAAAATAAGTAAGAGAAAAGTGTGAAAGCAACAAGCTTTGTAAAATTCATTAAATAATTGTTCCCCAGATAACAAATTTAAAGTGTAAAATAGGAACGTACGGTATTGCGAATTAAATCCCAAAGAATACTAGAATTACCGAGACATGTCGAAATAATAAAAGTTCTGAATAAACCTAAGTTGAAATACAAATTAAATCCAACAATCAAAGTGTTGACGTGTCTGCGGTTTAATAATGTTGTACCAACAGCGTTTTTCTGAAACACGATAATCTTATTTCAAGTTTGAATTCACTTTAAATCTGTGTGAAAGTCTCTGTCCAATAATTTTAGTCATTATGAGCACTCTTTATTCCCAGAGTGAAAGTAACTTGAATAATTTGAAGAGATAAATTCCAGCACAAACGAAGTTCTGGATACAACAATAATATATATTGATTCTGGTAGATCGTAAAGCACGAATGGACAATTATTCTAGTAACAGGATTATGTAGTAATCTACTTGTACTCAGGTCATAATCAACATTTTTCAAAGAAATAAAATATAACCTAATGGAAATTTCAATGTGGAAGGTTCTTAATGTTTCGAAGATAAAATGTTCGTTATAATTAGAAGGTGTGTTGCTAAAATAATAATATAAAACCTGGATCATGTCAGGTATTGAAAGGGGAACCCAATATCGTATACCCAGTCCGAAATACATGTTTAGTTATATTAATAATGGTCCTAATATTACACAGAGAGGATATATGTGCAATGCATTAATTGTTTACATCATAAAAAGTCAATAATTCAGATAATACAATTGATTTTGGACAAAGATAAGTTCAACATGCAATTTTGCATTATAATAGCATATAATGAAAACGTTTAAAATCTAACCAAAACAATGCAAGTATTATAGGTTACTGCATTTGTATGGGAAAATATGAACGAGTTTTGGAATGGAATACTGCATGACCTTGGGAGTGCAGTATGTCCTTCCGACAAAACGAGTTCATATTTTCCCATACAAATGCAGTAACCTTTTTATTATATGCTCATTTTGTAAATTCTACCTAAGGTTTAATTATATAAACAAAAGACACTACAAGAAGCAACGTAAATGAATGAATGCCGTATTCCAAACTAAATACACAAGCGCAGATTTGTCATTACACAATGACATCATTATTAATGCGCACATAACTCTGCCCAGATATATTTGAACTTAATCGCGCGCTCGACATAACTTCGAAAGAAAAATGGCGCGTCTAGTTAAAATTGAAATTTGCAGTCATATTGTGAATGAATGCGCATTGCAACAACTTTTCCATTTGATCTGGAATGAATATATTTTGGTATTTTGTTTCGATTCGACGAAAGTTTGTGATTTTGGACTGGATTCATCTGTGCAAATTATACATGAAATACATTGGATTGAAGTGGCGCGGGAGAAGCGTGTTTACGTCTGCAAAAGTGTTTCTGTCATTGAATGTTTGAAATCATAATGTGTGAAAAATATGAAGTCTTTCAACTGCAATTATCAAAAAGACGCTATGGAATTTAATGCTTATTTCATTTTGAGTGCAGTAAGGAGGATGCAATTGCACCTATAATCGAAGTTACAGCACAATTTCGAAATGTGTAATCCAGATTAAAAACCTCATGTAATTCGGATTTGCAAAATTAAGAAAATACATTTTGAGGAAATTCAGGATGTAAAACTGTAAGTATATTTTATTTTGCCATTCTTATCACCAGCTAAAGAAGGCAGTATATGCCTTGTCACTTGTATGTTATTTGTAAGGACCTTTTCTTCAGTCTTTTATGTAATGTAGCTAGCCTAAATCCGTAACATTATATCAACGCAGAATGTACCAAAACAGTTTTTTTTTTTTTCAGTCCATGAAACATGTTTTAGTTCATTCAGAAACAAATTTAAACAACCACAACGTAAAGAGCCTCTTGTACATGATTTGTGTACAAAAAAAAATTATTGGCGTCTGCGTCCATTGTTTGTTTACAATAGAAAGTAGTTCCTTTATGCACGTGAATGCTATATGTGTATTGTCGCGTGTGTTCAGTATCGGGGAATACTGAACGATTCTGACAACGTAAAGTTAACGGGGGAAAATGAGCATATAATCAAAATATTTATTGTATAATTTTTGTCATCATGCTGTTGTGAACCAAGTGATTTGATATTAGGCGCCGTACAAAGTCCTCATTATTATTATTATTATTATTATTATGCTTGTTATTAAGTATATAATAAAAAGGTTTTTGACTGAGTATTGAAAAATATAAGTCCCTATTTCATGTGGCGTAGGATGTCCATTATTTTTCAATACTCAGTCAATTACCCACATATAAACCGATTTTCTCGTGTTAACGGGTTTTACACGTCCACTCAAGACCGTCTTTATCATATTTAAATATCAAGGCCGATCTCTAATATACAGTTTTATTGTCAATATTTCACCACACACATCCACAATGTGTCCGACGTAGTCCACTAAGGAAAAACGAATGTGGGTCAGCCGACTGTTATGGCATAAAAGATACAAAGGAGCTGCGTGCGTAATCGATATCAAATCACTTGGCTCCAAGGTTGGTGAAAACCCAAATACATGTAGCCCTGGAAAACTATGCCTGTTTTTCCAGACCTGCTTTCATAACTACTACTATTTATTGTATAATTTTGTCATCATGCTGTTGTGAACCAACTTATGATTGATACTAGTTAGTGCATTGCGCTATCGCATCAACACAAATTTTCCTTACGGCAGTTTCGTAGTTGAAGGATCAACTTCCTATTACTCTCACAGAAATGTTAGCTGGGAGGCTTTGGTCCTCCCGTTGAGGACCCCAATCGATAATATGTTGGCTGTCTTGGAGAATCAATCCGATCCGAAAGCGTAAACACATCGACAGTCCATACGTGGTCAGTATCATTTCCTTCTGACTCTCCAGGTGCAAGCAGATATCGAACTAGGGACTTATATTTTTCAATACTCAGTCAAAAACCTTTTTATTATATACTTAATAACAAGCATAATAATAATAATAATAATAATAATAATGAGGACTTTGTACGGCGCCTAATATCAAATCACTTGGTTCACAACAGCATGATGACAAAATTATACAATAAATATTTTGATTATATGCTCATTTTCCCCCGTTAACTTTACGTTGTCAGAATCGTTCAGTATTCCCCAATACTGAACACACGCGACAATACACATATAGCATTCACGTGCATAAAGGAACTACTTTCTATTGTAAGCAAACAATGGACGCAAACGCCAATAATTTTTTTTTTGTACACAAATCATGTACAAGAGGCTCTTTACGTTGTGGTTGTTTAAATTTGTTTCTGAATGAATTAAAACATGTTTCATGGACTGAAAAAAAAAACTGTTTTGGCACATTCCGCGTTGATATAATGTTACGGATTTAGGCTAGCTACATTACATAAAAGACTGAAGAAAAGGTCCTTACAAATAACATACAAGTGACAAGGCATATACTGCCTTCTTTAGCTGGTGATAAGAATGGCAAAATAAAATATACTTACAGTTTTACATCCTGAATTTCCTCAAAATGTATTTTCTTAATTTTGCAAATCCGAATTACATGAGGTTTTTAATCTGGATTACACATTTCGAAATTGTGCTGTAACTTCGATTATAGGTGCAATTGCATCCTCCTTACTGCACTCAAAATGAAATAAGCATTAAATTCCATAGCGTCATTTTGATAATTGCAGTTGAAAGACTTCATATTTTTCACACATTATGATTTCAAACATTCAATGACAGAAACACTTTTGCAGACGTAAACACGCTTCTCCCGCGCCACTTCAATCCAATGTATTTCATGTATAATTTGCACAGATGAATCCAGTCCAAAATCACAAACTTTCGTCGAATCGAAACAAAATACCAAAATATATTCATTCCAGATCAAATGGAAAAGTTGTTGCAATGCGCATTCATTCACAATATGACTGCAAATTTCAATTTTAACTAGACGCGCCATTTTTCTTTCGAAAGTTATGTCGAGCGCGCGATTAAGTTCAAATATATCTGGGCAGAGTTATGTGCGCATTAATAATGATGTCATTGTGTAATGACAAATCTGCGCTTGTGTATTTAGTTTGGAATACGGCATTCATTCATTTACGTTGCTTCTTGTAGTGTCTTTTGTTTATATAATTAAACCTTAGGTAGAATTTACAAAATGAGCATATAATAAAAAGGTTACTGCATTTGTATGGGAAAATATGAACTCGTTTTGTCGGAAGGACATACTGCACTCCCAAGGTCATGCAGTATTCCATCCCAAAACTCGTTCATATTTTCCCATACAAATGCAGTAACCTATAATACTTGCATTGTTTTGGTTAGATTTTAAACGTTTTCATTATATGCTATTATAATGTAAAATTGCATGTTGAACTTATCTTTGTCCAAAATCAATTGTATTATCTGAATTATTGACTTTTTATGATGTAAACAATTAATGCATTGCACATATATCCTCTCTGTGTAATATTAGGACCATTATTAATATAACTAAACATGTATTTCGGACTGGGTATACGATATTGGGTTCCCCTTTCAATACCTGACATGATCCAGGTTTTATATTATTATTTTAGCAGCACACCTTCTAATTATAACGAACATTTTATCTTCGAAACATTAAGAACCTTCCACATTGAAATTTCCATTAGGTTATATTTTTTTCTTTGAAAAATGTTGATTATGACCTGAGTACAAGTAGATTACTACATAATCCTGTTACTAGAATAATTGTCCATTCGTGCTTTACGATCTACCAGAATCAATATATATTATTGTTGTATCCAGAACTTCGTTTGTGCTGGAATTTATCTCTTCAAATTATTCAAGTTACTTTCACTCTGGGAATAAAGAGTGCTCATAATGACTAAAATTATTGGACAGAGACTTTCACACAGATTTAAAGTGAATTCAAACTTGAAATAAGATTATCGTGTTTCAGAAAAACGCTGTTGGTACAACATTATTAAACCGCAGACACGTCAACACTTTGATTGTTGGATTTAATTTGTATTTCAACTTAGGTTTATTCAGAACTTTTATTATTTCGACATGTCTCGGTAATTCTAGTATTCTTTGGGATTTAATTCGCAATACCGTACGTTCCTATTTTACACTTTAAATTTGTTATCTGGGAAACAATTATTTAATGAATTTTACAAAGCTTGTTGCTTTCACACTTTTCTCTTACTTATTTTTATAGCATAGATTCGTATTAACTCGTAAGTGGTGATCCCATCGGGGAGCATCCATCGCTTAGCATCAAGCGGGGACAAGCTCACCTTGTCACATCGGTAGTCACCATGCGATGTTTCTGACACCGTATCATATTCGCTATTTGTGCAAATTCAGGTCGGTCTGAGAGACATTGCAAGCATAGTTCGTTTTAGCAATCTTAGTAATCTTTCTGCTCAATCACCCGTGGAACATCTTTGGTCTTTTTAATGTATGTGCTGGAGCCAACCACCTCACACATAGTCTTTGATTGGTTTACCGGTGCATTCGTCTTTGCAGTTACTAACATTTATTTTGGCGTCGTTAAACAATTGATATCAAATTCGTTGGTCAAACGTGGTTGCGCCATATCTGCATACACTTCGTCGGTGGTGATATGGATCAGCGAGTCAGCATCTTGACCCGATCCTGATCAAACGATTTGATCTTGTCATAGTTAAATTCATACATACGCAGCTTCGACAAGTCTAAAATAGATTGGTCATTTTCATCCTTAGTTTTGAATTGTTATTGTGAACTGCAACAAGACAACCATCAAAGATTTTTCTGGATTCAAAGGCCGAGTGAGCATTCGAAATTTGTTGATGGTTCTTAAATTCGTGCATGCAAACCATGGAATCATTTTATCATTGTACATACTGTTTTAAGTAACCTTGCATGATTCTTTATCCATACTTAATGCGATATTGAATCTGAATTTTTTCGTTTCACTCTACAACAACAAACTAATCTGGACGCGTTCGAGCTGCTGAAGTGTGGATAATACAAGCGAATAAAAAGCATTTGTCTTAAGTGAACATATTAACAGCGATCTCTGGGTTAAGTGTTTGAAATTTGTTCAGTGTGGCTTTGGTAAACTACGGGAAATTCGATATCACCAAAACTTGAATAAACCCGAATGGTGTTGGTATATTTGAGACAAGTCTTGAATATCACTAGCCTGATATAGCGCTGACAAAGTTACCCATTCAAAACAATGATAGTAACAACTATTTATGTTTACAGCTCACCTTGAATTGACCCACGCTGGTGTTGCTATATACCTGGATCCACGAAACGGTAAATATGGTGAGCATATTCCGATCCTGTATTGGTGTTCATTTCATTTCTAATGTCAATTTATGAAGGTGTTCAGAAAACTCATATAGCATCTTTTGAGCCTCTTTGACAAATCTATATGATGCATTCAAACAATCAAGAGATCTCAGTGTATCCCTTGTACTTTTGATATTCCAGTCGTGGTAAATTAATACCATTCTTAGAGACCTCTATCAATTCCTTTCAAAACATTTGAGAAGCAAAAAGAATTTTGTTGTCATTTGTGTAAATGGAGATTTCTTCATCTTAGCTGTGCTTGCTTAAATTAGGTATTGGAATTTATTCCCGCGGGACTAATTGTGAGCATTATTAAGTCTTTATCAATTTTAAATACGATTCAACGATTATGCGTGCCAAACTTTTATCTAACTTTTATCGATATTACAACCATCAAATTGACTTTAACTTTTACCAGCAAGGACTATGTGGTCACCCTTCTTATATAAAGAACATTTTTCAGCCCCAAAGTGATGAGCCCTCCCACAATGAGGACAATATAATAAAATACTCGATTACACAATTTCCAGCACGTTCACTTAATATAGTCTTAAGTATCTTACGTTACTAGCAGATTTTGTAATAACATTTGCAAATTCAGCTTGCATATCAATTTCGATTTAAGTTTTCAAATCAATGCAGTTGAATTAAATCAAAACAGCTATCTCTCTCAGAACTGAGACGAACTGCTTTGATTTAAAGGCCATGTTAATCTAGTTATTATTTTATTTGTATGCACAGGTATTACTAAACAGATGCTTGGTTATCAATCAAAACAGCATCTGCTGGGGCAGTATAGGTCGGTACCGTATGCAACAATACACGTAACAAGTAGTGGTAAATTGACAGGCACTGTCGTTTTTGTGGGTATTTGGGCATGCTATTCGTCATAAGCTCCAACCTGCATGGTTAGTCACATGCGTGTATTATTAATGCCATTTATATATGGGTTGCATGTAGCATATTGATTTTTTTTTTCTTTTTCAGAAATGGCCCAGAAGCATAGCACTAAATTCCGAAATTGCACCGGAAATTAGCGAAGATTGAATATAATCCAAAACAAATGTATTAAAAATTTACCAACACTAAAAGTAGTACTGAAATTTCGAATATATTACCGACTTTTGTGGAATTGAAAAAATAATGTCCGTTAAAGTTTAAAATAAAGTGGAGACTAAAAGTAAAACTACATTTATAATCGTGTATAACACATACAATACAGTATAAGTTTTTGTAACTTTCCAAGCACACCAGATATACCAACATTTTGAATGTAATCCTGAACCTACTTTTTATTACAATTTAACACATCATATATACTATCAATAACACAACAAATCATCCAACAGGGGCCAAGAATTCATCTTCAATTGCCTTAAATCCCACACCAACTATCAAGAGATATAGGTAATGTGTAAAAGGAGATATAATCTCACAAATCTCTATCCCAGCACACCACATATAGAATCCAGCACGTTTTTTTTAAAATTACAATCAAGCACACCTGCTCATGGATTACTTATCCAAGCACTTATAACGGTCTACCCTAATTTAACATAAGAATAACTCTATTCGCAGGATCCAAGCGATTTGTGGAGTGTTCTAACAACAAGAATCACAACAAAGGTTAGAGTTCATAAAAGGAGATGAAATCTTACAAACATGCTATCCAAACATACATATACCAACCAAGACACCATGCACACTCTTTAATGCGCCTTGTTAGTGTAGAGTTTAAAAGAAAGTGATGAAATATCAAACACACACAATCAATCACATCACGTCTACCATACAGACACACACTCCAAAGCACACCTACGTTAGATGACTATCCAAGCACATCACATATAAAATAACCGAATTTTGTTATTAGTTTCCAAAAAGTATAAAAGCCTACATGAATTTAATATATAGCTATACACCATCCAACACGAGGTACCTGACTATCATAAAAAGACTGATTACTTTGAAATTGTTAAAATGGTCAAACATGGATGAATGACTACACCCTTCCAGTGCTAAAACTTATATCTACAACGTGGCAGTGGAACACAGACTTCCATGGAACGAAATACAAGGAAAGGTTAAAACTATAGAGAAATACAAAAAGCTTTTCAGAGGTATCGTCTCCAGAAGGAACTCTGCGATGTGTGAAGTGCAATGAAACAGAGATATGTTTAAATAATAATAATAATGAGGACTTTGTATAGCGCCTAATCTTTAGAAGCTCTAAGCGCTTTACAACATTAAACAACCCCTATAAGATAAAAAAACATAATGATATGATTACAAAAACAAACACCATGAAATTAGAAAACAAATAACAAAAACATGCTGAGAATATTTAAGGTAGGAAACATTATTAGATCTTTAAGTTTGTTCTTGCAGTCGAAATATGTGAGTTTGAGAGCACACTTGAATGTGATCACTGTGTCTTTGTGTCTAAGTTCAGTGGGCAATTCATTCCACGTTGCTGGGCCTTGGTATGCAAAAGAACGCTGTCCATATGACTTTGTTTTTTATAGTGGGAATAATGAGTATACGATTGTCAGAAGAAGAGGGCAAGTATCTTGCTGGTGCGTACAAATGAGTGAGGTCGGATAGGTATGCTGGACTAGAGTCCGACAGTGAAAGGTAGCACAGAGAACAAATTTTGTGTTTGATTCTGGATCGAATGGATAGCCAGTGTAGGGTACAGAGCAGCGGGGAGGTGTGTTCTGATCATGGTACTCTAAGTATGATCCGAGCAGCTGTGTTTTGAACTTTTTTTTATATTTTATATTAAATCAAATTAAATTAAAATATAGAGAAATCAGAGTCCTTGGATATTCTTTGTCAACATATTCTGTTTGGCAAGTGTGTGGATATTTCATGAAAAATAAAGATGTTAATGACTACATTAGAAGAAGCTGCGGAAGTGGAGTTTCCACTGTCAATAGTTTATAGTCTCAAAGAACATACGAATGCGTCCCTTCAGCTCTTGGGACACACTTTAATCGACAATGATGTACATATGACTTGTTTGTATTCAGGATGTATGATTTTGATTTGTATTTTATCGATGTACTTAACCATTTGGCTGTAATGTGTTTTTGTATTTAACGAAAAGTTGTGATTTTAAACACAGAATAAACGTGCTTGAAGACTATAATTGTGTTGTCCATGTTATTTTCAGAATTCTAAGCACCTATGCTATGGCTACATTTACCTCCTCTACCTATGCTCTCAAAATTATTGGAGAAAAATTAGATCGTTCAAGTTGGGAGGAATGTATCTTCGCCATCGATTTAACATGGTGATCGCTAAATCTTTTGGTTCAGACAAAACCGATTTTGTGAAACACGTTATCAAACACAAACATCATTTGATAGATCGTCCACACCAACGCAGTGTGTGGTGTTTCAAAGAGTATCGATCGGCTTACACACTTCTTCAAAAAGTCAAGGAGAATCCAGTGTCTGTGCTGAAGATATTCCACGTGTCTGTCACGTATCAAACGCATTTGGTCAACTTCAGTGATATCTTAGGAGAAGACGAACAAGAAATTAAATTTAGTTTAAATGTAATGGTCATCATTTACATTACCCAGAGTTTGTTTCATCTGACTAAATCCGATCGTACCAGCTGTTGAGCATGATCTATTGGCGACAAGGTCGCAGCCATCGTGATGCAATTACAATTCATTCGTCGCACGGGCTAACAATCAAAATACCAATATCTGGATTGTCGATGATCACATTAATGGTCAAATTTAGTATATTTGGCAGTATCGAG
This sequence comes from Sinohyriopsis cumingii, assembly GCA_028554795.2. Lineage (NCBI taxonomy): Eukaryota > Metazoa > Mollusca > Bivalvia > Unionida > Unionidae > Sinohyriopsis > Sinohyriopsis cumingii. Next base: position 94,574,186 of record CM068837.1, read on the forward strand.
AGTTATAAAAATATCTCAACCGCGGCGAATTGTCTGCAATTTTATTAAACCAGACACTCGAAAGACTGGTGCATCAATAGCCCCTGGTGTCACAGACGCTAGCAGTCATTTCATGACAGACGTCACCATAAAGAAAAATTATCTGGTTATACGCGTGAAGACAAAATACCAGTTCGCTCAAGTTTGATGTTGATGTTGATAATACAAAATAATCGCTGCGTCTCCTGTTGCACAATAATTTTCGAATGATGTATTACAATTTACTGTAGACAGAATTGATAGTAGTTTCCGCCAAACATACGAAAATGTCACTCTGACATTTCTTTAATGTAACAGACGTAAGGGAGTAAGCTTTTCCGCGCTAGTGTCCTTTACTAGTGCGTATCCAACTTGGTGGTAATTGTATATTTACAGGAATTAATTGTAATTGTTCACGGACAAATCCGCATTGAGGAGCTGCTAAATCTAGTCTGTACAATGCAGGCCTGCCATGAGATCTTACAATGCTGGAAACAGTATGTGTGTTTGCACTCCAGACGGGATTGATTTCTTTTTTCGCCACCTTGAAGTTCACCCGGTTCAAATAAATACCTGACTGTCACGTTGCTGATCAGCACTGAACTTCGGCGCGGGATGTGTTTCTTAGTGATTGCATAGACAGTTTTCAGAGCAATTTCGCTCGTGACTTCCTTGTTTAACGCTGCTGGCATGTGAGGTAGTCATTCACAAGATCTGTTTTTGATCAGTATATCTTGGCTGTACTGATGTCCAAACAATGGGTCAGCAAGTGTTCGATTAAATCGTTAAACGGTTTCCTCATCAAGATGTAACGCGGTGTGTCTGCGTCTGATTTTAACGTTATGTTGTTGAATTGAATCAGTGTTGTTACTGTACCGAGAAAATCATTAACAGGATCAGCCTGCAGCAACTGTTGCCACGTGAATAAATTCGTTCAGACGCGGTTGAGCCTTCAGTTGCTTTTTTAACTGATAGCGGTTCTGCTTCTTTGTATCTACTGTCAACGTTGACGACCGCCAAAGCGCATTTGTATGCCAATGACTTCATGTGGTAAAAACAATATATCTGCCTGATTAACTTCGTCCATGCTGAATCGTTTTGGGACGTGGTATTTAAATTTGCCATAATGCCTGTCGGGAAAACCAATCGGCAGAAATCAACAGCACATTTGACACTTGCTGCGAGTTAAGATCTGCCGTATCTTTCCACTATCCTCTTGGACTTCGATAAATCGACTCCATTATTATTAATTATCAGACGATTAATTTTCTGCACGGGAGCTAGGCTCCTACCGCTAGTTTACCGCTCATCGCTGATCTTATCAACCAGCTCGAAAGCAAGTCATTCTCGTATATTGTTTCTATAGACTTGAATGTGTGTATCTACTTGACGTTCACAGTATGTCGTAATATCATGAGAATGGCATGCTTGATTAATAACATTTACTAGAAATTCGCTTGGTTCTGGTTGATACTTTTCATCAAGTCTGATATCAAGTCGGGTTTCAGGACCACGATATCCCGGTAGACGTTTTCTCCCTGGTTATTTATACCGCATTTTGCACACTTGAATGTTATTTCTTGTCGTTCTTGCTCTCAGCCCGGTTGAGTACATGACCAACTTGCGTCTGACACCATATAAACTCGTTATTATGAAAAGTAAACTTTTGAACAACATAAAGGTGATTGACTTTTCAGCATCACGCGAGGAAGCACCAGACAAGCATGATTCAGAGAGCTACCAAATTCTATTCATGCCATTATAATTGCTCCGTTTGAGTCTGGTAGAACGCAGTTTGTGCTCAATCTGATAATAATATGGCTCAAATGGGATAAAATTTATTTTATGGCATCATCTGTGGATGAACAAGCGATGCTATTATGCTCTTAAGGAATTCAAAGAAGGAGCAAAGTGTTTGGAGCGCGATGGAGACGTTAATGAATTTATCAATGACACCAATGATGCACAGTCAGTCGAAGATCTTGATGGCGGAGTTAAAAGTCTTGTGGTTTACAATCACAGCAACAAAAATTCAGCCAGAATATTTTCGCGAGGCAGACACAAAAACACAGATGTCGTTTATTTTACACAGCGGTATACTCAGATCACAAAAGTGATCCGAGATAACTGCAATTTTTTGATTATTTTTAACGTTGTTGACTCACATATACATTACGAAATATTCATCAGACTTGGTCTCCCGGCGACATGGGCATGAATAAGTTTAGGAACTTTTTCACATGCTCAAAAGAAACCAGCATGAAATCGTCACACTAAGTTTACACGATTCGGCAAAGCTTTATCGAACATGGTCTCGATAAAATCTTTTATTAAAGAAATGAACCAAGAAAATATTGACGAGATTATCTCTAAAATTGATCAGTTACAAGATGGTCTCGCGATTTAAGTTGATGTTGAAAATATCAGCAATGGTTTTGAAACGATACAGCAGAGACGTGAAGAAGGTAGATATACACAAACGGCAGAATATAGATTTATCAAATTACTCCAATTTGAAATGGAATTTTCCCTGGTTCTGGTGGTTATTTATGGATAACTGATGTTACCAGAGGCCATCCCAATTTCGGCGTCAATATTTCAATGGCGGCACTCAGTATTGACTCATGCACGTTATTGATTTGATTCTACGCTGAAGTTCATCAGTTATATTTGTTCAATTTGATGCCAACCAGACTGGGCCCGTTCCATCAGTGTGCGTGAGTGTGTGTGACTTGGATTTTTAACGTAGCTTTAACAATTTTTCAGTCATCACGCTAAGATGTCTGCAGTGTCACAGTTTATATTGATGTTTAGCACTGGGGCATCATGCCGCAGACATGTAGCATGATGTCCCACCCGGTCACATTATCCTGACACCAGGCCGACCTAACAATTAAAGCAGCTATTAGTACCCACGACATCCTGCATCTGACGTTCCATCAACGCTGTTTTAATACAAAAATATCATTGAATTGTTATCGAATAATCCACCAAATGATTCACCTCTGATATTCGGCAAGCTATAATACAGTTATAATTGTACCAATGTGATCTCAAGTGACCAGTGGGTGTTTTTATCGGAGTTGGGAGCCAGATATCAAATTCCGGATGCGTCCTGATATCATTGAGGCCGTCGGCGGTGTTGTGTTAACGATAATCTGATTAAGTCGTATGGCTATTTCTGCGGCAATTATTATCTGTACTGCCGATTCTAAATGTTGCGTTGGCACGCTGATGTGGGGAACATTAATGCCTGCGCGGGGATGGTTGCGCTCTTGTGATACCAATAATGGCTATCTCGAATTGCAGTAAATTTACTGTCTGATATAGTATTACTCCGTAGACAGTAGCGATGTGTCATGCATACGTGACCGACAAGATTATTTCTATGTGTTCATGAAATTTCATAACCGCACATGTGGATATTATTTTCTCGATAATATTAAGAATACAAACAGATACAATAACAACACCGATGTCGATTCCAACCACGGTTGATATCACATGCGTCTATGCATCTCCGATAACGTACCGATTAACGTCGTTGTTTCAGCGACAAGTCAGGACACGGCATATACAACATTGTTGATGCCATGATACGTTTACGATATTTTGTTAGTTTTGTCATATGCTCGTTTATGGTTTTTTTTCTTCCAGCGATGGCTTCCGCGTACATGTTTGATTATATCTGTAAGATTGTGTGGAATTCATTACAATTGAGGCGTTGGTGCTACAAATATCAGACAATAAATGTGGTCCATTTTTTATCTTCTGAATATGTCCTCGGTATACTGATTTAACACAACTGACACACCTTCAGGAAATCTATCAGTGGAATGAAGCCATTGATATGTCATAAATATCCTAAATTTCGCAGAGCTAAACACTGAGATCTTATTCACCCCGGCTACTTCAGCTGTATGTTTGATTGAGTTGTTTCTTTGTGACCCTGTTGTTGATCCAGACCCAACTGTCTAAACCGCGTTAAAAAATCGTATGAATTACATCAGGAGCAAACTTTTTTATTTCTTCAGCGTTGTCATCGTGTCGTTTGCAAATTTTAGCAAGCTTAATATCGACGATATTTGGGGTACCCAAAAAATTAACAACGAGTGTATCAAGTATACCAAAGTTCTTTCGAAGATTTAAAAACGAGGTTACAATGAGCATCATACTCAGATCGCAACATTTTTAATTTATCATTCGTTGTAGTGAAGGCGGTATTAATCCCGATTCTTTATCGTCCACGTATTTTTTCATTGCAGCGTCGTCGTCAGATTTTGGATCTTCCAGAAGAACAATTTTGTTTCACGATCATGCTGAGTAGACCAGTCATTGAGTCATCTGTTCTGTAAATATATTTACAGATCTCTTTGCGTATCGCTGCTATTGACTGGGATGTTATGGCTGGTCGCACGATAATATCGATCCACTTAAATATTGCTCATGTTGATCCTGAAAAACAACCTAATCCTGACCAACCCAAGGAAGTCTCGCAAGATAGCATGTTCATATCGTGTTGCATAATCTGACAAAACCAATATCACCTAGGAGGACCTTGCTTCTAGCAGATCTTCCATCAATATTTAAAATTGTTAATTACTAACCGGTTCAAAACGATGTTGGACAGCTACGATGTCTGCTGGTATACTCGTGCACGACTTTATGCGGCGGCGCTGATAACCTTGACATGGCCTTAAATATCGCAAGTACTTCTGGACCGCACATAGATGGATCTGTTAATGTCTGTGTTGGTAATGTTGAATACCAGATTGGTATGTCGCCGGATAAGCCACTGTATTTTAAACATTCTCTCTGTGGGGCCAATCCATAGGAATCAAACTAAACAACATTACGAGGATCAACAGAGTATGCAACCTAAAGAGTACCTAAACTAGAACAACCAAAGAGATTAATGATATCAGTTTAACGCGGTTTGGGTTTTCCTGTAACTGATCACACATGAAAACACATCTAAAGTTTTTGCTACTTAATCGCCAAGCAGCATCAAATAAATTAAAATTGGAGATTTGGAGTTTTAGAGAAACTCTCCCGGCAGTAGCAGACCTTAACCGTACCTCGTTCCTGGTAATCATTGTCCTGTTGCCTTTTTCAAAGAAATGGAAGCAGCTGAAACTGCAGCTGAAATCAGTGAAAAGGTACCACCAGTCTTTGCTGTATCTCTGATCACATTCGTAGAAATACCAATTCGCATTCCAGTCGTTGCGTTCACAGTCAGCGATGATTTATTTGGGCCTTGCAACGCCGTTACTTTCAGAGATGGATTTATTCCAGACTTTGTCTTTAATGTCGATTGCACCTTTTAATCTGACTGGAACACTGATGTCATGATATGACATTAAAACATCATGAATGCTTTAAATAAATGTTTCCACTGGTGCAACAATGACTCTCATTCGTCCACCAACACCTTCAAGTAACATTGTTTTGTCTGAAAGTTGAACAGCGATTGCTCTGTAATAAACAGTTTGCGCCGAACCAACAGTAGCTCGCACATATTTATCAATGACTGCCTGTCTAAATAAATCCAGATGTTCTGGTGAGAAATAATAGAACGGATACAACATCGAAAAATCCCGCTGCTATATCTGCAGGCAAAGTGTACATTCTGATCATGTCCCATTAATCCCAGCAATATACCCGTGCAACATTATTTTAGTCTGAATTCAGTATTATGTCTTCGGATAATTCTTGAGGTCCATTTATCCTCAGCGAAATCGTAGACACTGCTAATATATCAAACATCATTAGGTTATATCTGGTGGCACTCTGAAATACCAAGAATATATGTCGTGGTGAAATTCCATGTTGTTATGATATCTGCCATGAAAATGTTCTTGCTTTGCCTGGAGCTGTGTCTGTGGTCATTGTCAGCCACGAGAGCGTTGATTTGCCACCACCACTGTCCATGATCGATAACAACCGCGCTTCTTCAGTCACTTTCCAACCCCACCCCAACCAATCGCAGAGCGCCAGAATGCATCGCTGTCGGTCGCCTTTTGCACCAATGCAACCGTAAGTTTTACTCCGAAGATAAGTTTTCTAATATGTCTACAGGATCCGAAGATATGTGATTGTGGTATCACAAATGAAAATGCACCATCGGCATTAACCTAAGACCGTCGTGCTGCGGATCCTCAGTTATTTCTGAATTAGTACTCTGCAGTGTCGCAAAAGGAGAGTCAAGTCGAGGTATCATTCCAGATGGTTGTGGATCAAAAGAGATAATTTGTGTTAATTGTACTATGAGATACTTCTATCTTCAGGGTTGTAAGTAATGTTCTTCCTGATCAGCATGGAGAGACCGGCGGACCGTGATCGCTAGTCCGATAATTGTCTTAGCATCATCAACGTTATTGGAGCATGACTCGATTTCTTTACACTCAGTGGTATATATGGCACTGTTAAACAACCCTATAATTAATCCACATCGTTCATTTGCTGCATATGGTGTATTATCATCTTTCACAAGTTTACCCTGAACTTCAATAAATGATCGGCGGGCAAGAAATTCCTGGATATATGTTGTGGTGTTCCAGAGGGGTCTGTTCTTGGACCTGTTCTCTTCATTCTGTACACTCTGCCACTCTCAAGTGTCATAGATCATCATCCAGTGTCTCACCAATTGTACGCTGATGACACCCAAATATACAAATTTAGCCACCCAACTGAAGTTGATGCTACTATCCAAGGTGTAGAGAGGTGCATTCCTGATGTGAAATCATGGATGACATGGAACAAGCTGCAGATGAATGATAATAAAATTGAGGCCATTCTGATCACAACACAAAGAATTTCTCATTCACATCCTTCACCTCAAACAATAAATATCAGCAACACCAACATTAAATTCACACAATCAGTACGAAACCTAGGTGTTACTCTGGACCGTTCTCTCACACTGCACCAACATATCATGAACATATGCAAGGCTGCATCTCTTGAGCTGAGACGCATCAGCACAATCCGTACTTAGAGTACCACGATCAGAGCACACCTCCCCGCTGCTCTGTACCCTACACTGGCTATCCATTCGATCCAGAATCAAACACAAAATTGGTTCTCTGTGCTACGTTTCACTGTGGGACTCTAGTCCAACATACCTATTCGATCTCACCCATGTGTACTCACTAACAAGATACTTACGCTCCTCTTCTGACAATCGTATACTCATTATTCCCACTATGAAAACAAAGTCATATGGAGAGCGTTCTATTGCATACTAAGGCCCAGCAACGTGGAATGAATTTCCCACTGAACTTAGACACAAAGACACAGTGATCACATTCAAGAGGGCTCTCAAAACTCGCTTATTTCGACTGCAAGAACAAACTTAAAGACCTAATAATGTTTCCTACCTGAAATATTCTCAGCATGTTTTTTTTAATTTTTTTTAATGTTTTTCTAATTTCATGGTGTTTGTTTTTGTAATAATATTATTATGTTTTTTATCTTATAGGTGTTGTCTAATGTTGTAAAGCGCTTAGAGCTTCTAAAGATTAGGCGCTATACAAAGTCCTCATTATTATTATTATTATTATTATTATTATTATTATTATTATTATTATATCTTGTACCTATAGTTTGATTCGTCCTTGTTGGTTTGATTCTCGTGATTTATAAGAATAATACTGAAAATTCCGCACAGACCTATTGAGTTACGTCAAATGCGAGATCAGATAAACGTCTGAAGACTTTTATTTATATTCGATGTTATCTTAAAGGATGTTCTAACACCGATCAGTAAGTGGTTGATCAGCGACGACGATGGGCCAGACCATTTCCCGCTGTTAGGCATGCGGTTATGTTTTTCTCTATCTCGGTGGTGGCTTGTTTTGTCAGTGACGGTACTAATTATTTCAACCGCTCATTTGTGGCTTGATTTATTATTTTGCAGGAATCACTTTGGTGCTTGCTGGGTAGTTTTACCAGATGTGACTTTCGTCGTACTGATCGCGCGAGTCTGTCCTTGATCGGTGAGAATGCTTGACCAGCAATATCAACAACATTTTGTGGGAATTATTACCGGCTCGTCCACCAATCAAAACATCAGCGAGGACGTTATTGGGATAAAGTTTAATTTGAATCACTGGAGAGGTTTGCTTCTTACGACGTTATGTGTTTGAACACTGCTTTTGGCAAGGCTACTTCTGTTTGCTTCATCATCATCATCAATACGAGGTGGTCTACATGGCATTGTGATTTTTCGGGTGTTAACATATCTCCAGATAATGGTGATCTTTGACTTATTTCTCAAAGTGTTCAAATTCATCCTTATATTTATCACTGATCTGACCTGTACCATGGTAGATTTGAAACACAAACGAGTTCATTGTTTTTAACGTAAGTGGTCTCTGGGTCAAACAACGAACTACTAGCTAAGTATCCGGCTGCAGCAATCATTATGGGGTCGCGAAATTATTGTTATTTTTGCAACAAGATCCCTTACATCAGCGATCTCAGCACGCGCTTGATCGATACCTTCAATTGATTGCTGTATTTCTTGCTGTAATTGTGGCTGAACAGCAATTATTTCAGGTTGAAGTTCTTGGAGAATCTTTATTGTTGTGCTTTAGTTAATTCAGCTATTTTTCAAGTTGCTTTAGCGGTTTTGTTCTAGCGACGGAAGAAGACATTTAATAGCTTTTGTGACTGGCTTAAACAACTGTTCTGTACTTTCTGTAAATTTCACTTGAGCTTCCTGAAACTGTCGTAGCTGCTGTTTGACAGAATCGATGACCGGAATATATTTCTTAATTGGTCTAGTCGTTGTTGGGCTAATTTATCCGTATGTGATTATATAGTAAGCACTAAATCACTCATTCATATTATTACAACAATGATTCAATTACAAATCACTGGTCAGTATATAGAAAGTGTAATGTATAAATTGTCGGAATGCCACATATTCAACTCACAACATAGAAATTCTCTTGATACATTGAACTGAGCTAAATATAAGACGTTATAATTATACACGGCTACAGATCTACTGGTGCATTATGCGATGGCAGAATTGGAACTGTGCAGTCTTAGTTTGACCATTCAAACGGACGCCTGTCTACGCATATATTATTTTAAATCACTCAAAAAATCCATCAATAACAACACAGATGACACTATTTCTACTTGCGGCGACGCTTGTGCTATCGTATTCGAATAATCCCCATCATGAAAGCGTTATTATAATATCTACAACCAGCGTCACTATTTTTCATTATTACACAAAATACAAACGACCTAAACTAGGTTGTTGAGAGTAATATTTTGAAGATGTGATATACCAGGATTACTAGTAAATAAATATTCCGTACGAACACGGAATTTCACCACGACATATATTCTTGGTATTTCAGAGTGCCACCAGATATAACGATCAGAGAGTAAACCTAATGATGTTTGATATATTAGCAGTGTCTACGATTTCGCTGAGGATAAATGGACCTCAAGAATTATCCGAAGACATAATACTGAATTCAGACTAAAATAATGTTGCACGGGTATATTGGTGGGATTAATGTGACATGATCAGAATGTACACTTTGCCTGCAGATATAGCAGCGGGATTTTTCGATGTTGTATCCGTTCTATTATTTCTCACCGGAACATCTGGATTTATTTAGACAGGCAGTCATTGATAAATATGTGCGAGCTACTGTTGGTTCGGCGCAAACTGTTTATTACAGAGCAATCGCTGTTCAACTTTCAGACAAAACAATGTTACTTGAAGGTGTTGGTGGACGAATGAGAGTCATTGTTGCACCAGTGGAAACATTTATTTAAAGCATTCATGATGTTTTAATGTCATATCATGACATCAGTGTTACTCTAACATCGAGTCAGATTAAAAGGTGCAATCGACATTAAAGACAAAGTCTGGAATAAATCTATCTCTGAAAGTAACGGCGTTGCAAGGCCCAAATAAATCATCGCTGACTGTGAACGCAACGACTGGAATGCGAATTGGTATTTCTACGAATGTGATCAAAGATACAGCAAAGACTGGTGGTACATTTTCACTGATTTCAGCTGCAGTTTCAGCTGCTTCCATTTCTTTGAAAAAGGCAACAGGAGAATGATTACCAGGAACGAGGTACGGTTAAAGTCTGCTACTGCCGGGAGAGTTTCTCTAAAACTCCCAATCTCCAATTTTTATTTATTTGATGCTACTTGGCGATTAAGTAGCAAAAACTTTAGATGTGTTTTCATGTGTGATCAGTTACAGGAAAACCCAAACCGCGTTAAACTGATATCATTAATCTCTATGGTTGTTCTAGTTTAGGTACTCTTTAGGTTGCATACTCTGTTGATCCTCGTAATGTTGTTTAGTTTGATTCCTATGGATTGGCCCCACAGAGAGAATGTTTAAAATACAGTGGCTTATCCGGCGACATACCAATCTGGTATTCAACATTACCAACACAGACATTAACAGATCCATCTATGTGCGGTCCAGAAGTACTTGCGATATTTAAGGCCATGTCAAGGTTATCAGCGCCGCCGCATAAAGTCGTGCACAAGTATACCAGCAGACATCGTAGCTGTCCAACGTCGTTTTGAACCGGTTAGTAATTAACAATTTTAAATATTGATGGAAGATCTGCTAGAAGCAAGGTCCTCCTAGGTGATATTGGTTTTGTCAGATTATGCAACACGATATGAACATGCTATCTTGCGAGACTTCCTTGGGTTGGTCAGGATTAGGTTGTTTTTCAGGATCAACATGAGCAATATTTAAGTGGATCGATATTATCGTGCGACCAGCCATAACATCCCGGTCAATAGCAGCGATACGCAATGAGATCTGTAAATATATTTACAGAACAGATGACTCAATGACTGGTCTACTCAGCATGAGCGTGAAACAAAATTGTTCTTCTGGAAGATCCAAAATCTGACGACGACGCTGCAATGAAAAAATACGTGGACGATAAAGAATCGGGATTAATACCGCCTTCACTACAACGAATGATAAATTAACCACGTTGCGATCTGAGTATGATGCTCATTGTAACCTCGTTTTTAAATCTTCGAAAGAACTTTGGTATACTTGATACACTCGTTGTTAATTTTTTGGGTACCCCAAATATCGTCGATATTAAGCTTGCTAAAATTTGCAAACGACACGATGATAACGCTGAAAAAATAAAAAAGTTTGCTCCTGATGTAATTCATACGATTTTTTTAACGCGGTTTAGACAATTGGGTCTGGATCAACAACAGGGTCACAAAGAAACAACTCAATCAAACATACAGCTGAAGTAACCGGGGTGAATAAGATCTCAGTGTTTAGCTCTGCGAAATTTAGGATATTTATGACATATCAATGGCTTCATTCCACTGATAGATTTCCTGAAGGTGTGTCAGTTGTGTTAAATCAGTATACCGAGGACATATTCAGAAGATAAAAAATGGACCACATTTATTGTCTGATATTTGTAGCACCAACGCCTCAATTGTAATGAATTCCACACAATCTTACAGATATAATCAAACATGTACGCGGAAGCCATCGCTGGAAGAAAAAAAATCATAAACGAGCATATGACAAAACTAACAAAATATCGTAAACGTATCATGGCATCAACAATGTTGTATATGCCGTGTCCTGACTTGTCGCTGAAACAACGACGTTAATCGGTACGTTATCGGAGATGCATAGACGCATGTGATATCAACCGTGGTTGGAATCGACATCGGTGTTGTTATTGTATCTGTTTGTATTCTTAATATTATCGAGAAAATAATATCCACATGTGCGGTTATGAAATTTCATGAACACATAGAAATAATCTTGTCGGTTACGTATGCATGATACATCGCTACTGTCTACGGAGTAATACTATATCAGACAGTAAATTTACTGCAATTCGAGATAGCCATTATTGGTATCACAAGAACGCAACCATCCCCGCGCAGGCATTAATGTTCCCCACATCAGCGTGCCAACGCAACATTTAGAATCGGCAGTACAGATAATAATTGCCGCAGAAATAGCCATACGACTTAATCAGATTATCGTTAACACAACACCGCCGACGGCCTCAATGATATCAGGACGCATCCGGAATTTGATATCTGGCTCCCAACTCCGATAAAACCATCCACTGGTCACTTGAGATCACATTGGTACAATTATGACTCTATTATAGCTTGCCGAATATCAGAGGTGAATCATTTGGTGGATTATTCGATAACAATTCAATGATATTTTTGTATTAAAACAGCGTTGATGGAACGTCAGATGCAGGATGTCGTGGGTACTAATAGCTGCTTTGATTGTTAGGTCGGCCTGGTGTCAGGATAATGTGAGTGGGTGGGACATCATGCTACATGTCTGCGGCATGATGCCCCAGTGCTAAACATCAATATAAACTGTGACACTGCAGACATCTTAGCGTGATGACTGAAAAATTGTTAAAGCTACGTTAAAAATCCAAGTCACACACACTCACGCACACTGATGGAACGGGCCCAGTCTGGTTGGCATCAAATTGAACAAATATAACTGATGAACTTCAGCGTAGAATCAAATCAATAACGTACATGAGTCAATACTGAGTGCGGCCATTGAAATATTGACGCCGAAATTGGGATGGCCTCTGGTAACATCAGTTATCCATAAATAACCACCAGAACCAGGCAAAATTCCATTTCAAATTGGAGTAATTTGATAAATCTATATTCTGCCGTTTGTGTATATCTACCTTCTTCACGTCTCTGCTGTATCGTTTCAAAACCATTGCTGATATTTTCAACATCATCTTTAATCGCGAGACCATCTTGTAACTGATCAATTTTAGAGATAATCTCGTCAATATTTTCTTGGTTCATTTCTTTAATAAAAGATTTTATCGAGACCATGTTCGATAAAGCTTTGCCGAATCGTGTAAACTTAGTGTGACGATTTCATGCTGGTTTCTTTTGAGCATGTGAAAAAGTTCCTAAACTTATTCATGCCCATGTCGCCGGGAGACCAAGTCTGATGAATATTTCGTAATGTATATGTGAGTCAACAACGTTAAAAATAATCAAAAAATTGCAGTTATCTCGGATCACTTTTGTGATCTGAGTATACCGCTGTGTAAAATAAACGACATCTGTGTTTTTGTGTCTGCCTCGCGAAAATATTCTGGCTGAATTTTTGTTGTTGTGATTGTAAACCACAAGACTTTTAACTCCGCCATCAAGATCTTCGACGGACTGTGCATCATTGGTGTCATTGATAAATTCATTAACGTCTCCATCGCGCTCCAAACACTTTGCTCCTTCTTTGAATTCCTTAAGAGCATAATAGCATCGCTTGTTCATCCACAGATGATGCCATAAAATAAATTTTATCCCATTTGAGCCATATTATTATCAGATTGAGCACAAACTGCGTTCTACCAGACTCAAACGGAGCAATGATAATGGCATGAATAGAATTTGGTAGCTCTCTGAATCATGCTTGTCTGGTGCTTCCTCGCGTGATGCTGAAAAGTCAATCACCTTTATGTTGTTCAAAAGTTTACTTTTTATAATAACGAATTTATATGGTGTCAGACGCAAGTTGGTCATGTACTCAACCGGGCTGAGAGCAAGAACGACAAGAAATAACATTCAAGTGTGCAAAATGCGGTATAAATAACCAGGGAGAAAACGTCTACCGGGATATCGTGGTCCTGAAACCCGACTTGATATCAGACTTGATGAAAAGTATCAACCAGAACCAGGCGAATTTCTAGTAAATTCGATTAATCAAGCATGCCATTCTCATGATATTACGTATAAAAACAAAGAACTGCAATAACGACATATTGTGAACGTCAAGTAGATACACACATTGAAGTCTATAGAAACAATATACGAGAATGACTTGCTTTCGAGCTGGTTGATAAAATCAGCGATGAGCGGCAAACTAGCGGTAGGAGCCTAGCTCCCGTGCAGAAAATTATTCGTCTGATAATTAATAATAATGGAGTCGATTTATTGAAGTCCAAGAGGATAGTGGAAAGATACGGCAGATCTTAACTCGCAGCAAGTGTCAAATGTGCTGTTGATTTCTGCCGATTGGTTTTCCCGACAGGCATTATGGCAAATTTAAATACCACGTCCCAAAACGATTCAGCATGGACGAAGTTAATCAGGCAGATATATTGTTTTTACCACATGAAGTCATTGGCATACAAATGCGCCTTGACAGTAGATACAAAGAAGCAGAACCGCTATCAGTTATAAAAGCAACTGAAGGCTCAACCGCGTCTGAACGAATTTATTCACGTGGCAACAGTTGCTGCAGGCTGATCCTGTTAATGATTTTCTCGGTACAGTAACAACACTGATTCAATTCAACAACATAACGTTAAAATCAGACGCAGACACACCGCGTTACATCTTGATGAGGAAACCGTTTAACGATTTAATCGAACCTGACCCATTGTTAGGACATCAGTACAGCCAAGATATACTGATCAAAAACAGATCTTGTGAATGACTACCTCACATGCCAGCAGCGTTAAACAAGGAAGTCACGAGCGAAATTGCTCTGAAAACTGTCTATGCAATCACTAAGAAACACATCCCGCGCCGAAGTTCAGTGCTTATCAGCAACGTGACAGTCAGGTATTTATTTGAACCGGGTGAACTTCAAGGTGGCGAAAAAAGAAATCAATCCCGTCTGGAGTGCAAACACACATACTGTTTCCAGCATTGTAAGATCTCATGGCAGGCCTGCATTGTACAGACTAGATTTAGCAGCTCCTCAATGCGGATTTGTCCGTGAACAATTACAATTAATTCCTGTAAATATACAATTACCACCAAGTTGGATACGCACTAGTAAAGGACACTAGCGCGGAAAAGCTTACTCCCTTACGTCTGTTACATTAAAGAAATGTCAGAGTGACATTTTCGTATGTTTGGCGGAAACTACTATCAATTCTGTCTACAGTAAATTGTAATACATCATTCGAAAATTATTGTGCAACAGGAGACGCAGCGATTATTTTGTATTATCAACATCAACATCAAACTTGAGCGAACTGGTATTTTGTCTTCACGCGTATAACCAGATAATTTTTCTTTATGGTGACGTCTGTCATGAAATGACTGCTAGCGTCTGTGACACCAGGGGCTATTGATGCACCAGTCTTTCGAGTGTCTGGTTTAATAAAATTGCAGACAATTCGCCGCGGTTGAGATATTTTTATAACTCTCGATACTGCCAAATATACTAAATTTGACCATTAATGTGATCATCGACAATCCAGATATTGGTATTTTGATTGTTAGCCCGTGCGACGAATGAATTGTAATTGCATCACGATGGCTGCGACCTTGTCGCCAATAGATCATGCTCAACAGCTGGTACGATCGGATTTGGTTAGATGAAACAAACCTTGGGTAATGTAAATGATGACCATTACATTTAAACTAAATTTAATTTCTTGTTCGTCTTCTCCTAAGATATCACTGAAGTTGACCAAATGCGTTTGATACGTGACAGACACGTGGAATATCTTCAACACAGACAATGGATTCTCCTTGACTTTTTGAAGAAGTGTGTAAGCCGATCGATACTCTTTGAAACACCACACACTGCGTTGGTGTGGACGATCTATCAAATGATGTTTGTGTTTGATAACGTGTTTCACAAAATCGGTTTTGTCTGAACCAAAAGATTTAGCGATCACCATGTTAAATCGATGGCGAAGATACATTCCTCCCAACTTGAACGATCTAATTTTTCTCCAATGATTTTGAGAGCATAGGTAGAGGAGGTAAATGTAGCCATAGCGTAGGTGCTTAGAATTCTGAAAATAACATGGACAACACAATTATAGTCTTCAAGCACGTTTATTCTGTGTTTAAAATCACAACTTTACGTTAAATACAAAAACACATTACAGCCAAATGGTTAAGTACATCGATAAAATACAAATCAAAATCATACATCCTGAATACAAACAAGTCATATGTACATCATTGTCGATTAAAGTGTGTCCCAAGAGCTGAAGGGACGCATTCGTATGTTCTTTGAGACTATAAACTATTGACAGTGGAAACTCCACTTCCGCAGCTTCTTCTAATGTAGTCATTAACATCTTTATTTTTCATGAAATATCCACACACTTGCCAAACAGAATATGTTGACAAAGAATATCCAAGGACTCTGATTTCTCTATATTTTAATTTAATTTGATTTAATATAAAATATAAAAAAAAGTTCAAAACACAGCTGCTCGGATCATACTTAGAGTACCATGATCAGAACACACCTCCCCGCTGCTCTGTACCCTACACTGGCTATCCATTCGATCCAGAATCAAACACAAAATTTGTTCTCTGTGCTACCTTTCACTGTCGGACTCTAGTCCAGCATACCTATCCGACCTCACTCATTTGTACGCACCAGCAAGATACTTACCCTCTTCTTCTGACAATCGTATACTCATTATTCCCACTATAAAAAACAAAGTCATATGGACAGCGTTCTTTTGCATACCAAGGCCCAGCAACGTGGAATGAATTGCCCACTGAACTTAGACACAAAGACACAGTTATCACATTCAAGTGTGCTCTCAAACATATTTCGACTGCAAGAACAAACTTAAAGATCTAATAATGTTTCCTACCTTAAATATTCTCAGCATGTTTTTGTTTTTTGTTTTCTAATTTCATGGTGTTTGTTTTTGTAATCATATCATTATGTTTTTTTATCTTATAGGGGTTGTTTAATGTTGTAAAGTGCTTAGAGCTTCTAAAGATTAGGCGCTATACAAAGTCCTCATTATTATTATTATTTAAATATATCTCTATTTCACTGCACATCACACATCGCAGAGTTCCTTCTGGAGACGATACTTTTGAAAAGCTTTTTGTATTTCTCTATAGTTTTAACCTTTCCTTGCATTTCGTTCCATGGTATTCTGTGTTCCACTGCCACGTTGTAGATATAAGTTTTAGCACTGGAAGGGTGTAGTCATTCATCCATGTTTGACCATTTTAACAATTTCAAAGTAATCAGTCTTTTTATGATAGTCAGGTACCTCGTGTTGGATGGTGTATAGCTATATATTAAATTCATGTAGGCTTTTATACTTTTTGGAAACTAATAACAAAATTCGGTTATTTTATATGTGATGTGCTTGGATAGTCATCTAACGTAGGTGTGCTTTGGAGTGTGTGTCTGTATGGTAGACGTGATGTGATTGATTGTGTGTGTTTGATATTTCATCACTTTCTTTTAAACTCTACACTAACAAGGCGCATTAAAGAGTGTGCATGGTGTCTTGGTTGGTATATGTATGTTTGGATAGCATGTTTGTAAGATTTCATCTCCTTTTATGAACTCTAACCTTTGTTGTGATTCTTGTTGTTAGAACACTCCACAAATCGCTTGGATCCTGCGAATAGAGTTATTCTTATGTTAAATTAGGGTAGACCGTTATAAGTGCTTGGATAAGTAATCCATGAGCAGGTGTGCTTGATTGTAATTTTAAAAAAAACGTGCTGGATTCTATATGTGGTGTGCTGGGATAGAGATTTGTGAGATTATATCTCCTTTTACACATTACCTATATCTCTTGATAGTTGGTGTGGGATTTAAGGCAATTGAAGATGAATTCTTGGCCCCTGTTGGATGATTTGTTGTGTTATTGATAGTATATATGATGTGTTAAATTGTAATAAAAGTAGGTTCAGGATTACATTCAAAATGTTGGTATATCTGGTGTGCTTGGAAAGTTACAAAAACTTATACTGTATTGTATGTGTTATACACGATTATAAATGTAGTTTTACTTTTAGTCTCCACTTTATTTTAAACTTTAACGGACATTATTTTTTCAATTCCACAAAAGTCGGTAATATATTCGAAATTTCAGTACTACTTTTAGTGTTGGTAAATTTTTAATACATTTGTTTTGGATTATATTCAATCTTCGCTAATTTCCGGTGAAATTTCGGAATTTAGTGCTATGCTCCTGGGCCATTTCTGAAAAAGAAAAAAAAATCAATATGCTACGTGCAACCCATATATAAATGGCATTAATAATACACGCATGTGACTAACCATGCAGGGTGGAGCTTATGACGAATAGCATGCCCAAATACCCACAAAAACGACAGTGCCTGTCAATTTACCACTACTTGTTACGTGTATTGTTGCATACGGTACCGACCTATACTGCCCCAGCAGATGCTGTTTTGATTGATAACCAAGCATCTGTTTAGTAATACCTGTGCATACAAATAAAATAATAACCAGATTAACATGGCCTTTAAATCAAAGCAGTTCGTCTCAGTTCTGAGAGAGATAGCTGTTTTGATTTAATTCAACTGCATTGATTTGAAAACTTAAATCGAAATTGATATGCAAGCTGAATTTGCAAATGTTATTACAAAATCTGCTAGTAACGTAAGATACTTAAGACTATATTAAGTGAACGTGCTGGAAATTGTGTAATCGAGTATTTTATTATATTGTCCTCATTGTGGGAGGGCTCATCACTTTGGGGCTGAAAAATGTTCTTTATATAAGAAGGGTGACCACATAGTCCTTGCTGGTAAAAATTAAAGTCAATTTGATGGTTGTAATATCGATAAAAGTTAGATAAAAGTTTGGCACGCATAATCGTTGAATCGTATTTAAAATTGATAAAGACTTAATAATGCTCACAATTAGTCCCGCGGGAATAAATTCCAATACCTAATTCAAGCAAGCACAGCTAAGATGAAGAAATCTCCATTTACACAAATGACAACAAAATTCTTTTTGCTTCTCAAATGTTTTGAAAGGAATTGATAGAGGTCTCTAAGAATGGTATTAATTTACCACGACTGGAATATCAAAAGTACAAGGGATACACTGAGATCTCTTGATTGTTTGAATGCATCATATAGATTTGTCAAAGAGGCTCAAAAGATGCTATATGAGTTTTCTGAACACCTTCATAAATTGACATTAGAAATGAAATGAACACCAATACAGGATCGGAATATGCTCACCATATTTACCGTTTCGTGGATCCAGGTATATAGCAACACCAGCGTGGGTCAATTCAAGGTGAGCTGTAAACATAAATAGTTGTTACTATCATTGTTTTGAATGGGTAACTTTGTCAGCGCTATATCAGGCTAGTGATATTCAAGACTTGTCTCAAATATACCAACACCATTCGGGTTTATTCAAGTTTTGGTGATATCGAATTTCCCGTAGTTTACCAAAGCCACACTGAACAAATTTCAAACACTTAACCCAGAGATCGCTGTTAATATGTTCACTTAAGACAAATGCTTTTTATTCGCTTGTATTATCCACACTTCAGCAGCTCGAACGCGTCCAGATTAGTTTGTTGTTGTAGAGTGAAACGAAAAAATTCAGATTCAATATCGCATTAAGTATGGATAAAGAATCATGCAAGGTTACTTAAAACAGTATGTACAATGATAAAATGATTCCATGGTTTGCATGCACGAATTTAAGAACCATCAACAAATTTCGAATGCTCACTCGGCCTTTGAATCCAGAAAAATCTTTGATGGTTGTCTTGTTGCAGTTCACAATAACAATTCAAAACTAAGGATGAAAAAGACCAATCTATTTTAGACTTGTCGAAGCTGCGTATGTATGAATTTAACTATGACAAGATCAAATCGTTTGATCAGGATCGGGTCAAGATGCTGACTCGCTGATCCATATCACCACCGACGAAGTGTATGCAGATATGGCGCAACCACGTTTGACCAACGAATTTGATATCAATTGTTTAACGACGCCAAAATAAATGTTAGTAACTGCAAAGACGAATGCACCGGTAAACCAATCAAAGACTATGTGTGAGGTGGTTGGCTCCAGCACATACATTAAAAAGACCAAAGATGTTCCACGGGTGATTGAGCAGAAAGATTACTAAGATTGCTAAAACGAACTATGCTTGCAATGTCTCTCAGACCGACCTGAATTTGCACAAATAGCGAATATGATACGGTGTCAGAAACATCGCATGGTGACTACCGATGTGACAAGGTGAGCTTGTCCCCGCTTGATGCTAAGCGATGGATGCTCCCCGATGGGATCACCACTTACGAGTTAATACGAATCTATGCTATAAAAATAAGTAAGAGAAAAGTGTGAAAGCAACAAGCTTTGTAAAATTCATTAAATAATTGTTCCCCAGATAACAAATTTAAAGTGTAAAATAGGAACGTACGGTATTGCGAATTAAATCCCAAAGAATACTAGAATTACCGAGACATGTCGAAATAATAAAAGTTCTGAATAAACCTAAGTTGAAATACAAATTAAATCCAACAATCAAAGTGTTGACGTGTCTGCGGTTTAATAATGTTGTACCAACAGCGTTTTTCTGAAACACGATAATCTTATTTCAAGTTTGAATTCACTTTAAATCTGTGTGAAAGTCTCTGTCCAATAATTTTAGTCATTATGAGCACTCTTTATTCCCAGAGTGAAAGTAACTTGAATAATTTGAAGAGATAAATTCCAGCACAAACGAAGTTCTGGATACAACAATAATATATATTGATTCTGGTAGATCGTAAAGCACGAATGGACAATTATTCTAGTAACAGGATTATGTAGTAATCTACTTGTACTCAGGTCATAATCAACATTTTTCAAAGAAATAAAATATAACCTAATGGAAATTTCAATGTGGAAGGTTCTTAATGTTTCGAAGATAAAATGTTCGTTATAATTAGAAGGTGTGTTGCTAAAATAATAATATAAAACCTGGATCATGTCAGGTATTGAAAGGGGAACCCAATATCGTATACCCAGTCCGAAATACATGTTTAGTTATATTAATAATGGTCCTAATATTACACAGAGAGGATATATGTGCAATGCATTAATTGTTTACATCATAAAAAGTCAATAATTCAGATAATACAATTGATTTTGGACAAAGATAAGTTCAACATGCAATTTTACATTATAATAGCATATAATGAAAACGTTTAAAATCTAACCAAAACAATGCAAGTATTATAGGTTACTGCATTTGTATGGGAAAATATGAACGAGTTTTGGAATGGAATACTGCATGACCTTGGGAGTGCAGTATGTCCTTCCGACAAAACGAGTTCATATTTTCCCATACAAATGCAGTAACCTTTTTATTATATGCTCATTTTGTAAATTCTACCTAAGGTTTAATTATATAAACAAAAGACACTACAAGAAGCAACGTAAATGAATGAATGCCGTATTCCAAACTAAATACACAAGCGCAGATTTGTCATTACACATTGACATCATTATTAATGCGCACATAACTCTGCCCAGATATATTTGAACTTAATCGCGCGCTCGACATAACTTTCGAAAGAAAAATGGCGCGTCTAGTTAAAATTGAAATTTGCAGTCATATTGTGAATGAATGCGCATTGCAACAACTTTTCCATTTGATCTGGAATGAATATATTTTGGTGTTTTGTTTCGATTCGACGAAAGTTTGTGATTTTGGACTGGATTCATCTGTGCAAATTATACATGAAATACATTGGATTGAAGTGGCGCGGGAGAAGCGTGTTTACGTCTGCAAAAGTGTTTCTGTCATTGAATGTTTGAAATCATAATGTGTGAAAAATATGAAGTCTTTCAACTGCAATTATCAAAAAGACGCTTTGGAATTTAATGCTTATTTCATTTTGAGTGCAGTAAGGAGGATGCAATTGCACCTATAATCGAAGTTACAGCACAATTTCGAAATGTGTAATCCAGATTAAAAACCTCATGTAATTCGGATTTGCAAAATTAAGAAAATACATTTTGAGGAAATTCAGGATGTAAAACTGTAAGTATATTTTATTTTGCCATTCTTATCACCAGCTAAAGAAGGCAGTATATGCCTTGTCACTTGTATGTTATTTGTAAGGACCTTTTCTTCAGTCTTTTATGTAATGTAGCTAGCCTAAATCCGTAACATTATATCAACGCAGAATGTACCAAAACAGTTTTTTTTTTTTTCAGTCCATGAAACATGTTTTAGTTCATTCAGAAACAAATTTAAACAACCACAACGTAAAGAGCCTCTTGTACATGATTTGTGTACAAAAAAAAATTATTGGCGTCTGCGTCCATTGTTTGTTTACAATAGAAAGTAGTTCCTTTATGCACGTGAATGCTATATGTGTATTGTCGCGTGTGTTCAGTATCGGGGAATACTGAACGATTCTGACAACGTAAAGTTAACGGGGGAAAATGAGCATATAATCAAAATATTTATTGTATAATTTTTGTCATCATGCTGTTGTGAACCAAGTGATTTGATATTAGGCGCCGTACAAAGTCCTCATTATTATTATTATTATTATTATTATGCTTGTTATTAAGTATATAATAAAAAGGTTTTTGACTGAGTATTGAAAAATATAAGTCCCTATTTCATGTGGCGTAGGATGTCCATTATTTTTCAATACTCAGTCAATTACCCACATATAAACCGATTTTCTCGTGTTAACGGGTTTTACACGTCCACTCAAGACCGTCTTTATCATATTTAAATATCAAGGCCGATCTCTAATATACAGTTTTATTGTCAATATTTCACCACACACATCCACAATGTGTCCGACGTAGTCCACTAAGGAAAAACGAATGTGGGTCAGCCGACTGTTATGGCATAAAAGATACAAAGGAGCTGCGTGCGTAATCGATATCAAATCACTTGGCTCCAAGGTTGGTGAAAACCCAAATACATGTAGCCCTGGAAAACTATGCCTGTTTTTCCAGACCTGCTTTCATAACTACTACTATTTATTGTATAATTTTGTCATCATGCTGTTGTGAACCAACTTATGATTGATACTAGTTAGTGCATTGCGCTATCGCATCAACACAAATTTTCCTTACGGCAGTTTCGTAGTTGAAGGATCAACTTCCTATTACTCTCACAGAAATGTTAGCTGGGAGGCTTTGGTCCTCCCGTTGAGGACCCCAATCGATAATATGTTGGCTGTCTTGGAGAATCAATCCGATCCGAAAGCGTAAACACATCGACAGTCCATACGTGGTCAGTATCATTTCCTTCTGACTCTCCAGGTGCAAGCAGATATCGAACTAGGGACTTATATTTTTCAATACTCAGTCAAAAACCTTTTTATTATATACTTAATAACAAGCATAATAATAATAATAATAATAATAATAATGAGGACTTTGTACGGCGCCTAATATCAAATCACTTGGTTCACAACAGCATGATGACAAAATTATACAATAAATATTTTGATTATATGCTCATTTTCCCCCGTTAACTTTACGTTGTCAGAATCGTTCAGTATTCCCCAATACTGAACACACGCGACAATACACATATAGCATTCACGTGCATAAAGGAACTACTTTCTATTGTAAGCAAACAATGGACGCAAACGCCAATAATTTTTTTTTTGTACACAAATCATGTACAAGAGGCTCTTTACGTTGTGGTTGTTTAAATTTGTTTCTGAATGAATTAAAACATGTTTCATGGACTGAAAAAAAAAACTGTTTTGGCACATTCCGCGTTGATATAATGTTACGGATTTAGGCTAGCTACATTACATAAAAGACTGAAGAAAAGGTCCTTACAAATAACATACAAGTGACAAGGCATATACTGCCTTCTTTAGCTGGTGATAAGAATGGCAAAATAAAATATACTTACAGTTTTACATCCTGAATTTCCTCAAAATGTATTTTCTTAATTTTGCAAATCCGAATTACATGAGGTTTTTAATCTGGATTACACATTTCGAAATTGTGCTGTAACTTCGATTATAGGTGCAATTGCATCCTCCTTACTGCACTCAAAATGAAATAAGCATTAAATTCCATAGCGTCATTTTGATAATTGCAGTTGAAAGACTTCATATTTTTCACACATTATGATTTCAAACATTCAATGACAGAAACACTTTTGCAGACGTAAACACGCTTCTCCCGCGCCACTTCAATCCAATGTATTTCATGTATAATTTGCACAGATGAATCCAGTCCAAAATCACAAACTTTCGTCGAATCGAAACAAAATACCAAAATATATTCATTCCAGATCAAATGGAAAAGTTGTTGCAATGCGCATTCATTCACAATATGACTGCAAATTTCAATTTTAACTAGACGCGCCATTTTTCTTTCGAAAGTTATGTCGAGCGCGCGATTAAGTTCAAATATATCTGGGCAGAGTTATGTGCGCATTAATAATGATGTCATTGTGTAATGACAAATCTGCGCTTGTGTATTTAGTTTGGAATACGGCATTCATTCATTTACGTTGCTTCTTGTAGTGTCTTTTGTTTATATAATTAAACCTTAGGTAGAATTTACAAAATGAGCATATAATAAAAAGGTTACTGCATTTGTATGGGAAAATATGAACTCGTTTTGTCGGAAGGACATACTGCACTCCCAAGGTCATGCAGTATTCCATCCCAAAACTCGTTCATATTTTCCCATACAAATGCAGTAACCTATAATACTTGCATTGTTTTGGTTAGATTTTAAACGTTTTCATTATATGCTATTATAATGTAAAATTGCATGTTGAACTTATCTTTGTCCAAAATCAATTGTATTATCTGAATTATTGACTTTTTATGATGTAAACAATTAATGCATTGCACATATATCCTCTCTGTGTAATATTAGGACCATTATTAATATAACTAAACATGTATTTCGGACTGGGTATACGATATTGGGTTCCCCTTTCAATACCTGACATGATCCAGGTTTTATATTATTATTTTAGCAGCACACCTTCTAATTATAACGAACATTTTATCTTCGAAACATTAAGAACCTTCCACATTGAAATTTCCATTAGGTTATATTTTATTTCTTTGAAAAATGTTGATTATGACCTGAGTACAAGTAGATTACTACATAATCCTGTTACTAGAATAATTGTCCATTCGTGCTTTACGATCTACCAGAATCAATATATATTATTGTTGTATCCAGAACTTCGTTTGTGCTGGAATTTATCTCTTCAAATTATTCAAGTTACTTTCACTCTGGGAATAAAGAGTGCTCATAATGACTAAAATTATTGGACAGAGACTTTCACACAGATTTAAAGTGAATTCAAACTTGAAATAAGATTATCGTGTTTCAGAAAAACGCTGTTGGTACAACATTATTAACCGCAGACACGTCAACACTTTGATTGTTGGATTTAATTTGTATTTCAACTTAGGTTTATTCAGAACTTTTATTATTTCGACATGTCTCGGTAATTCTAGTATTCTTTGGGATTTAATTCGCAATACCGTACGTTCCTATTTTACACTTTAAATTTGTTATCTGGGAAACAATTATTTAATGAATTTTACAAAGCTTGTTGCTTTCACACTTTTCTCTTACTTATTTTTATAGCATAGATTCGTATTAACTCGTAAGTGGTGATCCCATCGGGGAGCATCCATCGCTTAGCATCAAGCGGGGACAAGCTCACCTTGTCACATCGGTAGTCACCATGCGATGTTTCTGACACCGTATCATATTCGCTATTTGTGCAAATTCAGGTCGGTCTGAGAGACATTGCAAGCATAGTTCGTTTTAGCAATCTTAGTAATCTTTCTGCTCAATCACCCGTGGAACATCTTTGGTCTTTTTAATGTATGTGCTGGAGCCAACCACCTCACACATAGTCTTTGATTGGTTTACCGGTGCATTCGTCTTTGCAGTTACTAACATTTATTTTGGCGTCGTTAAACAATTGATATCAAATTCGTTGGTCAAACGTGGTTGCGCCATATCTGCATACACTTCGTCGGTGGTGATATGGATCAGCGAGTCAGCATCTTGACCCGATCCTGATCAAACGATTTGATCTTGTCATAGTTAAATTCATACATACGCAGCTTCGACAAGTCTAAAATAGATTGGTCATTTTCATCCTTAGTTTTGAATTGTTATTGTGAACTGCAACAAGACAACCATCAAAGATTTTTCTGGATTCAAAGGCCGAGTGAGCATTCGAAATTTGTTGATGGTTCTTAAATTCGTGCATGCAAACCATGGAATCATTTTATCATTGTACATACTGTTTTAAGTAACCTTGCATGATTCTTTATCCATACTTAATGCGATATTGAATCTGAATTTTTTCGTTTCACTCTACAACAACAAACTAATCTGGACGCGTTCGAGCTGCTGAAGTGTGGATAATACAAGCGAATAAAAAGCATTTGTCTTAAGTGAACATATTAACAGCGATCTCTGGGTTAAGTGTTTGAAATTTGTTCAGTGTGGCTTTGGTAAACTACGGGAAATTCGATATCACCAAAACTTGAATAAACCCGAATGGTGTTGGTATATTTGAGACAAGTCTTGAATATCACTAGCCTGATATAGCGCTGACAAAGTTACCCATTCAAAACAATGATAGTAACAACTATTTATGTTTACAGCTCACCTTGAATTGACCCACGCTGGTGTTGCTATATACCTGGATCCACGAAACGGTAAATATGGTGAGCATATTCCGATCCTGTATTGGTGTTCATTTCATTTCTAATGTCAATTTATGAAGGTGTTCAGAAAACTCATATAGCATCTTTTGAGCCTCTTTGACAAATCTATATGATGCATTCAAACAATCAAGAGATCTCAGTGTATCCCTTGTACTTTTGATATTCCAGTCGTGGTAAATTAATACCATTCTTAGAGACCTCTATCAATTCCTTTCAAAACATTTGAGAAGCAAAAAGAATTTTGTTGTCATTTGTGTAAATGGAGATTTCTTCATCTTAGCTGTGCTTGCTTAAATTAGGTATTGGAATTTATTCCCGCGGGACTAATTGTGAGCATTATTAAGTCTTTATCAATTTTAAATACGATTCAACGATTATGCGTGCCAAACTTTTATCTAACTTTTATCGATATTACAACCATCAAATTGACTTTAATTTTTACCAGCAAGGACTATGTGGTCACCCTTCTTATATAAAGAACATTTTTCAGCCCCAAAGTGATGAGCCCTCCCACAATGAGGACAATATAATAAAATACTCGATTACACAATTTCCAGCACGTTCACTTAATATAGTCTTAAGTATCTTACGTTACTAGCAGATTTTGTAATAACATTTGCAAATTCAGCTTGCATATCAATTTCGATTTAAGTTTTCAAATCAATGCAGTTGAATTAAATCAAAACAGCTATCTCTCTCAGAACTGAGACGAACTGCTTTGATTTAAAGGCCATGTTAATCTAGTTATTATTTTATTTGTATGCACAGGTATTACTAAACAGATGCTTGGTTATCAATCAAAACAGCATCTGCTGGGGCAGTATAGGTCGGTACCGTATGCAACAATACACGTAACAAGTAGTGGTAAATTGACAGGCACTGTCGTTTTTGTGGGTATTTGGGCATGCTATTCGTCATAAGCTCCAACCTGCATGGTTAGTCACATGCGTGTATTATTAATGCCATTTATATATGGGTTGCATGTAGCATATTGATTTTTTTTTTCTTTTTCAGAAATGGCCCAGAAGCATAGCACTAAATTCCGAAATTGCACCGGAAATTAGCGAAGATTGAATATAATCCAAAACAAATGTATTAAAAATTTACCAACACTAAAAGTAGTACTGAAATTTCGAATATATTACCGACTTTTGTGGAATTGAAAAAATAATGTCCGTTAAAGTTTAAAATAAAGTGGAGACTAAAAGTAAAACTACATTTATAATCGTGTATAACACATACAATACAGTATAAGTTTTTGTAACTTTCCAAGCACACCAGATATACCAACATTTTGAATGTAATCCTGAACCTACTTTTTATTACAATTTAACACATCATATATACTATCAATAACACAACAAATCATCCAACAGGGGCCAAGAATTCATCTTCAATTGCCTTAAATCCCACACCAACTATCAAGAGATATAGGTAATGTGTAAAAGGAGATATAATCTCACAAATCTCTATCCCAGCACACCACATATAGAATCCAGCAGGTTTTTTTTTTAAATTACAATCAAGCACACCTGCTCATGGATTACTTATCCAAGCACTTATAACGGTCTACCCTAATTTAACATAAGAATAACTCTATTCGCAGGATCCAAGCGATTTGTGGAGTGTTCTAACAACAAGAATCACAACAAAGGTTAGAGTTCATAAAAGGAGATGAAATCTTACAAACATGCTATCCAAACATACATATACCAACCAAGACACCATGCACACTCTTTAATGCGCCTTGTTAGTGTAGAGTTTAAAAGAAAGTGATGAAATATCAAACACACACAATCAATCACATCACGTCTACCATACAGACACACACTCCAAAGCACACCTACGTTAGATGACTATCCAAGCACATCACATATAAAATAACCGAATTTTGTTATTAGTTTCCAAAAAGTATAAAAGCCTACATGAATTTAATATATAGCTATACACCATCCAACACGAGGTACCTGACTATCATAAAAAGACTGATTACTTTGAAATTGTTAAAATGGTCAAACATGGATGAATGACTACACCCTTCCAGTGCTAAAACTTATATCTACAACGTGGCAGTGGAACACAGAATTCCATGGAACGAAATGCAAGGAAAGGTTAAAACTATAGAGAAATACAAAAAGATTTTCAGAGGTATCGTCTCCAGAAGGAACTCTGCGATGTGTGAAGTGCAATGAAACAGAGATATGTTTAAATAATAATAATAATGAGGACTTTGTATAGCGCCTAATCTTTAGAAGCTCTAAGCGCTTTACAACATTAAACAACCCCTATAAGATAAAAAAAACATAATGATATGATTACAAAAACAAACACCATGAAATTAGAAAACAAAAAACAAAAACATGCTGAGAATATTTAAGGTAGGAAACATTATTAGATCTTTAAGTTTGTTCTTGCAGTCGAAATATGTGAGTTTGAGAGCACACTTGAATGTGATCACTGTGTCTTTGTGTCTAAGTTCAGTGGGCAATTCATTCCACGTTGCTGGGCCTTGGTATGCAAAAGAACGCTGTCCATATGACTTTGTTTTTTATAGTGGGAATAATGAGTATACGATTGTCAGAAGAAGAGGGTAAGTATCTTGCTGGTGCGTACAAATGAGTGAGGTCGGATAGGTATGCTGGACTAGAGTCCGACAGTGAAAGGTAGCACAGAGAACAAATTTTGTGTTTGATTCTGGATCGAATGGATAGCCAGTGTAGGGTACAGAGCAGCGGGGAGGTGTGTTCTGATCATGGTACTCTAAGTATGATCCGAGCAGCTGTGTTTTGAACTTTTTTTTATATTTTATATTAAATCAAATTAAATTAAAATATAGAGAAATCAGAGTCCTTGGATATTCTTTGTCAACATATTCTGTTTGGCAAGTGTGTGGATATTTCATGAAAAATAAAGATGTTAATGACTACATTAGAAGAAGCTGCGGAAGTGGAGTTTCCACTGTCAATAGTTTATAGTCTCAAAGAACATACGAATGCGTCCCTTCAGCTCTTGGGACACACTTTAATCGACAATGATGTACATATGACTTGTTTGTATTCAGGATGTATGATTTTGATTTGTATTTTATCGATGTACTTAACCATTTGGCTGTAATGTGTTTTTGTATTTAACGTAAAGTTGTGATTTTAAACACAGAATAAACGTGCTTGAAGACTATAATTGTGTTGTCCATGTTATTTTCAGAATTCTAAGCACCTATGCTATGGCTACATTTACCTCCTCTACCTATGCTCTCAAAATTATTGGAGAAAAATTAGATCGTTCAAGTTGGGAGGAATGTATCTTCGCCATCGATTTAACATGGTGATCGCTAAATCTTTTGGTTCAGACAAAACCGATTTTGTGAAACACGTTATCAAACACAAACATCATTTGATAGATCGTCCACACCAACGCAGTGTGTGGTGTTTCAAAGAGTATCGATCGGCTTACACACTTCTTCAAAAAGTCAAGGAGAATCCAGTGTCTGTGCTGAAGATATTCCACGTGTCTGTCACGTATCAAACGCATTTGGTCAACTTCAGTGATATCTTAGGAGAAGACGAACAAGAAATTAAATTTAGTTTAAATGTAATGGTCATCATTTACATTACCCAGAGTTTGTTTCATCTGACTAAATCCGATCGTACCAGCTGTTGAGCATGATCTATTGGCGACAAGGTCGCAGCCATCGTGATGCAATTACAATTCATTCGTCGCACGGGCTAACAATCAAAATACCAATATCTGGATTGTCGATGATCACATTAATGGTCAAATTTAGTATATTTGGCAGTATCGAGAGTTATAAAAATATCTCAACCGCGGCGAATTGTCTGCAATTTTATTAAACCAGACACTCGAAAGACTGGTGCATCAATAGCCCCTGGTGTCACAGACGCTAGCAGTCATTTCATGACAGACGTCACCATAAAGAAAAATTATCTGGTTATACGCGTGAAGACAAAATACCAGTTCGCTCAAGTTTGATGTTGATGTTGATAATACAAAATAATCGCTGCGTCTCCTGTTGCACAATAATTTTCGAATGATGTATTACAATTTACTGTAGACAGAATTGATAGTAGTTTCCGCCAAACATACGAAAATGTCACTCTGACATTTCTTTAATGTAACAGACGTAAGGGAGTAAGCTTTTCCGCGCTAGTGTCCTTTACTAGTGCGTATCCAACTTGGTGGTAATTGTATATTTACAGGAATTAATTGTAATTGTTCACGGACAAATCCGCATTGAGGAGCTGCTAAATCTAGTCTGTACAATGCAGGCCTGCCATGAGATCTTACAATGCTGGAAACAGTATGTGTGTTTGCACTCCAGACGGGATTGATTTCTTTTTTCGCCACCTTGAAGTTCACCCGGTTCAAATAAATACCTGACTGTCACGTTGCTGATAAGCACTGAACTTCGGCGCGGGATGTGTTTCTTAGTGATTGCATAGACAGTTTTCAGAGCAATTTCGCTCGTGACTTCCTTGTTTAACGCTGCTGGCATGTGAGGTAGTCATTCACAAGATCTGTTTTTGATCAGTATATCTTGGCTGTACTGATGTCCAAACAATGGGTCAGCAAGTGTTCGATTAAATCGTTAAACGGTTTCCTCATCAAGATGTAACGCGGTGTGTCTGCGTCTGATTTTAACGTTATGTTGTTGAATTGAATCAGTGTTGTTACTGTACCGAGAAAATCATTAACAGGATCAGCCTGCAGCAACTGTTGCCACGTGAATAAATTCGTTCAGACGCGGTTGAGCCTTCAGTTGCTTTTTTAACTGATAGCGGTTCTGCTTCTTTGTATCTACTGTCAACGTTGACGACCGCCAAAGCGCATTTGTATGCCAATGACTTCATGTGGTAAAAACAATATATCTGCCTGATTAACTTCGTCCATGCTGAATCGTTTTGGGACGTGGTATTTAAATTTGCCATAATGCCTGTCGGGAAAACCAATCGGCAGAAATCAACAGCACATTTGACACTTGCTGCGAGTTAAGATCTGCCGTATCTTTCCACTATCCTCTTGGACTTCGATAAATCGACTCCATTATTATTAATTATCAGACGATTAATTTTCTGCACGGGAGCTAGGCTCCTACCGCTAGTTTACCGCTCATCGCTGATCTTATCAACCAGCTCGAAAGCAAGTCATTCTCGTATATTGTTTCTATAGACTTGAATGTGTGTATCTACTTGACGTTCACAGTATGTCGTAATATCATGAGAATGGCATGCTTGATTAATAACATTTACTAGAAATTCGCTTGGTTCTGGTTGATACTTTTCATCAAGTCTGATATCAAGTCGGGTTTCAGGACCACGATATCCCGGTAGACGTTTTCTCCCTGGTTATTTATACCGCATTTTGCACACTTGAATGTTGTTTCTTGTCGTTCTTGCTCTCAGCCCGGTTGAGTACATGACCAACTTGCGTCTGACACCATATAAATTCGTTATTATAAAAAGTAAACTTTTGAACAACATAAAGGTGATTGACTTTTCAGCATCACGCGAGGAAGCACCAGACAAGCATGATTCAGAGAGCTACCAAATTCTATTCATGCCATTATAATTGCTCCGTTTGAGTCTGGTAGAACGCAGTTTGTGCTCAATCTGATAATAATATGGCTCAAATGGGATAAAATTTATTTTATGGCATCATCTGTGGATGAACAAGCGATGCTATTATGCTCTTAAGGAATTCAAAGAAGGAGCAAAGTGTTTGGAGCGCGATGGAGACGTTAATGAATTTATCAATGACACCAATGATGCACAGTCAGTCGAAGATCTTGATGGCGGAGTTAAAAGTCTTGTGGTTTACAATCACAGCAACAAAAATTCAGCCAGAATATTTTCGCGAGGCAGACACAAAAACACAGATGTCGTTTATTTTACACAGCGGTATACTCAGATCACAAAAGTGATCCGAGATAACTGCAATTTTTTGATTATTTTTAACGTTGTTGACTCACATATACATTACGAAATATTCATCAGACTTGGTCTCCCGGCGACATGGGCATGAATAAGTTTAGGAACTTTTTCACATGCTCAAAAGAAACCAGCATGAAATCGTCACACTAAGTTTACACGATTCGGCAAAGCTTTATCGAACATGGTCTCGATAAAATCTTTTATTAAAGAAATGAACCAAGAAAATATTGACGAGATTATCTCTAAAATTGATCAGTTACAAGATGGTCTCGCGATTTAAGTTGATGTTGAAAATATCAGCAATGGTTTTGAAACGATACAGCAGAGACGTGAAGAAGGTAGATATACACAAACGGCAGAATATAGATTTATCAAATTACTCCAATTTGAAATGGAATTTTCCCTGGTTCTGGTGGTTATTTATGGATAACTGATGTTACCAGAGGCCATCCCAATTTCGGCGTCAATATTTCAATGGCGGCACTCAGTATTGACTCATGCACGTTATTGATTTGATTCTACGCTGAAGTTCATCAGTTATATTTGTTCAATTTGATGCCAACCAGACTGGGCCCGTTCCATCAGTGTGCGTGAGTGTGTGTGACTTGGATTTTTAACGTAGCTTTAACAATTTTTCAGTCATCACGCTAAGATGTCTGCAGTGTCACAGTTTATATTGATGTTTAGCACTGGGGCATCATGCCGCAGACATGTAGCATGATGTCCCACCCGGTCACATTATCCTGACACCAGGCCGACCTAACAATTAAAGCAGCTATTAGTACCCACGACATCCTGCATCTGACGTTCCATCAACGCTGTTTTAATACAAAAATATCATTGAATTGTTATCGAATAATCCACCAAATGATTCACCTCTGATATTCGGCAAGCTATAATACAGTTATAATTGTACCAATGTGATCTCAAGTGACCAGTGGGTGTTTTTATCGGAGTTGGGAGCCAGATATCAAATTCCGGATGCGTCCTGATATCATTGAGGCCGTCGGCGGTGTTGTGTTAACGATAATCTGATTAAGTCGTATGGCTATTTCTGCGGCAATTATTATCTGTACTGCCGATTCTAAATGTTGCGTTGGCACGCTGATGTGGGGAACATTAATGCCTGCGCGGGGATGGTTGCGCTCTTGTGATACCAATAATGGCTATCTCGAATTGCAGTAAATTTACTGTCTGATATAGTATTACTCCGTAGACAGTAGCGATGTGTCATGCATACGTAACCGACAAGATTATTTCTATGTGTTCATGAAATTTCATAACCGCACATGTGGATATTATTTTCTCGATAATATTAAGAATACAAACAGATACAATAACAACACCGATGTCGATTCCAACCACGGTTGATATCACATGCGTCTATGCATCTCCGATAACGTACCGATTAACGTCGTTGTTTCAGCGACAAGTCAGGACACGGCATATACAACATTGTTGATGCCATGATACGTTTACGATATTTTGTTAGTTTTGTCATATGCTCGTTTATGGTTTTTTTTCTTCCAGCGATGGCTTCCGCGTACATGTTTGATTATATATGTAAGATTGTGTGGAATTCATTACAATTGAGGCGTTGGTGCTACAAATATCAGACAATAAATGTGGTCCAATTTTTATCTTCTGAATATGTCCTCGGTATACTGATTTAACACAACTGACACACCTTCAGGAAATCTATCAGTGGAATGAAGCCATTGATATGTCATAAATATCCTAAATTTCGCAGAGCTAAACACTGAGATCTTATTCACCCCGGTTACTTCAGCTATATGTTTGATTGAGTTGTTTCTTTGTGACCCTGTTGTTGATCCAGACCCAACTGTCTAAACCGCGTTAAAAAATCGTATGAATTACATCAGGAGCAAACTTTTTTATTTCTTCAGCGTTGTCATCGTGTCGTTTGCAAATTTTAGCAAGCTTAATATCGACGATATTTGGGGTACCCAAAAAATTAACAACGAGTGTATCAAGTATACCAAAGTTCTTTCGAAGATTTAAAAACGAGGTTACAATGAGCATCATACTCAGATCGCAACATTTTTAATTTATCATTCGTTGTAGTGAAGGCGGTATTAATCCCGATTCTTTATCGTCCACGTATTTTTTCATTGCAGCGTCGTCGTCAGATTTTGGATCTTCCAGAAGAACAATTTTGTTTCACGATCATGCTGAGTAGACCAGTCATTGAGTCATCTGTTCTGTAAATATATTTACAGATCTCTTTGCGTATCGCTGCTATTGACTGGGATGTTATGGCTGGTCGCACGATAATATCGATCCACTTAAATATTGCTCATGTTGATCCTGAAAAACAACCTAATCCTGACCAACCCAAGGAAGTCTCGCAAGATAGCATGTTCATATCGTGTTGCATAATCTGACAAAACCAATATCACCTAGGAGGACCTTGCTTCTAGCAGATCTTCCATCAATATTTAAAATTGTTAATTACTAACCGGTTCAAAACGATGTTGGACAGCTACGATGTCTGCTGGTATACTTGTGCACGACTTTATGCGGCGGCGCTGATAACCTTGACATGGCCTTAAATATCGCAAGTACTTCTGGACCGCACATAGATGGATCTGTTAATGTCTGTGTTGGTAATGTTGAATACCAGATTGGTATGTCGCCGGATAAGCCACTGTATTTTAAACATTCTCTCTGTGGGGCCAATCCATAGGAATCAAACTAAACAACATTACGAGGATCAACAGAGTATGCAACCTAAAGAGTACCTAAACTAGAACAACCATAGAGATTAATGATATCAGTTTAACGCGGTTTGGGTTTTCCTGTAACTGATCACACATGAAAACACATCTAAAGTTTTTGCTACTTAATCGCCAAGCAGCATCAAATAAATTAAAATTGGAGATTGGGAGTTTTAGAGAAACTCTCCCGGCAGTAGCAGACCTTAACCGTACCTCGTTCCTGGTAATCATTGTCCTGTTGCCTTTTTCAAAGAAATGGAAGCAGCTGAAACTGCAGCTGAAATCAGTGAAAAGGTACCACCAGTCTTTGCTGTATCTCTGATCACATTCGTAGAAATACCAATTCGCATTCCAGTCGTTGCGTTCACAGTCAGCGATGATTTATTTGGGCCTTGCAACGCCGTTACTTTCAGAGATGGATTTATTCCAGACTTTGTCTTTAATGTCGATTGCACCTTTTAATCTGACTGGAACACTGATGTCATGATATGACATTAAAACATCATGAATGCTTTAAATAAATGTTTCCACTGGTGCAACAATGACTCTCATTCGTCCACCAACACCTTCAAGTAACATTGTTTTGTCTGAAAGTTGAACAGCGATTGCTCTGTAATAAACAGTTTGCGCCGAACCAACAGTAGCTCGCACATATTTATCAATGACTGCCTGTCTAAATAAATCCAGATGTTCTGGTGAGAAATAATAGAACGGATACAACATCGAAAAATCCCGCTGCTATATCTGCAGGCAAAGTGTACATTCTGATCATGTCCCATTAATCCCAGCAATATACCCGTGCAACATTATTTTAGTCTGAATTCAGTATTATGTCTTCGGATAATTCTTGAGGTCCATTTATCCTCAGCGAAATCGTAGACACTGCTAATATATCAAACATCATTAGGTTATATCTGGTGGCACTCTGAAATACCAAGAATATATGTCGTGGTGAAATTCCATGTTGTTATGATATCTGCCATGAAAATGTTCTTGCTTTGCCTGGAGCTGTGTCTGTGGTCATTGTCAGCCACGAGAGCGTTGATTTGCCACCACCACTGTCCATGATCGATAACAACCGCGCTTCTTCAGTCACTTTCCAACCCCACCCCAACCAATCGCAGAGCGCCAGAATGCATCGCTGTCGGTCGCCTTTTGCACCAATGCAACCGTAAGTTTTACTCCGAAGATAAGTTTTCTAATATGTCTACAGGATCCGAAGATATGTGATTGTGGTATCACAAATGAAAATGCACCATCGGCATTAACCTAAGACCGTCGTGCTGCGGATCCTCAGTTATTTCTGAATTAGTACTCTGCAGTGTCGCAAAAGGAGAGTCAAGTCGAGGTATCATTCCAGATGGTTGTGGATCAAAAGAGATAATTTGTGTTAATTGTACTATGAGATACTTCTATCTTCAGGGTTGTAAGTAATGTTCTTCCTGATCAGCATGGAGAGACCGGCGGACCGTGATCGCTAGTCCGATAATTGTCTTAGCATCATCAACGTTATTGGAGCATGACTCGATTTCTTTACACTCAGTGGTATATATGGCACTGTTAAACAACCCTATAATTAATCCACATCGTTCATTTGCTGCATATGGTGTATTATCATCTTTCACAAGTTTACCCTGAACTTCAATAAATGATCGGCGGGCAAGAAATTCCTGGATATATGTTGTGGTGTTCCAGAGGGGTCTGTTCTTGGACCTGTTCTCTTCATTCTGTACACTCTGCCACTCTCAAGTGTCATAGATCATCATCCAGTGTCTCACCAATTGTACGCTGATGACACCCAAATATACAAATTTAGCCACCCAACTGAAGTTGATGCTACTATCCAAGGTGTAGAGAGGTGCATTCCTGATGTGAAATCATGGATGACATGGAACAAGCTGCAGATGAATGATAATAAAATTGAGGCCATTCTGATCACAACACAAAGAATTTCTCATTCACATCCTTTACCTCAAACAATAAATATCAGCAACACCAACATTAAATTCACACAATCAGTACGAAACCTAGGTGTTACTCTGGACCGTTCTCTCACACTGCACCAACATATCATGAACATATGCAAGGCTGCATCTCTTGAGCTGAGACGCATCAGCACAATCCGTACTTAGAGTACCACGATCAGAGCACACCTCCCCGCTGCTCTGTACCCTACACTGGCTATCCATTCGATCCAGAATCAAACACAAAATTGGTTCTCTGTGCTACGTTTCACTGTGGGACTCTAGTCCAACATACCTATTCGATCTCACCCATGTGTACTCACTAACAAGATACTTACGCTCCTCTTCTGACAATCGTATACTCATTATTCCCACTATGAAAACAAAGTCATATGGAGAGCGTTCTATTGCATACTAAGGCCCAGCAACGTGGAATGAATTTCCCACTGAACTTAGACACAAAGACACAGTGATCACATTCAAGAGGGCTCTCAAAACTCGCTTATTTCGACTGCAAGAACAAACTTAAAGACCTAATAATGTTTCCTACCTGAAATATTCTCAGCATGTTTTTTTTAATTTTTTTTAATGTTTTTCTAATTTCATGGTGTTTGTTTTTGTAATAATATTATTATGTTTTTTATCTTATAGGTGTTGTCTAATGTTGTAAAGCGCTTAGAGCTTCTAAAGATTAGGCGCTATACAAAGTCCTCATTATTATTATTATTATTATTATTATTATTATTATATCTTGTACCTATAGTTTGATTCGTCCTTGTTGGTTTGATTCTCGTGATTTATAAGAATAATACTGAAAATTCCGCACAGACCTATTGAGTTACGTCAAATGCGAGATCAGATAAACGTCTGAAGACTTTTATTTATATTCGATGTTATCTTAAAGGATGTTCTAACACCGATCAGTAAGTGGTTGATCAGCGACGACGATGGGCCAGACCATTTCCCGCTGTTAGGCATGCGGTTATGTTTTTCTCTATCTCGGTGGTGGCTTGTTTTGTCAGTGACGGTACTAATTATTTCAACCGCTCATTTGTGGCTTGATTTATTATTTTGCAGGAATCACTTTGGTGCTTGCTGGGTAGTTTTGCCAGATGTGACTTTCGTCGTACTGATCGCGCGAGTCTGTCCTTGATCGGTGAGAATGCTTGACCAGCAATATCAACAACATTTTGTGGGAATTATTACCGGCTCGTCCACCAATCAAAACATCAGCGAGGACGTTATTGGGATAAAGTTTAATTTGAATCACTGGAGAGGTTTGCTTCTTACGACGTTATGTGTTTGAACACTGCTTTTGGCAAGGCTACTTCTGTTTGCTTCATCATCATCATCAATACGAGGTGGTCTACATGGCATTGTGATTTTTCGGGTGTTAACATATCTCCAGATAATGGTGATCTTTGACTTATTTCTCAAAGTGTTCAAATTCATCCTTATATTTATCACTGATCTGACCTGTACCATGGTAGATTTGAAACACAAACGAGTTCATTGTTTTTAACGTAAGTGGTCTCTGGGTCAAACAACGAACTACTAGCTAAGTATCCGGCTGCAGCAATCATTATGGGGTCGCGAAATTATTGTTATTTTTGCAACAAGATCCCTTACATCAGCGATCTCAGCACGCGCTTGATCGATACCTTCAATTGATTGCTGTATTTCTTGCTGTAATTGTGGCTGAACAGCAATTATTTCAGGTTGAAGTTCTTGGAGAATCTTTATGGTTGTGCTTTAGTTAATTCAGCTATTTTTCAAGTTGCTTTAGCGGTTTTGTTCTAGCGACGGAAGAAGACATTTAATAGCTTTTGTGACTGGCTTAAACAACTGTTCTGTACTTTCTGTAAATTTCACTTGAGCTTCCTGAAACTGTCGTAGCTGCTGTTTGACAGAATCGATGACCGGAATATATTTCTTAATTGGTCTAGTCGTTGTTGGGCTAATTTATCCGTATGTGATTATATAGTAAGCACTAAATCACTCATTCATATTATTACAACAATGATTCAATTACAAATCACTGGTCAGTATATAGAAAGTGTAATGTATAAATTGTCGGAATGCCACATATTCAACTCACAACATAGAAATTCTCTTGATACATTGAACTGAGCTAAATATAAGACGTTATAATTATACACGGCTACAGATCTACTGGTGCATTATGCGATGGCAGAATTGGAACTGTGCAGTCTTAGTTTGACCATTCAAACGGACGCCTGTCTACGCATATATTATTTTAAATCCCTCAAAAAATCCATCAATAACAACACAGATGACACTATTTCTACTTGCGGCGACGCTTGTGCTATCGTATTCGAATAATCCCCATCATGAAAGCGTTATTATAATATCTACAACCAGCGTCACTATTTTTCATTATTACACAAAATACAAACGACCTAAACTAGGTTGTTGAGAGTAATATTTTGAAGATGTGATATACCAGGATTACTAGTAAATAAATATTCCGTACGAACACGGAATTTCACCACGACATATATTCTTGGTATTTCAGAGTGCCACCAGATATAACGATCAGAGAGTAAACCTAATGATGTTTGATATATTAGCAGTGTCTACGATTTCGCTGAGGATAAATGGACCTCAAGAATTATCCGAAGACATAATACTGAATTCAGACTAAAATAATGTTGCACGGGTATATTGGTGGGATTAATGTGACATGATCAGAATGTACACTTTGCCTGCAGATATAGCAGCGGGATTTTTCGATGTTGTATCCGTTCTATTATTTCTCACCGGAACATCTGGATTTATTTAGACAGGCAGTCATTGATAAATATGTGCGAGCTACTGTTGGTTCGGCGCAAACTGTTTATTACAGAGCAATCGCTGTTCAACTTTCAGACAAAACAATGTTACTTGAAGGTGTTGGTGGACGAATGAGAGTCATTGTTGCACCAGTGGAAACATTTATTTAAAGCATTCATGATGTTTTAATGTCATATCATGACATCAGTGTTACTCTAACATCGAGTCAGATTAAAAGGTGCAATCGACATTAAAGACAAAGTCTGGAATAAATCTATCTCTGAAAGTAACGGCGTTGCAAGGCCCAAATAAATCATCGCTGACTGTGAACGCAACGACTGGAATGCGAATTGGTATTTCTACGAATGTGATCAAAGATACAGCAAAGACTGGTGGTACATTTTCACTGATTTCAGCTGCAGTTTCAGCTGCTTCCATTTCTTTGAAAAAGGCAACAGGAGAATGATTACCAGGAACGAGGTACGGTTAAAGTCTGCTACTGCCGGGAGAGTTTCTCTAAAACTCCCAATCTCCAATTTTAATTTATTTGATGCTGCTTGGCGATTAAGTAGCAAAAACTTTAGATGTGTTTTCATGTGTGATCAGTTACAGGAAAACCCAAACCGCGTTAAACTGATATCATTAATCTATATGGTTGTTCTAGTTTAGGTACTCTTTAGGTTGCATACTCTGTTGATCCTCGTAATGTTGTTTAGTTTGATTCCTATGGATTGGCCCCACAGAGAGAATGTTTAAAATACAGTGGCTTATCCGGCGACATACCAATCTGGTATTCAACATTACCAACACAGACATTAACAGATCCATCTATGTGCGGTCCAGAAGTACTTGCGATATTTAAGGCCATGTCAAGGTTATCAGCGCCGCCGCATAAAGTCGTGCACAAGTATACCAGCAGACATCGTAGCTGTCCAACGTCGTTTTGAACCGGTTAGTAATTAACAATTTTAAATATTGATGGAAGATCTGCTAGAAGCAAGGTCCTCCTAGGTGATATTGGTTTTGTCAGATTATGCAACACGATATGAACATGCTATCTTGCGAGACTTCCTTGGGTTGGTCAGGATTAGGTTGTTTTTCAGGATCAACATGAGCAATATTTAAGTGGATCGATATTATCGTGCGACCAGCCATAACATCCCGGTCAATAGCAGCGATACGCAATGAGATCTGTAAATATATTTACAGAACAGATGACTCAATGACTGGTCTACTCAGCATGAGCGTGAAACAAAATTGTTCTTCTGGAAGATCCAAAATCTGACGACGACGCTGCAATGAAAAAATACGTGGACGATAAAGAATCGGGATTAATACCGCCTTCACTACAACGAATGATAAATTAACCACGTTGCGATCTGAGTATGATGCTCATTGTAACCTCGTTTTTAAATCTTCGAAAGAACTTTGGTATACTTGATACACTCGTTGTTAATTTTTTGGGTACCCCAAATATCGTCGATATTAAGCTTGCTAAAATTTGCAAACGACACGATGATAACGCTGAAAAAATAAAAAAGTTTGCTCCTGATGTAATTCATACGATTTTTTTAACGCGGTTTAGACAATTGGGTCTGGATCAACAACAGGGTCACAAAGAAACAACTCAATCAAACATACAGCTGAAGTAACCGGGGTGAATAAGATCTCAGTGTTTAGCTCTGCGAAATTTAGGATATTTATGACATATCAATGGCTTCATTCCACTGATAGATTTCCTGAAGGTGTGTCAGTTGTGTTAAATCAGTATACCGAGGACATATTCAGAAGATAAAAAATGGACCACATTTATTGTCTGATATTTGTAGCACCAACGCCTCAATTGTAATGAATTCCACACAATCTTACAGATATAATCAAACATGTACGCGGAAGCCATCGCTGGAAGAAAAAAAATCATAAACGAGCATATGACAAAACTAACAAAATATCGTAAACGTATCATGGCATCAACAATGTTGTATATGCCGTGTCCTGACTTGTCGCTGAAACAACGACGTTAATCGGTACGTTATCGGAGATGCATAGACGCATGTGATATCAACCGTGGTTGGAATCGACATCGGTGTTGTTATTGTATCTGTTTGTATTCTTAATATTATCGAGAAAATAATATCCACATGTGCGGTTATGAAATTTCATGAACACATAGAAATAATCTTGTCGGTTACGTATGCATGATACATCGCTACTGTCTACGGAGTAATACTATATCAGACAGTAAATTTACTGCAATTCGAGATAGCCATTATTGGTATCACAAGAGCGCAACCATCCCCGCGCAGGCATTAATGTTCCCCACATCAGCGTGCCAACGCAACATTTAGAATCGGCAGTACAGATAATAATTGCCGCAGAAATAGCCATACGACTTAATCAGATTATCGTTAACACAACACCGCCGACGGCCTCAATGATATCAGGACGCATCCGGAATTTGATATCTGGCTCCCAACTCCGATAAAAACATCCACTGGTCACTTGAGATCACATTGGTACAATTATGACTCTATTATAGCTTGCCGAATATCAGAGGTGAATCATTTGGTGGATTATTCGATAACAATTCAATGATATTTTTGTATTAAAACAGCGTTGATGGAACGTCAGATGCAGGATGTCGTGGGTACTAATAGCTGCTTTGATTGTTAGGTCGGCCTGGTGTCAGGATAATGTGACTGGGTGGGACATCATGCTACATGTCTGCGGCATGATGCCCCAGTGCTAAACATCAATATAAACTGTGACACTGCAGACATCTTAGCGTGATGACTGAAAAATTGTTAAAGCTACGTTAAAAATCCAAGTCACACACACTCACGCACACTGATGGAACGGGCCCAGTCTGGTTGGCATCAAATTGAACAAATATAACTGATGAACTTCAGCGTAGAATCAAATCAATAACGTACATGAGTCAATACTGAGTGCGGCCATTGAAATATTGACGCCGAAATTGGGATGGCCTCTGGTAACATCAGTTATCCATAAATAACCACCAGAACCAGGCAAAATTCCATTTCAAATTGGAGTAATTTGATAAATCTATATTCTGCCGTTTGTGTATATCTACCTTCTTCACGTCTCTGCTGTATCGTTTCAAAACCATTGCTGATATTTTCAACATCATCTTTAATCGCGAGACCATCTTGTAACTGATCAATTTTAGAGATAATCTCGTCAATATTTTCTTGGTTCATTTCTTTAATAAAAGATTTTATCGAGACCATGTTCGATAAAGCTTTGCCGAATCGTGTAAACTTAGTGTGACGATTTCATGCTGGTTTCTTTTGAGCATGTGAAAAAGTTCCTAAACTTATTCATGCCCATGTCGCCGGGAGACCAAGTCTGATGAATATTTCGTAATGTATATGTGAGTCAACAACGTTAAAAATAATCAAAAAATTGCAGTTATCTCGGATCACTTTTGTGATCTGAGTATACCGCTGTGTAAAATAAACGACATCTGTGTTTTTGTGTCTGCCTCGCGAAAATATTCTGGCTGAATTTTTGTTGCTGTGATTGTAAACCACAAGACTTTTAACTCCGCCATCAAGATCTTCGACGGACTGTGCATCATTGGTGTCATTGATAAATTCATTAACGTCTCCATCGCGCTCCAAACACTTTGCTCCTTCTTTGAATTCCTTAAGAGCATAATAGCATCGCTTGTTCATCCACAGATGATGCCATAAAATAAATTTTATCCCATTTGAGCCATATTATTATCAGATTGAGCACAAACTGCGTTCTACCAGACTCAAACGGAGCAATTATAATGGCATGAATAGAATTTGGTAGCTCTGAATCATGCTTGTCTGGTGCTTCCTCGCGTGATGCTGAAAAGTCAATCACCTTTATGTTGTTCAAAAGTTTACTTTTTATAATAACGAATTTATATGGTGTCAGACGCAAGTTGGTCATGTACTCAACCGGGCTGAGAGCAAGAACGACAAGAAATAACATTCAAGTGTGCAAAATGCGGTATAAATAACCAGGGAGAAACGTCTACCGGGATATCGTGGTCCTGAAACCCGACTTGATATCAGACTTGATGAAATGTATGAACCAGAACCAGGCGAATTTCTAGTAAATTCGATTAATCAAGCATGCCATTCTCATGATATTACGTATAAAAACAAAGAACTGCAATAACGACATATTGTGAACGTCAAGTAGATACACACATTGAAGTCTATAGAAACAATATACGAGAATGACTTGCTTTCGAGCTGGTTGATAAAATCAGCGATGAGCGGCAAACTAGCGGTAGGAGCCTAGCTCCCGTGCAGAAAATTATTCGTCTGATAATTAATAATAATGGAGTCGATTTATTGAAGTCCAAGAGGATAGTGGAAAGATACGGCAGATCTTAACTCGCAGCAAGTGTCAAATGTGCTGTTGATTTCTGCCGATTGGTTTTCCCGACAGGCATTATGGCAAATTTAAATACCACGTCCCAAAACGATTCAGCATGGACGAAGTTAATCAGGCAGATATATTGTTTTTACCACATGAAGTCATTGGCATACAAATGCGCCTTGACAGTAGATACA
The DNA here is from genome assembly GCA_028554795.2 of Sinohyriopsis cumingii. NCBI lineage: Eukaryota > Metazoa > Mollusca > Bivalvia > Unionida > Unionidae > Sinohyriopsis > Sinohyriopsis cumingii. The sequence goes on from CM068837.1 coordinate 94,618,714, forward strand.
AAGAAGCAGAACCGCTATCAGTTATAAAAGCAACTGAAGGCTCAACCGCGTCTGAACGAATTTATTCACGTGGCAACAGTTGCTGCAGGCTGATCCTGTTAATGATTTTCTCGGTACAGTAACAACACTGATTCAATTCAACAACATAACGTTAAAATCAGACGCAGACACACCGCGTTACATCTTGATGAGGAAACCGTTTAACGATTTAATCGAACCTGACCCATTGTTAGGACATCAGTACAGCCAAGATATACTGATCAAAAACAGATCTTGTGAATGACTACCTCACATGCCAGCAGCGTTAAACAAGGAAGTCACGAGCGAAATTGCTCTGAAAACTGTCTATGCAATCACTAAGAAACACATCCCGCGCCGAAGTTCAGTGCTTATCAGCAACGTGACAGTCAGGTATTTATTTGAACCGGGTGAACTTCAAGGTGGCGAAAAAAGAAATCAATCCCGTCTGGAGTGCAAACACACATACTGTTTCCAGCATTGTAAGATCTCATGGCAGGCCTGCATTGTACAGACTAGATTTAGCAGCTCCTCAATGCGGATTTGTCCGTGAACAATTACAATTAATTCCTGTAAATATACAATTACCACCAAGTTGGATACGCACTAGTAAAGGACACTAGCGCGGAAAAGCTTACTCCCTTACGTCTGTTACATTAAAGAAATGTCAGAGTGACATTTTCGTATGTTTGGCGGAAACTACTATCAATTCTGTCTACAGTAAATTGTAATACATCATTCGAAAATTATTGTGCAACAGGAGACGCAGCGATTATTTTGTATTATCAACATCAACATCAAACTTGAGCGAACTGGTATTTTGTCTTCACGCGTATAACCAGATAATTTTTCTTTATGGTGACGTCTGTCATGAAATGACTGCTAGCGTCTGTGACACCAGGGGCTATTGATGCACCAGTCTTTCGAGTGTCTGGTTTAATAAAATTGCAGACAATTCGCCGCGGTTGAGATATTTTTATAACTCTCGATACTGCCAAATATACTAAATTTGACCATTAATGTGATCATCGACAATCCAGATATTGGTATTTTGATTGTTAGCCCGTGCGACGAATGAATTGTAATTGCATCACGATGGCTGCGACCTTGTCGCCAATAGATCATGCTCAACAGCTGGTACGATCGGATTTGGTTAGATGAAACAAACCTTGGGTAATGTAAATGATGACCATTACATTTAAACTAAATTTAATTTCTTGTTCGTCTTCTCCTAAGATATCACTGAAGTTGACCAAATGCGTTTGATACGTGACAGACACGTGGAATATCTTCAACACAGACAATGGATTCTCCTTGACTTTTTGAAGAAGTGTGTAAGCCGATCGATACTCTTTGAAACACCACACACTGCGTTGGTGTGGACGATCTATCAAATGATGTTTGTGTTTGATAACGTGTTTCACAAAATCGGTTTTGTCTGAACCAAAAGATTTAGCGATCACCATGTTAAATCGATGGCGAAGATACATTCCTCCCAACTTGAACGATCTAATTTTTCTCCAATGATTTTGAGAGCATAGGTAGAGGAGGTAAATGTAGCCATAGCGTAGGTGCTTAGAATTCTGAAAATAACATGGACAACACAATTATAGTCTTCAAGCACGTTTATTCTGTGTTTAAAATCACAACTTTACGTTAAATACAAAAACACATTACAGCCAAATGGTTAAGTACATCGATAAAATACAAATCAAAATCATACATCCTGAATACAAACAAGTCATATGTACATCATTGTCGATTAAAGTGTGTCCCAAGAGCTGAAGGGACGCATTCGTATGTTCTTTGAGACTATAAACTATTGACAGTGGAAACTCCACTTCCGCAGCTTCTTCTAATGTAGTCATTAACATCTTTATTTTTCATGAAATATCCACACACTTGCCAAACAGAATATGTTGACAAAGAATATCCAAGGACTCTGATTTCTCTATATTTTAATTTAATTTGATTTAATATAAAATATAAAAAAAAGTTCAAAACACAGCTGCTCGGATCATACTTAGAGTACCATGATCAGAACACACCTCCCCGCTGCTCTGTACCCTACACTGGCTATCCATTCGATCCAGAATCAAACACAAAATTTGTTCTCTGTGCTACCTTTCACTGTCGGACTCTAGTCCAGCATACCTATCCGACCTCACTCATTTGTACGCACCAGCAAGATACTTACCCTCTTCTTCTGACAATCGTATACTCATTATTCCCACTATAAAAAACAAAGTCATATGGACAGCGTTCTTTTGCATACCAAGGCCCAGCAACGTGGAATGAATTGCCCACTGAACTTAGACACAAAGACACAGTGATCACATTCAAGTGTGCTCTCAAACTCACATATTTCGACTGCAAGAACAAACTTAAAGATCTAATAATGTTTCCTACCTTAAATATTCTCAGCATGTTTTTGTTTTTTGTTTTCTAATTTCATGGTGTTTGTTTTTGTAATCATATCATTATGTTTTTTTATCTTATAGGGGTTGTTTAATGTTGTAAAGTGCTTAGAGCTTCTAAAGATTAGGCGCTATACAAAGTCCTCATTATTATTATTATTTAAATATATCTCTATTTCACTGCACATCACACATCGCAGAGTTCCTTCTGGAGACGATACTTTTGAAAAGCTTTTTGTATTTCTCTATAGTTTTAACCTTTCCTTGCATTTCGTTCCATGGAATTCTGTGTTCCACTGCCACGTTGTAGATATAAGTTTTAGCACTGGAAGGGTGTAGTCATTCATCCATGTTTGACCATTTTAACAATTTCAAAGTAATCAGCCTTTTTATGATAGTCAGGTACCTCGTGTTGGATGGTGTATAGCTATATATTAAATTCATGTAGGCTTTTATACTTTTTGGAAACTAATAACAAAATTCGGTTATTTTATATGTGATGTGCTTGGATAGTCATCTAACGTAGGTGTGCTTTGGAGTGTGTGTCTGTATGGTAGACGTGATGTGATTGATTGTGTGTGTTTGATATTTCATCACTTTCTTTTAAACTCTACACTAACAAGGCGCATTAAAGAGTGTGCATGGTGTTTTGGTTGGTATATGTATGTTTGGATAGCATGTTTGTAAGATTTCATCTCCTTTTATGAACTCTAACCTTTGTTGTGATTCTTGTTGTTAGAACACTCCACAAATCGCTTGGATCCTGCGAATAGAGTTATTCTTATGTTAAATTAGGGTAGACCGTTATAAGTGCTTGGATAAGTAATCCATGAGCAGGTGTGCTTGATTGTAATTTTAAAAAAAACGTGCTGGATTCTATATGTGGTGTGCTGGGATAGAGATTTGTGAGATTATATCTCCTTTTACACATTACCTATATCTCTTGATAGTTGGTGTGGGATTTAAGGCAATTGAAGATGAATTCTTGGCCCCTGTTGGATGATTTGTTGTGTTATTGATAGTATATATGATGTGTTAAATTGTAATAAAAGTAGGTTCAGGATTACATTCAAAATGTTGGTATATCTGGTGTGCTTGGAAAGTTACAAAAACTTATACTGTATTGTATGTGTTATACACGATTATAAATGTAGTTTTACTTTTAGTCTCCACTTTATTTTAAACTTTAACGGACATTATTTTTTCAATTCCACAAAAGTCGGTAATATATTCGAAATTTCAGTACTACTTTTAGTGTTGGTAAATTTTTAATACATTTGTTTTGGATTATATTCAATCTTCGCTAATTTCCGGTGAAATTTCGGAATTTAGTGCTATGCTTCTGGGCCATTTCTGAAAAAGAAAAAAAAATCAATATGCTACGTGCAACCCATATATAAATGGCATTAATAATACACGCATGTGACTAACCATGCAGGGTGGAGCTTATGACGAATAGCATGCCCAAATACCCACAAAAACGACAGTGCCTGTCAATTTACCACTACTTGTTACGTGTATTGTTGCATACGGTACCGACCTATACTGCCCCAGCAGATGCTGTTTTGATTGATAACCAAGCATCTGTTTAGTAATACCTGTGCATACAAATAAAATAATAACCAGATTAACATGGCCTTTAAATCAAAGCAGTTCGTCTCAGTTCTGAGAGAGATAGCTGTTTTGATTTAATTCAACTGCATTGATTTGAAAACTTAAATCGAAATTGATATGCAAGCTGAATTTGCAAATGTTATTACAAAATCTGCTAGTAACGTAAGATACTTAAGACTATATTAAGTGAACGTGCTGGAAATTGTGTAATCGAGTATTTTATTATATTGTCCTCATTGTGGGAGGGCTCATCACTTTGGGGCTGAAAAATGTTCTTTATATAAGAAGGGTGACCACATAGTCCTTGCTGGTAAAAATTAAAGTCAATTTGATGGTTGTAATATCGATAAAAGTTAGATAAAAGTTTGGCACGCATAATCGTTGAATCGTATTTAAAATTGATAAAGACTTAATAATGCTCACAATTAGTCCCGCGGGAATAAATTCCAATACCTAATTCAAGCAAGCACAGCTAAGATGAAGAAATCTCCTTTTACACAAATGACAACAAAATTCTTTTTGCTTCTCAAATGTTTTGAAAGGAATTGATAGAGGTCTCTAAGAATGGTATTAATTTACCACGACTGGAATATCAAAAGTACAAGAGATACACTGAGATCTCTTGATTGTTTGAATGCATCATATAGATTTGTCAAAGAGGCTCAAAAGATGCTATATGAGTTTTCTGAACACCTTCATAAATTGACATTAGAAATGAAATGAACACCAATACAGGATCGGAATATGCTCTCAAATGGTGTGCCCATGTAAGGGTATATCTATCACCATATTTACCGTTTCGTGGATCCAGGTATATAGCAACACCAGCGTGGGTCAATTCAAGGTGAGCTGTAAACATAAATAGTTGTTACTATCATTGTTTTGAATGGGTAACTTTGTCAGCGCTATATCAGGCTAGTGATATTCAAGACTTGTCTCAAATATACCAACACCATTCGGGTTTATTCAAGTTTTGGTGATATCGAATTTCCCGTAGTTTACCAAAGCCACACTGAACAAATTTCAAACACTTAACCCAGAGATCGCTGTTAATATGTTCACTTAAGACAAATGCTTTTTATTCGCTTGTATTATCCACACTTCAGCAGCTCGAACGCGTCCAGATTAGTGTGTTGTTGTAGAGTGAAACGAAAAAATTCAGATTCAATATCGCATTAAGTATGGATAAAGAATCATGCAAGGTTACTTAAAACAGTATGTACAATGATAAAATGATTCCATGGTTTGCATGCACGAATTTAAGAACCATCAACAAATTTCGAATGCTCACTCGGCCTTTGAATCCAGAAAAATCTTTGATGGTTGTCTTGTTGCAGTTCACAATAACAATTCAAAACTAAGGATGAAAATGACCAATCTATTTTAGACTTGTCGAAGCTGCGTATGTATGAATTTAACTATGACAAGATCAAATCGTTTGATCAGGATCGGGTCAAGATGCTGACTTGCTGATCCATATCACCACCGACGAAGTGTATGCAGATATGACGCAACCACGTTTGACCAACGAATTTGATATCAATTGTTTAACGACGCCAAAATAAATGTTAGTAACTGCAAAGACGAATGCACCGGTAAACCAATCAAAGACTATGTGTGAGGTGGTTGGCTCCAGCACATACATTAAAAAGACCAAAGATGTTCCACGGGTGATTGAGCAGAAAGATTACTAAGATTGCTAAAACGAACTATGCTTGCAATGTCTCTCAGACCGACCTGAATTTGCACAAATAGCGAATATGATACGGTGTCAGAAACATCGCATGGTGACTACCGATGTGACAAGGTGAGCTTGTCCCCGCTTGATGCTAAGCGATGGATGCTCCCCGATGGGATCACCACTTACGAGTTAATACGAATCTATGCTATAAAAATAAGTAAGAGAAAAGTGTGAAAGCAACAAGCTTTGTAAAATTCATTAAATAATTGTTTCCCCAGATAACAAATTTAAAGTGTAAAATAGGAACGTACGGTATTGCGAATTAAATCCCAAAGAATACTAGAATTACCGAGACATGTCGAAATAATAAAAGTTCTGAATAAACCTAAGTTGAAATACAAATTAAATCCAACAATCAAAGTGTTGACGTGTCTGCGGTTTAATAATGTTGTACCAACAGCGTTTTTCTGAAACACGATAATCTTATTTCAAGTTTGAATTCACTTTAAATCTGTGTGAAAGTCTCTGTCCAATAATTTTAGTCATTATGAGCACTCTTTATTCCCAGAGTGAAAGTAACTTGAATAATTTGAAGAGATAAATTCCAGCACAAACGAAGTTCTGGATACAACAATAATATATATTGATTCTGGTAGATCGTAAAGCACGAATGGACAATTATTCTAGTAACAGGATTATGTAGTAATCTACTTGTACTCGGGTCATAATCAACATTTTTCAAAGAAAAAAATATAACCTAATGGAAATTTCAATGTGGAAGGTTCTTAATGTTTCGAAGATAAAATGTTCGTTATAATTAGAAGGTGTGTTGCTAAAATAATAATATAAAACCTGGATCATGTCAGGTATTGAAAGGGGAACCCAATATCGTATACCCAGTCCGAAATACATGTTTAGTTATATTAATAATGGTCCTAATATTACACAGAGAGGATATATGTGCAATGCATTAATTGTTTACATCATAAAAAGTCAATAATTCAGATAATACAATTGATTTTGGACAAAGATAAGTTCAACATGCAATTTTACATTATAATAGCATATAATGAAAACGTTTAAAATCTAACCAAAACAATGCAAGTATTATAGGTTACTGCATTTGTATGGGAAAATATGAACGAGTTTTGGAATGGAATACTGCATGACCTTGGGAGTGCAGTATGTCCTTCCGAGAAAACGTGTTCATATTTTCCCATACAAATGCAGTAACCTTTTTATTATATGCTCATTTTGTAAATTCTACCTAAGGTTTAATTATATAAACAAAAGACACTACAAGAAGCAACGTAAATGAATGAATGCCGTATTCCAAACTAAATACACAAGCGCAGATTTGTCATTACACAATGACATCATTATTAATGCGCACATAACTCCGCCCAGATATATTTGAACTTAATCGCGCGCTCGACATAACTTTCGAAAGAAAAATGGCGCGTCTAGTTAAAATTGAAATTTGCAGTCATATTGTGAATGAATGCGCATTGCAACAACTTTTCCATTTGATCTGGAATGAATATATTTTGGTATTTTGTTTCGATTCGACGAAAGTTTGTGATTTTGGACTGGATTCATCTGTGCAAATTATACATGAAATACATTGGATTGAAGTGGCGCGGGAGAAGCGTGTTTACGTCTGCAAAAGTGTTTCTGTCATTGAATGTTTGAAATCATAATGTGTGAAAAATATGAAGTCTTTCAACTGCAATTATCAAAAAGACGCTTTGGAATTTAATGCTTATTTCATTTTGAGTGCAGTAAGGAGGATGCAATTGCACCTATAATCGAAGTTACAGCACAATTTCGAAATGTGTAATCCAGATTAAAAACCTCATGTAATTCGGATTTGCAAAATTAAGAAAATACATTTTGAGGAAATTCAGGATGTAAAACTGTAAGTATATTTCATTTTGCCATTCTTATCACCAGCTAAAGAAGGCAGTATATGCCTTGTCACTTGTATGTTATTTGTAAGGACCTTTTCTTCAGTCTTTTATGTAATGTAGCTAGCCTAAATCCGTAACATTATATCAACGCAGAATGTACCAAAACAGTTTTTTTTTCAGTCCATGAAACATGTTTTAGTTCATTCAGAAACAAATTTAAACAACCACAACGTAAAGAGCCTCTTGTACATGATTTGTGTACAAAAAAAATTATTGGCGTCTGCGTCCATTGTTTGTTTACAATAGAAAGTAGTTCCTTTATGCACGTGAATGCTATATGTGTATTGTCGCGTGTGTTCAGTATCGGGGAATACTGAACGATTCTGACAACGTAAAGTTAACGGGGGAAAATGAGCATATAATAAAAATATTTATTGTATAATTTTTGTCATCATGCTGTTGTGAACCAACTTATGATTGATACTAGTTAGTGCATTGCGCTATCGCATCAACACAAATTTTCCTTACGGCAGTTTCGTAGTTGAAGGATCAACTTCCTATTACTCTCACAGAAATGTTAGCTGGGAGGCTTTGGTCCTCCCGTTGAGGACCCCAATCGATAATATGTTGGCTGTCTTGGAGAATCAATCCGATCCGAAAGCGTAAACACATCGACAGTCCATACGTGGTCAGTACCATTTCCTTCTGACTCTCCAGGTGCAAGCAGATATCGAACAAACTTGTCTCCGAGAGGTTGCAGTGGTGGTGGCTCTGAAATCATTGAATCATTGGATGCGGAGCCTCCCCTGACAGTCTTTTTCTCGAATAAACCCGAATGGTGTTGGTATATTTGAGACAAGTCTTGACCTCTATCAATTCCTTTCAAAACATTTGAGAAGCAAAAAGAATTTTGTTGTCATTTGTGTAAAAGGAGATTTCTTCATCTTAGCTGTGCTTGCTTGAATTAGGTATTGGAATTTATTCCCGCGGGACTAATTGTGAGCATTATTAAGTCTTTATCAATTTTAAATACGATTCAACGATTATGCGTGCCAAACTTTTATCTAACTTTTATCGATATTACAACCATCAAATTGACTTTAATTTTTACCAGCAAGGACTATGTGGTCACCCTTCTTATATAAAGAACATTTTTCAGCCCCAAAGTGATGAGCCCTCCCACAATGAGGACAATATAATAAAATACTCGATTACACAATTTCCAGCACGTTCACTTAATATAGTCTTAAGTATCTTACGTTACTAGCAGATTTTGTAATAACATTTGCAAATTCAGCTTGCATATCAATTTCGATTTAAGTTTTCAAATCAATGCAGTTGAATTAAATCAAAACAGCTATCTCTCTCAGAACTGAGACGAACTGCTTTGATTTAAAGGCCATGTTAATCTGGTTATTATTTTATTTGTATGCACAGGTATTACTAAACAGATGCTTGGTTATCAATCAAAACAGCATCTGCTGGGGCAGTATAGGTCGGTACCGTATGCAACAATACACGTAACAAGTAGTGGTAAATTGACAGGCACTGTCGTTTTTGTGGGTATTTGGGCATGCTATTCGTCATAAGCTCCACCCTGCATGGTTAGTCACATGCGTGTATTATTAATGCCATTTATATATGGGTTGCACGTAGCATATTGATTTTTTTTTCTTTTTCAGAAATGGCCCAGAAGCATAGCACTAAATTCCGAAATTGCACCGGAAATTAGCGAAGATTGAATATAATCCAAAACAAATGTATTAAAAATTTACCAACACTAAAAGTAGTACTGAAATTTCGAATATATTACCGACTTTTGTGGAATTGAAAAAATAATGTCCGTTAAAGTTTAAAATAAAGTGGAGACTAAAAGTAAAACTACATTTATAATCGTGTATAACACATACAATACAGTATAAGTTTTTGTAACTTTCCAAGCACACCAGATATACCAACATTTTGAATGTAATCCTGAACCTACTTTTTATTACAATTTAACACATCATATATACTATCAATAACACAACAAATCATCCAACAGGGGCCAAGAATTCATCTTCAATTGCCTTAAATCCCACACCAACTATCAAGAGATATAGGTAATGTGTAAAAGGAGATATAATCTCACAAATCTCTATCCCAGCACACCACATATAGAATCCAGCACGTTTTTTTTAAAATTACAATCAAGCACACCTGCTCATGGATTACTTATCCAAGCACTTATAACGGTCTACCCTAATTTAACATAAGAATAACTCTATTCGCAGGATCCAAGCGATTTGTGGAGTGTTCTAATAACAAGAATCACAACAAAGGTTAGAGTTCATAAAAGGAGATGAAATCTTACAAACATGCTATCCAAACATACATATACCAACCAAGACACCATGCACACTCTTTAATGCGCCTTGTTAGTGTAGAGTTTAAAAGAAAGTGATGAAATATCAAACACACACAATCAATCACATCACGTCTACCATACAGACACACACTCCAAAGCACACCTACGTTAGACGACTATCCAAGCACATCACATATAAAATAACCGAATTTTGTTATTAGTTTCCAAAAAGTATAAAAGCCTACATGAATTTAATATATAGCTATACACCATCCAACACGAGGTACCTGACTATCATAAAAAGGCTGATTACTTTGAAATTGTTAAAATGGTCAAACATGGATGAATGACTACACCCTTCCAGTGCTAAAACTTATATCTACAACGTGGCAGTGGAACACAGAATTCCATGGAACGAAATGCAAGGAAAGGTTAAAACTATAGAGAAATACAAAAAGCTTTTCAGAGGTATCGTCTCCAGAAGGAACTCTGCGATGTGTGATGTGCAATGAAATAGAGATATGTTTAAATAATAATAATAATGAGGACTTTGTATAGCGCCTAATCTTTAGAAGCTCTAAGCGCTTTACAACATTAAACAACCCCTATAAGATAAAAAAACATAATGATATGATTACAAAAACAAACACCATGAAATTAGAAAACAAAAAACAAAAACATGCTGAGAATATTTAAGGTAGGAAACATTATTAGATCTTTAAGTTTGTTCTTGCAGTCGAAATATGTGAGTTTGAGAGCACACTTGAATGTGATCACTGTGTCTTTGTGTCTAAGTTCAGTGGGCAATTCATTCCACGTTGCTGGGCCTTGGTATGCAAAAGAACGCTGTCCATATGACTTTGTTTTTTATAGTGGGAATAATGAGTATACGATTGTCAGAAGAAGAGGGTAAGTATCTTGCTGGTGCGTACAAATGAGTGAGGTCGGATAGGTATGCTGGACTAGAGTCCGACAGTGAAAGGAGCACAGAGAACAAATTTTGTGTTTGATTCTGGATCGAATGGATAGCCAGTGTAGGGTACAGAGCAGCGGGGAGGTGTGTTCTGATCATGGTACTCTAAGTTTGATCCAAGCAGCTGTGTTTTGAACTTTTTTAAATATTTTATATTAAATCAAATTAAATTAAAATATAGAGAAATCAGAGTCCTTGGATATTCTTTGTCAACATATTCTGTTTGGCAAGTGTGTGGATATTTCATGAAAAATAAAGATGTTAATGACTACATTAGAAGAAGCTGCGGAAGTGGAGTTTCCACTGTCAATAGTTTATAGTCTCAAAGAACATACGAATGCGTCCCTTCAGCTCTTGGGACACACTTTAATCGACAATGATGTACATATGACTTGTTTGTATTCAGGATGTATGATTTTGATTTGTATTTTATCGACGTACTTAACCATTTGGCTGTAATGTGTTTTTGTATTTAACGTAAAGTTGTGATTTTAAACACAGAATAAACGTGCTTGAAGACTATAATTGTGTTGTCCATGTTATTTTCAGAATTCTAAGCACCTACGCTATGGCTACATTTACCTCCTCTACCTATGCTCTCAAAATCATTGGAGAAAAATTAGATCGTTCAAGTTGGGAGGAATGTATCTTCGCCATCGATTTAACATGGTGATCGCTAAATCTTTTGGTTCAGACAAAACCGATTTTGTGAAACACGTTATCAAACACAAACATCATTTGATAGATCGTCCACACCAACACAGTGTGTGGTGTTTCAAAGAGTATCGAACGGCTTACACACTTCTTCAAAAAGTCAAGGAGAATCCAGTGTCTGTGTTGAAGATATTCCACGTGTCTGTCACGTATCAAACGCATTTGGTCAACTTCAGTGATATCTTAGGAGAAGACGAACAAGAAATTAAATTTAGTTTAAATGTAATGGTCATCATTTACATTACCCAGAGTTTGTTTCATCTGACTAAATCCGATCGTACCAGCTGTTGAGCATGATCTATTGGCGACAAGGTCGCAGCCATCGTGATGCAATTACAATTCATTCGTCGCACGGGCTAACAATCAAAATACCAATATCTGGATTGTCGATGATCACATTAATGGTCAAATTTAGTATATTTGGCAGTATCGAGAGTTATAAAAATATCTCAACCGCGGCGAATTGTCTGCAATTTTATTAAACCAGACACTCGAAAGACTGGTGCATCAATAGCCCCTGGTGTCACAGACGCTAGCAGTCATTTCATGACAGACGTCACCATAAAGAAAAATTATCTGGTTATACGCGTGAAGACAAAATACCAGTTCACTCAAGTTTGATGTTGATGTTGATAATACAAAATAATCGCTGCGTCTCCTGTTGCACAATAATTTTCGAATGATGTATTACAATTTACTGTAGACAGAATTGATAGTAGTTTCCGCCAAACATACGAAAATGTCACTCTGACATTTCTTTAATGTAACAGACGTAAGGGAGTAAGCTTTTCCGCGCTAGTGTCCTTTACTAGTGCGTATCCAGCTTGGTGGTAATTGTATATTTACAGGAATTAATTGTAATTGTTCACGGACAAATCCGCATTGAGGAGCTGCTAAATCTAATCTGTACAATGCAGGCCTGCCATGAGATCTTACAATGCTGGAAACAGTATGTGTGTTTGCACTCCAGACGGGATTGATTTCTTTTTTCGCCACCTTGAAGTTCACCCGGTTCAAATAAATACCTGACTGTCACGTTGCTGATCAGCACTGAACTTCGGCGCGGGATGTGTTTCTTAGTGATTGCATAGACAGTTTTCAGAGCAATTTCGCTCGTGACTTCCTTGTTTAACGCTGCTGGCATGTGAGGTAGTCATTCACAAGATCTGTTTTTGATCAGTATATCTTGGCTGTACTGATGTCCAAACAATGGGTCAGCAAGTGTTCGATTAAATCGTTAAACGGTTTCCTCATCAAGATGTAACGCGGTGTGTCTGCGTCTGATTTTAACGTTATGTTGTTGAATTGAATCAGTGTTGTTACTGTACCGAGATAATCATTAACAGGATCAGCCTGCAGCAACTGTTGCCACGTGAATAAATTCGTTCAGACGCGGTTGAGCCTTCAGTTGCTTTTTTAACTGATAGCGGTTCTGCTTCTTTGTATCTACTGTCAACGTTGACGACCGTCAAAGCGCATTTGTATGCCAATGACTTCATGTGGTAAAAACAATATATCTGCCTGATTAACTTCGTCCATGCTGAATCCTTTAAATTTACCATAATGCCTGTCGGGAAAACCAATCGGCAGAAATCAACAGCACATTTGACACTTGCTGCGAGTTAAGATCTGCCGTATCTTTCCACTATCCTCTTGGACTTCAATAAATCGACTCCATTATTATTAATTATCAGACGATTAATTTTCTGCACGGGAGCTAGGCTCCTACCGCTAGTTTACCGCTCATCGCTGATCTTATCAACCAGCTCGAAAGCAAGTCATTCTCGTATATTGTTTCTATAGACTTCAATGTGTGTATCTACTTGACGTTCACAATATGTCGTTATTGCAGTTCTTTGTTTTTATACGTAATATCATGAGAATGGCATGCTTGATTAATCGAATTTACTAGAAATTCGCCTGGTTCTGGTTCATACATTTCATCAAGTCTGATATCAAGTCGGGTTTCAGGACCACGATATCCCGGTAGACGTTTCTCCCTGGTTATTTATACCGCATTTTGCACACTTGAATGTTATTTCTTGTCGTTCTTGCTCTCAGCCCGGTTGAGTACATGACCAACTTGCGTCTGACACCATATAAACTCGTTATTATGAAAAGTAAACTTTTGAACAACATAAAGGTGATTGACTTTTCAGCATCACGCGAGGAAGCACCAGACAAGCATGATTCAGAGCTACCAAATTCTATTCATGCCATTATAATTGCTCCCTTTGAGTCTGGTAGAACGCAGTTTGTGCTCAATCTGATAATAATATGGCTCAAATGGGATAAAATTTATTTTATGGCATCATCTGTGGATGAACAAGCGATGCTATTATGCTCTTAAGGAATTCAAAGAAGGAGCAAAGTGTTTGGAGCGCGATGGAGACGTTAATGAATTTATCAATGACACCAATGATGCACAGTCCGTCGAAGATCTTGATGGCGGAGTTAAAAGTCTTGTGGTTTACAATCACAACAACAAAAATTCAGCCAGAATATTTTCGCGAGGCAGACACAAAAACACAGATGTCGTTTATTTTACACAGCGGTATACTCAGATCACAAAAGTGATCCGAGATAACTGCAATTTTTTGATTATTTTTAACGTTGTTGACTCACATATACATTACGAAATATTCATCAGACTTGGTCTCCCGGCGACATGGGCATGAATAAGTTTAGGAACTTTTTCACATGCTCAAAAGAAACCAGCATGAAATCGTCACACTAAGTTTACACGATTCGGCAAAGCTTTATCGAACATGGTCTCGATAAAATCTTTTATTAAAGAAATGAACCAAGAAAATATTGACGAGATTATCTCTAAAATTGATCAGTTACAAGATGGTCTCGCGATTAAAGATGATGTTGAAAATATCAGCAATGGTTTTGAAACGATACAGCAGAGACGTGAAGAAGGTAGATATACACAAACGGCAGAATATAGATTTATCAAATTACTCCAATTTGAAATGGAATTTTGCCTGGTTCTGGTGGTTATTTATGGATAACTGATGTTACCAGAGGCCATCCCAATTTCGGCGTCAATATTTCAATGGCCGCACTCAGTATTGACTCATGTACGTTATTGATTTGATTCTACGCTGAAGTTCATCAGTTATATTTGTTCAATTTGATGCCAACCAGACTGGGCCCGTTCCATCAGTGTGCGTGAGTGTGTGTGACTTGGATTTTTAACGTAGCTTTAACAATTTTTCAGTCATCACGCTAAGATGTCTGCAGTGTCACAGTTTATATTGATGTTTAGCACTGGGGCATCATGCCGCAGACATGTAGCATGATGTCCCACCCACTCACATTATCCTGACACCAGGCCGACCTAACAATCAAAGCAGCTATTAGTACCCACGACATCCTGCATCTGACGTTCCATCAACGCTGTTTTAATACAAAAATATCATTGAATTGTTATCGAATAATCCACCAAATGATTCACCTCTGATATTCGGCAAGCTATAATAGAGTCATAATTGTACCAATGTGATCTCAAGTGACCAGTGGATGTTTTTATCGGAGTTGGGAGCCAGATATCAAATTCCGGATGCGTCAAGATATCATTTAGGCCGTCGGCGGTGTTGTGTTAACGATAATCTGATTAAGTCGTATGGCTATTTCTGCGGCAATTATTATCTGTACTGCCGATTCTAAATGTTGCGTTGGCACGCTGATGTGGGGAACATTAATGCCTGCGCGGGGATGGTTGCGTTCTTGTGATACCAATAATGGCTATCTCGAATTGCAGTAAATTTACTGTCTGATATAGTATTACTCCGTAGACAGTAGCGATGTATCATGCATACGTAACCGACAAGATTATTTCTATGTGTTCATGAAATTTCATAACCGCACATGTGGATATTATTTTCTCGATAATATTAAGAATACAAACAGATACAATAACAACACCGATGTCGATTCCAACCACGGTTGATATCACATGCGTCTATGCATCTCCGATAACGTACCGATTAACGTCGTTGTTTCAGCGACAAGTCAGGACACGGCATATACAACATTGTTGATGCCATGATACGTTTACGATATTTCGTTAGTTTTGTCATATGCTCGTTTATGATTTTTTTTCTTCCAGCGATGGCTTCCGCGTACATGTTTGATTATATCTGTAAGATTGTGTGGAATTCATTACAATTGAGGCGTTGGTGCTACAAATGTCAGACAATAAATGTGGTTCATTTTTTATCTTCTGAATATGTCCTTGGTATACTGATTTAACACAACTGACACACCTTCAGGAAATCTATCAGTGGAATGAAGCCATTGATATGTCATAAATATCCTAAATTTCGCAGAGCTAAACACTGAGATCTTATTCACCCCGGCTACTTCAGCTGTATGTTTGATTGAGTTGTTTCTTTGTGACCCTGTTGTTGATCCAGACCCAACTGTCTAAACCGCGTTAAAAAATCGTATGAATTACATCAGGAGCAAACTTTTTTATTTCTTCAGCGTTGTCATCGTGTCGTTTGCAAATTTTAGCAAGCTTAATATCGACGATATTTGGGGTACCCAAAAAATTAACAACGAGTGTATCAAGTATACCAAAGTTCTTTCGAAGATTTAAAAACGAGGTTACAATGAGCATCATACTCAGATCGCAACATGGTTAATTTATCATTCGTTGTAGTGAAGGCGGTATTAATCCCGATTCTTTATCGTCCACGTATTTTTTCATTGCAGCGTCGTCGTCAGATTTTGGATCTTCCAGAAGAACAATTTTGTTTCACGATCATGCTGAGTAGACCAGTCATTGAGTCATCTGTTCTGTAAATATATTTACAGATCTCTTTGCGTATCGCTGCTATTGACCGGGATGTTATGGCTGGTCGCACGATAATATCGATCCACTTAAATATTGCTCATGTTGATCCTGAAAAACAACCTAATCCTGACCAACCCAAGGAAGTCTCGCAATATAGCATATTCATATCGTGTTGCATAATCTGACAAAACCAATATCACCTAGGAGGACCTTGCTTCTAGCAGATCTTCCATCAATATTTAAAATTGTTAATTACTAACCGGTTCAAAACGATGTTGGACAGCTACGATGTCTGCTGGTATACTCGTGCACGACTTTATGCGGCGGCGCTGATAACCTTGACATGGCCTTAAATATCGCAAGTACTTCTGGACCGCACATAGATGGATCTGTTAATGTCTGTGTTGGTAATGTTGAATACCAGATTGGTATGTCGCCGGATAAGCCACTGTATTTTAAACATTCTCTCTGTGGGGCCAATCCATAGGAATCAAACTAAACAACATTACGAGGATCAACAGAGTATGCAACCTAAAGAGTACCTAAACTAGAACAACCATAGAGATTAATGATATCAGTTTAACGCGATTTGGGTTTTCCTGTAACTGATCACACATGAAAACACATCTAAAGTTTTTGCTACTTAATCGCCAAGCAGCATCAAATAAATTAAAATTGGAGATTGGGAGTTTTAGAGAAACTCTCCCGGCAGTAGCAGACCTTAACCGTACCTCGTTCCTGGTAATCATTGTCCTGTTGCCTTTTTCAAAGAAATGGAAGCAGCTGAAACTGCAGCTGAAATCAGTGAAAATGTACCACCAGTCTTTGCTGTATCTCTGATCACATTCGTAGAAATACCAATTCGCATTCCAGTCGTTGCGTTCACAGTCAGCGACGATTTATTTGGGCCTTGCAACGCCGTTACTTTCAGAGATAGATTTATTCCAGACTTTGTCTTTAATGTCGATTGCACCTTTCAATCTGACTGGATGTTAGAGTAACACTGATGTCATGATATGACATTAAAACATCATGACTGCTTTAAATAAATGTTTCCACTGGTGCAACAATGACTCTCATTCGTCCACCAACACCTTCAAGTAACATTGTTTTGTCTGAAAGTTTAACAGCGATTGCTCTGTAATAAACAGTTTGCGCCGAACCAACAGTAGCTCGCACGTATTTATCAATGACTGCCTTTCTAAATAAATCCAGATAATAGAACGGATACAACATCGAAAAATCCCGCTGCTATATCTGCAGGCAAAGTGTACATTCTGATCATGTCACATTAATCCCACCAATATACCCGTGCAACATTATTTTAGTCTAAATTCAGTATTATGTCTTCGGATAATTCTTGAGGTCCATTTATCCTCAGCGAAATCGTAGACACTGCTAATATATCAAACATCATTAGGTTTGCTCTCTGATCGTTATATCTGGTGGCACTCTGAAATACCAAGAATATATTTCGTGGTGAAATTCCATGTTGTTATGATATCTGCCATGAAAATGTTCTTGCTTTGCCTGGAGCTGTGTTTGTGGTCATTGTCAGCCACGAGAGCGTTGATTTGCCACCACCACTGTCCATGATCGATAACAACCGCGCTTCTTCAGTCACTTTCCAACCCCACCCCAACCAATCGCAGAGCGCCAGAATGCATCGCTGTCGGTCGCCTTTTGCACCAATGCAACCGTAAGTTTTACTCCGAAGATAAGTTTTCTAATATGTCTACAGGATCCGAAGATATGTGATTGTGGTATCACAAATGAAAATGCACCATCGGCATTAACCTAAGACCGTCGTGCTGCGGATCCTCAGTTATTTCTGAATTAGTACTCTGCAGTGTCGCAAAAGGAGAGTCAAGTCGAGGTATCATTCCAGATGGTTGTGGATCAAAAGAGATAATTTGTGTTAATTGTACTATGAGATACTTCTATCTTCAGGGTTGTAAGTAATGTTCTTCCTGAACAGCATGGAGAGACCGGCGGACCGTGATCGCTAGTCCGATAATTGTCTTAGCATCATCAACGTTATTGGAGCATGACTCGATTTCTTTACACTCAGTGGTATATATGGCACTGTTAAACAACCCTATAATTAATCCACATCGTTCATTTGCTGCATATGGTGTATTATCATCTTTCACAAGTTTACCCTGAACTTCAATAAATGATCGGCGGGCAAGAAATTCCTGGATATATGTTGTGGTGTTCCAGAGGGGTCTGTTCTTGGACCTGTTCTCTTCATTCTGTACACTCTGCCACTCTCAAGTGTCATAGATCATCATCCAGTGTCTCACCAATTGTACGCTGATGACACCCAAATATACAAATTTAGCCACCCAACTGAAGTTGATGCTACCATCCAAGGTGTAGAGAGGTGCATTCCTGATGTGAAATCATGGATGACATGGAACAAGCTGCAGATGAATGATAATAAAATTGAGGCCATTCTGATCACAACACAAAGAATTTCTCATTCACATCCTTTACCTCAAACAAAAAATATCAGCAACACCAACATTAAATTCACACAATCAGTACGAAACCTAGGTGTTACTCTGGACCGTTCTCTCACACTGCACCAACATATCATGAACATATGCAAGGCTGCATCTCTTGAGCTGAGACGCATCAGCACAATCCGCAAATATCTTTCAGTTGATGCCACTAAAACACTTGTATGTTCATTAGTACTTTCAAGACGACTATTGTAACTCAGTTCTGTCTGGTTCATCTCAATATCTACTCCAGAAACTTCAAAAAGTTCAACACACAGCTGCTCGGATCATACTTAGAGTACCACGATCAGAGCACACCTCCCCGCTGCTCTGTACCCTACACTGGCTATCCATTCGATCCAGAATCAAACACAAAATTGGTTCTCTGTGCTACGTTTCACTGTGGGACTCTAGTCCAACATACCTATTCGATCTCACCCATGTGTACTCACTAACAAGATACTTACGCTCCTCTTCTGACAATCGTATACTCATTATTCCCACTATGAAAACAAAGTCATATGGAGAGCGTTCTATTGCATACTAAGGCCCAGCAACGTGGAATGAATTTCCCACTGAACTTAGACACAAAGACACAGTGATCACATTCAAGAGGGCTCTCAAAACTCGCTTATTTCGACTGCAAGAACAAACTTAAAGACCTAATAATGTTTCCTACCTGAAATATTCTCAGCATGTTGTTTTTAATTTTTTTTAATGTTTTTCTAATTTCATGGTGTTTGTTTTTGTAATAATATTATTATGTTTTTTATCTTATAGGTGTTGTCTAATGTTGTAAAGCGCTTAGAACTTCTAAAGATTAGGCGCTATACAAAGTCCTCATTATTATTATTATTATTATTATTATTATTATTATTATTATTATTATTATATCTTGTACCTATAGTTTGATTCGTCCTTGTTGGTTTGATTCTCGTGATTTATAAGAATAATACTGAAAATTCCGCACAGACCTATTGAGTTACGTCAAATGCGAGATCAGATAAACGTCTGAAGACTTTTATTTATATTCGATGTTATCTTAAAGGATGTTCTAACACCGATCAGTAAGTGGTTGATCAGCGACGACGATGGGCCAGACCATTTCCCGCTGTTAGGCATGCGGTTATGTTTTTCTCTATCTCGGTGGTGGCTTGTTTTGTCAGTGGCGGTACTAATTATTTCAACCGCTCATTTGTGGCTTGATTTATTATTTTGCAGGAATCACTTTGGTGCTTGCTGGGTAGTTTTGCCAGATGTGACTTTCGTCGTACTGATCGCGCGAGTCTGTCCTTGATCGGTGAGAATGCTTGACCAGCAATATCAACAACATTTTGTGGGAATTATTACCGGCTCGTCCACCAATCAAAACATCAGCGAGGACGTTATTGGGATAAAGTTTAATTTGAATCACTGGAGAGGTTTGCTTCTTACGACGTTATGTGTTTGAACACTGCTTTTGGCAAGGCTACTTCTGTTTGCTTCATCATCATCATCAATACGAGGTGGTCTACATGGCATTGTGATTTTTCGGGTGTTAACATATCTCCAGATAATGGTGATCTTTGACTTATTTCTCAAAGTGTTCAAATTCATCCTTATATTTATCACTGATCTGACCTGTACCATGGTAGATTTGAAACACAAACGAGTTCATTGTTTTTAACGTAAGTGGTCTCTGGGTCAAACAACGAACTACTAGCTAAGTATCCGGCTGCAGCAATCATTATGGGGTCGCGAAATTATTGTTATTTTTGCAACAAGATCCCTTACATCAGCGATCTCAGCACGCGCTTGATCGATACCTTCAATTGATTGCTGTATTTCTTGCTGTAATTGTGGCTGAACAGCAATTATTTCAGGTTGAAGTTCTTGGAGAATCTTTATGGTTGTGCTTTAGTTAATTCAGCTATTTTTCAAGTTGCTTTAGCGGTTTTGTTCTAGCGACGGAAGAAGACATTTAATAGCTTTTGTGACTGGCTTAAACAACTGTTCTGTACTTTCTGTAAATTTCACTTGAGCTTCCTGAAACTGTCGTAGCTGCTGTTTGACAGAATCGATGACCGGAATATATTTCTTAATTGGTCTAGTCGTTGTTGGGCTAATTTATCCGTATGTGATTATATAGTAAGCACTAAATCACTCATTCATATTATTACAACAATGATTCAATTACAAATCACTGGTCAGTATATAGAAAGTGTAATGTATAAATTGTCGGAATGCCACATATTCAACTCACAACATAGAAATTCCCTTGATACATTGAACTGAGCTAAATATAAGACGTTATAATTATACACGGCTACAGATCTACTGGTGCATTATGCGATGGCAGAATTGGAACTGTGCAGTCTTAGTTTGACCATTCAAACGGACGCCTGTCTACGCATATATTATTTTAAATCACTCAAAATATCCATCAATAACAACACAGATGACACTATTTCTACTTGCGGCGACGCTTGTGCTATCGTATTCGAATAATCCCAATCATGAAAGCGTTATTATAATATCTACAACCAGCGTCACTATTTTTCATTATTACACAAAATACAAACGACCTAAACTAGGTTGTTGAGAGTAATATTTTGAAGATGTGATATACCAGGATTACTAGTAAATAAATATTCCGTACGAACACGGAATTTCACCACGACATATATTCTTGGTATTTCAGAGTGCCACCAGATATAACGATCAGAGAGTAAACCTAATGATGTTTGATATATTAGCAGTGTCTACGATTTCGCTGAGGATAAATGGACCTCAAGAATTATCCGAAGACATAATACTGAATTCAGACTAAAATAATGTTGCACGGGTATATTGGTGGGATTAATGTGACATGATCAGAATGTACACTTTGCCTGCAGATATAGCAGCGGGATTTTTCGATGTTGTATCCGTTCTATTATTTCTCACCGGAACATCTGGATTTATTTAGACAGGCAGTCATTGATAAATATGTGCGAGCTACTGTTGGTTCGGCGCAAACTGTTTATTACAGAGCAATCGCTGTTAAACTTTCAGACAAAACAATGTTACTTGAAGGTGTTGGTGGACGAATGAGAGTCATTGTTGCACCAGTGGAAACATTTATTTAAAGCATTCATGATGTTTTAATGTCATATCATGACATCAGTGTTACTCTAACATCGAGTCAGATTAAAAGGTGCAATCGACATTAAAGACAAAGTCTGGAATAAATCTATCTCTGAAAGTAACGGCGTTGCAAGGCCCAAATAAATCATCGCTGACTGTGAACGCAACGACTGGAATGCGAATTGGTATTTCTACGAATGTGATCAAAGATACAGCAAAGACTGGTGGTACATTTTCACTGATTTCAGCTGCAGTTTCAGCTGCTTCCATTTCTTTGAAAAAGGCAACAGGACAATGATTACCAGGAACGAGGTACGGTTAAGGTCTGCTACTGCCGGGAGAGTTTCTCTAAAACTCCCAATCTCCAATTTTTATTTATTTGATGCTGCTTGGCGATTAAGTAGCAAAAACTTTAGATGTGTTTTCATGTGTGATCAGTTACAGGAAAACCCAAACCGCGTTAAACTGATATCATTAATCTATATGGTTGTTCTAGTTTAGGTACTCTTTAGGTTGCATACTCTGTTGATCCTCGTAATGTTGTTTAGTTTGATTCCTATGGATTGGCCCCACAGAGAGAATGTTTAAAATACAGTGGCTTATCCGGCGACATACCAATCTGGTATTCAACATTACCAACACAGACATTAACAGATCCATCTATGTGCGGTCCAGAAGTACTTGCGATATTTAAGGCCATGTCAAGGTTATCAGCGCCGCCGCATAAAGTCGTGCACAAGTATACCAGCAGACATCGTAGCTGTCCAACGTCGTTTTGAACCGGTTAGTAATTAACAATTTTAAATATTGATGGAAGATCTGCTAGAAGCAAGGTCCTCCTAGGTGATATTGGTTTTGTCAGATTATGCAACACGATATGAACATGCTATCTTGCGAGACTTCCTTGGGTTGGTCAGGATTAGGTTGTTTTTCAGGATCAACATGAGCAATATTTAAGTGGATCGATATTATCGTGCGACCAGCCATAACATCCCGGTCAATAGCAGCGATACGCAATGAGATCTGTAAATATATTTACAGAACAGATGACTCAATGACTGGTCTACTCAGCATGAGCGTGAAACAAAATTGTTCTTCTGGAAGATCCAAAATCTGACGACGACGCTGCAATGAAAAAATACGTGGACGATAAAGAATCGGGATTAATACCGCCTTCACTACAACGAATGATAAATTAACCACGTTGCGATCTGAGTATGATGCTCATTGTAACCTCGTTTTTAAATCTTCGAAAGAACTTTGGTATACTTGATACACTCGTTGTTAATTTTTTGGGTACCCCAAATATCGTCGATATTAAGCTTGCTAAAATTTGCAAACGACACGATGATAACGCTGAAAAAATAAAAAAGTTTGCTCCTGATGTAATTCATACGATTTTTTTAACGCGGTTTAGACAATTGGGTCTGGATCAACAACAGGGTCACAAAGAAACAACTCAATCAAACATACAGCTGAAGTAGCCGGGGTGAATAAGATCTCAGTGTTTAGCTCTGCGAAATTTAGGATATTTATGACATATCAATGGCTTCATTCCACTGATAGATTTCCTGAAGGTGTGTCAGTTGTGTTAAATCAGTATACCGAGGACATATTCAGAAGATAAAAAATGGACCACATTTATTGTCTGATATTTGTAGCACCAACGCCTCAATTGTAATGAATTCCACACAATCTTACAGATATAATCAAACATGTACGCGGAAGCCATCGCTGGAAGAAAAAAAATCATAAACGAGCATATGACAAAACTAACAAAATATCGTAAACGTATCATGGCATCAACAATGTTGTATATGCCGTGTCCTGACTTGTCGCTGAAACAACGACGTTAATCGGTACGTTATCGGAGATGCATAGACGCATGTGATATCAACCGTGGTTGGAATCGACATCGGTGTTGTTATTGTATCTGTTTGTATTCTTAATATTATCGAGAAAATAATATCCACATGTGCGGTTATGAAATTTCATGAACACATAGAAATAATCTTGTCGGTTACGTATGCATGATACATCGCTACTGTCTACGGAGTAATACTATATCAGACAGTAAATTTACTGCAATTCGAGATAGCCATTATTGGTATCACAAGAACGCAACCATCCCCGCGCAGGCATTAATGTTCCCCACATCAGCGTGCCAACGCAACATTTAGAATCGGCAGTACAGATAATAATTGCCGCAGAAATAGCCATACGACTTAATCAGATTATCGTTAACACAACACCGCCGACGGCCTAAATGATATCAGGACGCATCCGGAATTTGATATCTGGCTCCCAACTCCGATAAAAACATCCACTGGTCACTTGAGATCACATTGGTACAATTATGACTCTATTATAGCTTGCCGAATATCAGAGGTGAATCATTTGGTGGATTATTCGATAACAATTCAATGATATTTTTGTATTAAAACAGCGTTGATGGAACGTCAGATGCAGGATGTCGTGGGTACTAATAGCTGCTTTGATTGTTAGGTCGGCCTGGTGTCAGGATAATGTGAGTGGGTGGGACATCATGCTACATGTCTGCGGCATGATGCCCCAGTGCTAAACATCAATATAAACTGTGACACTGCAGACATCTTAGCGTGATGACTGAAAAATTGTTAAAGCTACGTTAAAAATCCAAGTCACACACACTCACGCACACTGATGGAACGGGCCCAGTCTGGTTGGCATCAATTTTGAACAAATATAACTGATGAACTTCAGCGTAGAATCAAATCAATAACGTACATGAGTCAATACTGAGTGCGGCCATTGAAATATTGACGCCGAAATTGGGATGGCCTCTGGTAACATCAGTTATCCATAAATAACCACCAGAACCAGGGAAAATTCCATTTCAAATTGGAGTAATTTGATAAATCTATATTCTGCCGTTTGTGTATATCTACCTTCTTCACGTCTCTGCTGTATCGTTTCAAAACCATTGCTGATATTTTCAACATCATCTTTAATCGCGAGACCATCTTGTAACTGATCAATTTTAGAGATAATCTCGTCAATATTTTCTTGGTTCATTTCTTTAATAAAAGATTTTATCGAGACCATGTTCGATAAAGCTTTGCCGAATCGTGTAAACTTAGTGTGACGATTTCATGCTGGTTTCTTTTGAGCATGTGAAAAAGTTCCTAAACTTATTCATGCCCATGTCGCCGGGAGACCAAGTCTGATGAATATTTCGTAATGTATATGTGAGTCAACAACGTTAAAAATAATCAAAAAATTGCAGTTATCTCGGATCACTTTTGTGATCTGAGTATACCGCTGTGTAAAATAAACGACATCTGTGTTTTTGTGTCTGCCTCGCGAAAATATTCTGGCTGAATTTTTGTTGTTGTGATTGTAAACCACAAGACTTTTAACTCCGCCATCAAGATCTTCGACGGACTGTGCATCATTGGTGTCATTGATAAATTCATTAACGTCTCCATCGCGCTCCAAACACTTTGCTCCTTCTTTGAATTCCTTAAGAGCATAATAGCATCGCTTGTTCATCCACAGATGATGCCATAAAATAAATTTTATCCCATTTGAGCCATATTATTATCAGATTGAGCACAAACTGCGTTCTACCAGACTCAAACGGAGCAATGATAATGGCATGAATAGAATTTGGTAGCTCTGAATCATGCTTGTCTGGTGCTTCCTCGCGTGATGCTGAAAAGTCAATCACCTTTATGTTGTTCAAAAGTTTACTTTTTATAATAACGAATTTATATGGTGTCAGACGCAAGTTGGTCATGTACTCAACCGGGCTGAGAGCAAGAACGACAAGAAATAACATTCAAGTGTGCAAAATGCGGTATAAATAACCAGGGAGAAAACGTCTACCGGGATATCGTGGTCCTGAAACCCGACTTGATATCAGACTTGATGAAAAGTATCAACCAGAACCAGGCGAATTTCTAGTAAATTCGATTAATCAAGCATGCCATTCTCATGATATTACGTATAAAAACAAAGAACTGCAATAACGACATATTGTGAACGTCAAGTAGATACACACATTGAAGTCTATAGAAACAATATACGAGAATGACTTGCTTTCGAGCTGGTTGATAAAATCAGCGATGAGCGGCAAACTAGCGGTAGGAGCCTAGCTCCCGTGCAGAAAATTAATCGTCTGATAATTAATAATAATGGAGTCGATTTATTGAAGTCCAAGAGGATAGTGGAAAGATACGGCAGATCTTAACTCGCAGCAAGTGTCAAATGTGCTGTTGATTTCTGCCGATTGGTTTTCCCGACAGGCATTATGGCAAATTTAAATACCACGTCCCAAAACGATTCAGCATGGACGAAGTTAATCAGGCAGATATATTGTTTTTACCACATGAAGTCATTGGCATACAAATGCGCCTTGACAGTAGATACAAAGAAGCAGAACCGCTATCAGTTATAAAAGCAACTGAAGGCTCAACCGCGTCTGAACGAATTTATTCACGTGGCAACAGTTGCTGCAGGCTGATCCTGTTAATGATTTTCTCGGTACAGTAACAACACTGATTCAATTCAACAACATAACGTTAAAATCAGACGCAGACACACCGCGTTACATCTTGATGAGGAAACCGTTTAACGATTTAATCGAACCTGACCCATTGTTAGGACATCAGTACAGCCAAGATATACTGATCAAAAACAGATCTTGTGAATGACTACCTCACATGCCAGCAGCGTTAAACAAGGAAGTCACGAGCGAAATTGCTCTGAAAACTGTCTATGCAATCACTAAGAAACACATCCCGCGCCGAAGTTCAGTGCTTATCAGCAACGTGACAGTCAGGTATTTATTTGAACCGGGTGAACTTCAAGGTGGCGAAAAAAGAAATCAATCCCGTCTGGAGTGCAAACACACATACTGTTTCCAGCATTGTAAGATCTCATGGCAGGCCTGCATTGTACAGACTAGATTTAGCAGCTCCTCAATGCGGATTTGTCCGTGAACAATTACAATTAATTCCTGTAAATATACAATTACCACCAAGTTGGATACGCACTAGTAAAGGACACTAGCGCGGAAAAGCTTACTCCCTTACGTCTGTTACATTAAAGAAATGTCAGAGTGACATTTTCGTATGTTTGGCGGAAACTACTATCAATTCTGTCTACAGTAAATTGTAATACATCATTCGAAAATTATTGTGCAACAGGAGACGCAGCGATTATTTTGTATTATCAACATCAACATCAAACTTGAGCGAACTGGTATTTTGTCTTCACGCGTATAACCAGATAATTTTTCTTTATGGTGACGTCTGTCATGAAATGACTGCTAGCGTCTGTGACACCAGGGGCTATTGATGCACCAGTCTTTCGAGTGTCTGGTTTAATAAAATTGCAGACAATTCGCCGCGGTTGAGATATTTTTATAACTCTCGATACTGCCAAATATACTAAATTTGACCATTAATGTGATCATCGACAATCCAGATATTGGTATTTTGATTGTTAGCCCGTGCGACGAATGAATTGTAATTGCATCACGATGGCTGCGACCTTGTCGCCAATAGATCATGCTCAACAGCTGGTACGATCGGATTTGGTTAGATGAAACAAACCTTGGGTAATGTAAATGATGACCATTACATTTAAACTAAATTTAATTTCTTGTTCGTCTTCTCCTAAGATATCACTGAAGTTGACCAAATGCGTTTGATACGTGACAGACACGTGGAATATCTTCAACACAGACAATGGATTCTCCTTGACTTTTTGAAGAAGTGTGTAAGCCGATCGATACTCTTTGAAACACCACACACTGCGTTGGTGTGGACGATCTATCAAATGATGTTTGTGTTTGATAACGTGTTTCACAAAATCGGTTTTGTCTGAACCAAAAGATTTAGCGATCACCATGTTAAATCGATGGCGAAGATACATTCCTCCCAACTTGAACGATCTAATTTTTCTCCAATGATTTTGAGAGCATAGGTAGAGGAGGTAAATGTAGCCATAGCGTAGGTGCTTAGAATTCTGAAAATAACATGGACAACACAATTATAGTCTTCAAGCACGTTTATTCTGTGTTTAAAATCACAACTTTACGTTAAATACAAAAACACATTACAGCCAAATGGTTAAGTACATCGATAAAATACAAATCAAAATCATACATCCTGAATACAAACAAGTCATATGTACATCATTGTCGATTAAAGTGTGTCCCAAGAGCTGAAGGGACGCATTCGTATGTTCTTTGAGACTATAAACTATTGACAGTGGAAACTCCACTTCCGCAGCTTCTTCTAATGTAGTCATTAACATCTTTATTTTTCATGAAATATCCACACACTTGCCAAACAGAATATGTTGACAAAGAATATCCAAGGACTCTGATTTCTCTATATTTTAATTTAATTTGATTTAATATAAAATATAAAAAAAAGTTCAAAACACAGCTGCTCGGATCATACTTAGAGTACCATGATCAGAACACACCTCCCCGCTGCTCTGTACCCTACACTGGCTATCCATTCGATCCAGAATCAAACACAAAATGTGTTCTCTGTGCTCCTTTCACTGTCGGACTCTAGTCCAGCATACCTATCCGACCTCACTCATTTGTACGCACCAGCAAGATACTTACCCTCTTCTTCTGACAATCGTATACTCATTATTCCCTCTATAAAAAACAAAGTCATATGGACAGCGTTCTTTTGCATACCAAGGCCCAGCAACGTGGAATGAATTGCCCACTGAACTTAGACACAAAGACACAGTGATCACATTCAAGTGTGCTCTCAAACTCACATATTTCGACTGCAAGAACAAACTTAAAGATCTAATAATGTTTCCTACCTTAAATATTCTCAGCATGTTTTTGTTTTTTGTTTTCTAATTTCATGGTGTTTGTTTTTGTAATCATATCATTATGTTTTTTTATCTTATAGGGGTTGTTTAATGTTGTAAAGCGCTTAGAGCTTCTAAAGATTAGGCGCTATACAAAGTCCTCATTATTATTATTATTTAAACATATCTCTATTTCATTGCACATCACACATCGCAGAGTTCCTTCTGGAGACGATACCTCTGAAAAGCTTTTTGTATTTCTCTATAGTTTTAACCTTTCCTTGCATTTCGTTCCATGGAATTCTGTGTTCCACTGCCACGTTGTAGATATAAGTTTTAGCACTGGAAGGGTGTAGTCATTCATCCATGTTTGACCATTTTAACAATTTCAAAGTAATCAGCCTTTTTATGATAGTCAGGTACCTCGTGTTGGATGGTGTATAGCTATATATTAAATTCATGTAGGCTTTTATACTTTTTGGAAACTAATAACAAAATTCGGTTATTTTATATGTGATGTGCTTGGATAGTCATCTAACGTAGGTGTGCTTTGGAGTGTGTGTCTGTATGGTAGACGTGATGTGATTGATTGTGTGTGTTTGATATTTCATCACTTTCTTTTAAACTCTACACTAACAAGGCGCATTAAAGAGTGTGCATGGTGTCTTGGTTGGTATATGTATGTTTGGATAGCATGTTTGTAAGATTTCATCTCCTTTTATGAACTCTAACCTTTGTTGTGATTCTTGTTGTTAGAACACTCCACAAATCGCTTGGATCCTGCGAATAGAGTTATTCTTATGTTAAATTAGGGTAGACCGTTATAAGTGCTTGGATAAGTAATCCATGAGCAGGTGTGCTTGATTGTAATTTTAAAAAAAACGTGCTGGATTCTATATGTGGTGTGCTGGGATAGAGATTTGTGAGATTATATCTCCTTTTACACATTACCTATATCTCTTGATAGTTGGTGTGGGATTTAAGGCAATTGAAGATGAATTCTTGGCCCCTGTTGGATGATTTGTTGTGTTATTGATAGTATATATGATGTGTTAAATTGTAATAAAAGTAGGTTCAGGATTACATTCAAAATGTTGGTATATCTGGTGTGCTTGGAAAGTTACAAAAACTTATACTGTATTGTATGTGTTATACACGATTATAAATGTAGTTTTACTTTTAGTCTCCACTTTATTTTAAACTTTAACGGACATTATTTTTTAAATTCCACAAAAGTCGGTAATATATTCGAAATTTCAGTACTACTTTTAGTGTTGGTAAATTTTTAATACATTTGTTTTGGATTATATTCAATCTTCGCTAATTTCCGGTGAAATTTCGGAATTTAGTGCTATGCTTCTGGGCCATTTCTGAAAAAGAAAAAAAAATCAATATGCTACGTGCAACCCATATATAAATGGCATTAATAATACACGCATGTGACTAACCATGCAGGGTGGAGCTTATGACGAATAGCATGCCCAAATACCCACAAAAACGACAGTGCCTGTCAATTTACCACTACTTGTTACGTGTATTGTTGCATACGGTACCGACCTATACTGCCCCAGCAGATGCTGTTTTGATTGATAACCAAGCATCTGTTTAGTAATACCTGTGCATACAAATAAAATAATAACCAGATTAACATGGCCTTTAAATCAAAGCAGTTCGTCTCAGTTCTGAGAGAGATAGCTGTTTTGATTTAATTCAACTGCATTGATTTGAAAACTTAAATCGAAATTGATATGCAAGCTGAATTTGCAAATGTTATTACAAAATCTGCTAGTAACGTAAGATACTTAAGACTATATTAAGTGAACGTGCTGGAAATTGTGTAATCGAGTATTTTATTATATTGTCCTCATTGTGGGAGGGCTCATCACTTTGGGGCTGAAAAATGTTCTTTATATAAGAAGGGTGACCACATAGTCCTTGCTGGTAAAAATTAAAGTCAATTTGATGGTTGTAATATCGATAAAAGTTAGATAAAAGTTTGGCACGCATAATCGTTGAATCGTATTTAAAATTGATAAAGACTTAATAATGCTCACAATTAGTCCCGCGGGAATAAATTCCAATACCTAATTCAAGCAAGCACAGCTAAGATGAAGAAATCTCCTTTTACACAAATGACAACAAAATTCTTTTTGCTTCTCATATGTTTTGAAAGGAATTGATAGAGGTCTCTAAGAATGGTATTAATTTACCACGACTGGAATATCAAAAGTACAAGGGATACACTGAGATCTCTTGATTGTTTGAATGCATCATATAGATTTGTCAAAGAGGCTCAAAAGATGCTATATGAGTTTTCTGAACACCTTCATAAATTGACATTAGAAATGAAATGAACACCAATACAGGATCGGAATATGCTCTCAAATGGTGTGCCCATGTAAGGGTATATCTATCACCATATTTACCGTTTCGTGGATCCAGGTATATAGCAACACCAGCGTGGGTCAATTCAAGGTGAGCTGTAAACATAAATAGTTGTTACTATCATTGTTTTGAATGGGTAACTTTGTCAGCGCTATATCAGGCTAGTGATATTCAAGACTTGTCTCAAATATACCAACACCATTCGGGTTTATTCAAGTTTTGGTGATATCGAATTTCCCGTAGTTTACCAAAGCCACACTGAACAAATTTCAAACACTTAACCCAGAGATCGCTGTTAATATGTTCACTTAAGACAAATGCTTTTTATTCGCTTGTATTATCCACACTTCAGCAGCTCGAACGCGTCCAGATTAGTGTGTTGTTGTAGAGTGAAACGAAAAAATTCAGATTCAATATCGCATTAAGTATGGATAAAGAATCATGCAAGGTTACTTAAAACAGTATGTACAATGATAAAATGATTCCATGGTTTGCATGCACGAATTTAAGAACCATCAACAAATTTCGAATGCTCACTCGGCCTTTGAATCCAGAAAAATCTTTGATGGTTGTCTTGTTGCAGTTCACAATAACAATTCAAAACTAAGGATGAAAATGACCAATCTATTTTAGACTTGTCGAAGCTACGTATGTATGAATTTAACTATGACAAGATCAAATCGTTTGATCAGGATCGGGTCAAGATGCTGACTTGCTGATCCATATCACCACCGACGAAGTGTATGCAGATATGACGCAACCACGTTTGACCAACGAATTTGATATCAATTGTTTAACGACGCCAAAATAAATGTTAGTAACTGCAAAGACGAATGCACCGGTAAACCAATCAAAGACTATGTGTGAGGTGGTTGGCTCCAGCACATACATTAAAAAGACCAAAGATGTTCCACGGGTGATTGAGCAGAAAGATTACTAAGATTGCTAAAACGAACTATGCTTGCAATGTCTCTCAGACCGACCTGAATTTGCACAAATAGCGAATATGATACGGTGTCAGAAACATCGCATGGTGACTACCGATGTGACAAGGTGAGCTTGTCCCCGCTTGATGCTAAGCGATGGATGCTCCCCGATGGGATCACCACTTACGAGTTAATACGAATCTATGCTATAAAAATAAGTAAGAGAAAAGTGTGAAAGCAACAAGCTTTGTAAAATTCATTAAATAATTGTTTCCCCAGATAACAAATTTAAAGTGTAAAATAGGAACGTACGGTATTGCGAATTAAATCCCAAAGAATACTAGAATTACCGAGACATGTCGAAATAATAAAAGTTCTGAATAAACCTAAGTTGAAATACAAATTAAATCCAACAATCAAAGTGTTGACGTGTCTGCGGTTTAATAATGTTGTACCAACAGCGTTTTTCTGAAACACGATAATCTTATTTCAAGTTTGAATTCACTTTAAATCTGTGTGAAAGTCTCTGTCCAATAATTTTAGTCATTATGAGCACTCTTTATTCCCAGAGTGAAAGTAACTTGAATAATTTGAAGAGATAAATTCCAGCACAAACGAAGTTCTCGATACAACAATAATATATATTGATTCTGGTAGATCGTAAAGCACGAATGGACAATTATTCTAGTAACAGGATTATGTAGTAATCTACTTGTACTCAGGTCATAATCAACATTTTTCAAAGAAAAAAATATAACCTAATGGAAATTTCAATGTGGAAGGTTCTTAATGTTTCGAAGATAAAATGTTCGTTATAATTAGAAGGTGTGTTGCTAAAATAATAATATAAAACCTGGATCATGTCAGGTATTGAAAGGGGAACCCAATATCGTATACCCAGTCCGAAATACATGTTTAGTTATATTAATAATGGTCCTAATATTACACAGAGAGGATATATGTGCAATGCATTAATTGTTTACATCATAAAAAGTCAATAATTCAGATAATACAATTGATTTTGGACAAAGATAAGTTCAACATGCAATTTTACATTATAATAGCATATAATGAAAACGTTTAAAATCTAACCAAAACAATGCAAGTATTATAGGTTACTGCATTTGTATGGGAAAATATGAACGAGTTTTGGAATGGAATACTGCATGACCTTGGGAGTGCAGTATGTCCTTCCGAGAAAACGTGTTCATATTTTCCCATACAAATGCAGTAACCTTTTTATTATATGCTCATTTTGTAAATTCTACCTAAGGTTTAATTATATAAACAAAAGACACTACAAGAAGCAACGTAAATGAATGAATGCCGTATTCCAAACTAAATACACAAGCGCAGATTTGTCATTACACAATGACATCATTATTAATGCGCACATAACTCCGCCCAGATATATTTGAACTTAATCGCGCGCTCGACATAACTTTCGAAAGAAAAATGGCGCGTCTAGTTAAAATTGAAATTTGCAGTCATATTGTGAATGAATGCGCATTGCAACAACTTTTCCATTTGATCTGGAATGAATATATTTTGGTATTTTGTTTCGATTCGACGAAAGTTTGTGATTTTGGACTGGATTCATCTGTGCAAATTATACATGAAATACATTGGATTGAAGTGGCGCGGGAGAAGCGTGTTTACGTCTGCAAAAGTGTTTCTGTCATTGAATGTTTGAAATCATAATGTGTGAAAAATATGAAGTCTTTCAACTGCAATTATCAAAAAGACGCTTTGGAATTTAATGCTTATTTCATTTTGAGTGCAGTAAGGAGGATGCAATTGCACCTATAATCGAAGTTACAGCACAATTTCGAAATGTGTAATCCAGATTAAAAACCTCATGTAATTCGGATTTGCAAAATTAAGAAAATACATTTTGAGGAAATTCAGGATGTAAAACTGTAAGTATATTTCATTTTGCCATTCTTATCACCAGCTAAAGAAGGCAGTATATGCCTTGTCACTTGTATGTTATTTGTAAGGACCTTTTCTTCAGTCTTTTATGTAATGTAGCTAGCCTAAATCCGTAACATTATATCAACGCAGAATGTACCAAAACAGTTTTTTTTTCAGTCCATGAAACATGTTTTAGTTCATTCAGAAACAAATTTAAACAACCACAACGTAAAGAGCCTCTTGTACATGATTTGTGTACAAAAAAAATTATTGGCGTCTGCGTCCATTGTTTGTTTACAATAGAAAGTAGTTCCTTTATGCACGTGAATGCTATATGTGTATTGTCGCGTGTGTTCAGTATCGGGGAATACTGAACGATTCTGACAACGTAAAGTTAACGGGGGAAAATGAGCATATAATCAAAATATTTATTGTATAATTTTTGTCATCATGCTGTTGTGAACCAAGTGATTTGATATTAGGCGCCGTACAAAGTCCTCATTATTATTATTATTATGCTTGTTATTAAGTATATAATAAAAAGGTTTTTGACTGAGTATTGAAAAATATAAGTCCCTAGTTCATGTGGCGTAGGATGTCCATTATTTTTCAATACTCAGTCAATTACCCACATATAAACCGATTTTCTCGTGTTAACGGGTTTTACACGTCCACTCAAGACCGTCTTTATCATATTTAAATAACAAGGCCGATCTCTAATATACAGTTTTATTGTCAATATTTCACCGCACACATCCACAATGTGTCCGACCTAGTCCACTAAGAAAAAACGAATGTGGGTCAGCCGACTGTTATGGCATAAAAGATACAAAGGAGCTGCGTGCGTAATCGATATCAAATCACTTGGCTCCAAGGTTGGTGAAAACCCAAATACATGTAGCCCTGGAAAACTATGCCTGTTTTTCCAGACCTGCTTTCATAACTACTACTAAGAGTGGCACAAGTTCAATTGACCTGGATTGTTGAGGAAATCCTCACGATGTCAAGCGCGATATGATATCCAGTGCCTTTTGGTCATGCAATCAAATTTGTTTATTCTCCAGAAGATCATTAGGCCAACTAATAACTGTTTGCAGCGACGAATCTCCAATGTTAACTAAATATTGCAGAGCTTTAATGGCGATAACAGATGAGCCTTAGTTCATGTTCACGTATTGAAATTGTGGAGTCCTTGTCAGACAGCACCTAAATTCTTCGTCTGATCTCATCATTGATCGAGGTAATGCCGCATGCGCCTGTAGCAAGTTCCACAATACCAAAATTTGATCCACGATCTGCAGAAAACAATAACTCGTTCGCTGGCAGACCACCAAACGGTTGTTCTATTAGGCCAACTGTAATAAACTCGTAGCGACGCAAGTGAGATCTCATTTGTGCGTGATTTTAACAGCAGAAACAGAATGTGTATTTGGTGACCAATCACTAGCGAATCAGTGTCAATTCGTTAATGACTTCTGGTGATATGTTGTCCGCATGAACTGAGCCGCTGCCTTTCCGTTCTTGTTATTCCATCCACCTCCGCATCCACCTTCTTTGAACTTTCTATTTCTTGCCACATATTTTATTTTTCTGATATACAGTCGCATTGATCTTTCTCTGTGCAAAATCTAGGTGCAACTTGTTTTTCTAGCCAAATGTAACATTCTTCCCTTCTCACGTTGTCGCTTTTGTTGTTCCGAATATGCATGTCTTTTCTCTTCCAAACGTTGTTCGTCTTTCACATATTCAGTGTTGGAGTCTCTAGAAAGTTTCTGTGGTTGTAATTGCATAACTGGGTGAGGTGTGCCAAATACTCTGCCCATGCAGTTTTACCTTTTATAATGTTTCCGCTAAGAAATGGATTACACGTTTCTAGATAATGGGCCCACTAATCACCGGTAGCTTGTTTCTTTTCAGTAACTCACTGAATACCAGTTGAGGTCATTAAGCACTCGCGTATTTATCATGGGTCTTGGATGATATTCTTATTATATACTCTTTCCAGTTACCAGGTCTGTTAAGAGCAACATGTACAGGATTTTTGAAGATCTTCTGGCGAGATGTTTCTTTAAGTAATTGAGGTCGTGTTTGCATATGTGACTTCTAGGCAGGTGTCACTTGATATTCTTTTGATAATCTGACAAATGTCTTGCTAACATCAAGTCAATCGGTACCTTTTGCAAGCCCACCAAAGGCTTCTCCAGTTTCACTAACGTCATCTTTGACTTCCTCAATCACCTGTGGAAAACGCGTGATAGACTCTGTACTTCAGTGTTTGGCTATTTTACATCATTGGTACATTTGTTATGAAATGAACCTGGTCCTTCTTCTTTTCCATTAAGAACTGCCACTTCTTCCAATGTGGCTTTTTTGGCCTTTTTAATGTCTTCGGCACGTTAATCGGTTTCCTATGTGGGTTTAATCATCGACAAAAATTTTTCTTCAAACCCGGCTGTGAAGTCTTCTCATGCAGTTTGTTGCGACCGTTACATATCTTTAACGTTCTGGCGGCCTTCTATCACATTTTGAATCAATTTATGCTGTTCTTGAACGGCTTTAATGCGTAGCTTCCCATGCTTTTCTAAGACTTCACTGGCAGATATTTTTTATGATTATTATGATTGTTAAATTGACGTATCCAAACCCGCACGATATTTACCACTGCAAGTCAATAGCGAGAAAACTGTATGGGTCCTTTGTGATCAGCGTAAACGTGTCATAAAATTAATCCCAGGTATGGTCGGCGGTACACCAAGTTCAATGTATTCTCCAAGACCTTGTGCGTCAATACCACGTAATATCATCAGCTTGTTACAGTTCTCGAGGATGATTTTAGACATGTGTGCGTATCGCTGAATCATATAGATGATATCAGTGTTTTTGTGTCGACCTCGTGAAAATATTTGTGCGGAGTTGACTTGGTCCTCAATCATCACATCGTCGTACACTAAAATATGTTTTATGTCTGCATCCAAATTGTCAGTGGTAGTTGCTTCGGCGATGACGATGACGATTAAAACATTCAACGGTGCGTTTTTACCACTTCTCGACTATCTTTTATCACTCAACGCTTTTTGAAAGTTTTTAAAGACAATACTTATTTGATCATCAGCCGATGACGAAGTCACCTACAACCATCCCAAGTTAACCTTCATAAAACCATAGTTAACAACAGTTCAGAATTGCTTGATCAGCAGGACCGATAATTAGAGCAAGAACTGATTTTGGAAACACATGCTTGGACAAAAGATTTTGCCTGTGCAGAGAATGCCAGTGTGTAAAAATCGTTGCTTTTGCCGAACGTACCTTTTTGTGATGCCATTGAATAATGCAATAATATTAAAAGTGCATGTCTTCATACTAAGCACTATGTCGCAAATCCACCTCTAGTTCACCTAATAGACTAACAGCGATTACTGAAACTTGTGTTCGATATGGAGCAAAGTTTTCTTTCAAGTAAAGTCAGTCGAGGGTGATAACAAAGTTACCAGGAACACCGTTAAGTAAATATTCTCGTGAAAAGCATATCCCTGGTTACAATTACTGTGGACCTAGTACACGACTAGATTCTAACAACCTAAAACACACGGCGAAGCTCTTATCAACCGCGTTGGTGCTGCGTGTTACCGACATGACCTTACCAAGCATAAAAAATATACGTGCATGTCAACCCGCTCACGTAAATCTCATATGTAACTTGAACGTGATTAATCTAACACTGGGAGAAAGAATCGCATTAAAGGCAATACGAAAGTCAAGATTGCACTTTGAGACTCTGTCTCCCGTGGACAGAGTCGACTCACTAAAGGCTATCATTTAAAGCAAATTAATATTCAAACAACCAAACATTGGACACAAAAAAGGAGACATTTTCCAACATATACCTCATGAAGCGGCTGTGGAAACTTAGCAAATGCTCCAAAGGTCACAAATGGGATTACTCAAACATGGTTGACCAAACAAGGGCTGTCACAAATTTACTTAACGACATCAAGAAAGATTTCACGTGATTGCATTGATTCCCAAATGCCAAATGAGGTTCATCAGGGTGATTTTTTGCAAACTTATAAGAAGGCGCTAGCTACAGTCGCTGTTGCCAACAAAAAGAAAGAAGCATAATCGTTGACATCAAAAGATTATGCAAATGCACTCAGACGCATTTATGCACATGGACCACTCAAATGGTCATGATTGATACAAGTAAAGAATTACTTAGATCTACTGCTTCATTTTTGACCAAACACCGTGTCAGACATATCCATGTGCATTGTGACCAAGCTATTGTAGAACGATTTAATCGTACTCTTGCAAAACGGTTATTTAAACATCACAAGGCGCTTGAATCACTAACAAGTCTAGAGTAGTCTCCGGGATGGGTAACACGTCTTCGATTATTCATAGTAGCACCAAAACAATGCAGTCACATGCTCGATCTGATTAAAACCAGCCAATGCGATTCGAGAAAAAGACTGTCAGGGGAGGCTCCGCATCCAATGATTCAATGATTTCAGAGCCACCACCACTGCAACCTCTCGGAGACAAGTTTGTTCGATATCTGCTTGCACCTGGAGAGTCAGAAGGAAATGGTACTGACCACGTATGGACTGTCGATGTGTTTACGCTTTCGGATCGGATTGATTCTCCAAGACAGCCAACATATTATCGATTGGGGTCCTCAACGGGAGGACCAAAGCCTCCCAGCTAACATTTCTGTGAGAGTAATAGGAAGTTGATCCTTCAACTACGAAACTGCCGTAAGGAAAATTTGTGTTGATGCGATAGCGCAATGCACTAACTAGTATCAATCATAAGTTGGTTCACAACAGCATGATGACAAAAATTATACAATAAATATTTTTATTATATGCTCATTTTCCCCCGTTAACTTTACGTTGTCAGAATCGTTCAGTATTCCCCGATTCTGAACACACGCGACAATACACATATAGCATTCACGTGCATAAAGGAACTACTTTCTATTGTAAACAAACAATGGACGCAGACGCCAATAATTTTTTTTGTACACAAATCATGTACAAGAGGCTCTTTACGTTGTGGTTGTTTAAATTTGTTTCTGAATGAACTAAAACATGTTTCATGGACTGAAAACAAAAAACTCTTTTGGCACATTCTGCGTTGATATAATGTTACGGATTTAGGCTAGCTACATTACATAAAAGACTGAAGAAAAGGTCCTTACAAATAACATACAAGTGACAAGGCATATACTGCCTTCTTTAGCTGGTGATAAGAATGGCAAAATGAAATATACTTACAGTTTTACATCCTGAATTTCCTCAAAATGTATTTTCTTAATTTTGCAAATCCGAATTACATGAGGTTTTTAATCTGGATTACACATTTCGAAATTGTGCTGTAACTTCGATTATAGGTGCAATTGCATCCTCCTTACTGCACTCAAAATGAAATAAGCATTAAATTCCAAAGCGTCTTTTTGATAATTGCAGTTGAAAGACTTCATATTTTTCACACATTATGATTTCAAACATTCAATGACAGAAACACTTTTGCAGACGTAAACACGCTTCTCCCGCGCCACTTCAATCCAATGTATTTCATGTATAATTTGCACAGATGAATCCAGTCCAAAATCACAAACTTTCGTCGAATCGAAACAAAATACCAAAATATATTCATTCCAGATCAAATGGAAAAGTTGTTGCAATGCGCATTCATTCACAATATGACTGCAAATTTCAATTTTAACTAGACGCGCCATTTTTCTTTCGAAAGTTATGTCGAGCGCGCGATTAAGTTCAAATATATCTGGGCGGAGTTATGTGCGCATTAATAATGATGTCATTGTGTAATGACAAATCTACGCTTGTGTATTTAGTTTGGAATACGGCATTCATTCATTTACGTTGCTTCTTGTAGTGTCTTTTGTTTATATAATTAAACCTTAGGTAGAATTTACAAAATGAGCATATAATAAAAAGGTTACTGCATTTGTATGGGAAAATATGAACACGTTTTGTCGGAAGGACATACTGCACTCCCAAGGTCATGCAGTATTCCATTCCAAAACTCGTTCATATTTTCCCATACAAATGCAGTAACCTATAATACTTGCATTGTTTTGGTTAGATTTTAAACGTTTTCATTATATGCTATTATAATGTAAAATTGCATGTTGAACTTATCTTTGTCCAAAATCAATTGTATTATCTGAATTATAGACTTTTTATGATGTAAACAATTAATGCATTGCACATATATCCTCTCTGTGTAATATTAGGACCATTATTAATATAACTAAACATGTATTTCGGACTGGGTATACGATATTGGGTTCCCCTTTCAATACCTGACATGATCCAGGTTTTATATTATTATTTTAGCAACACACCTTCTAATTATAACGAACATTTTATCTTCGAAACATTAAGAACCTTCCACATTGAAATTTCCATTAGGTTATATTTTTTTCTTTGAAAAATGTTGATTATGACCCGAGTACAAGTAGATTACTACATAATCCTGTTACTAGAATAATTGTCCATTCGTGCTTTACGATCTACCAGAATCAATATATATTATTGTTGTATCGAGAACTTCGTTTGTGCTGGAATTTATCTCTTCAAATTATTCAAGTTACTTTCACTCTGGGAATAAAGAGTGCTCATAATGACTAAAATTATTGGACAGAGACTTTCACACAGATTTAAAGTGAATTCAAACTTGAAATAAGATTATCGTGTTTCAGAAAAACGCTGTTGGTACAACATTATTAAACCGCAGACACGTCAACACTTTGATTGTTGGATTTAATTTGTATTTCAACTTAGGTTTATTCAGAACTTTTATTATTTCGACATGTCTCGGTAATTCTAGTATTCTTTGGGATTTAATTCGCAATACCGTACGTTCCTATTTTACACTTTAAATTTGTTATCTGGGGAAACAATTATTTAATGAATTTTACAAAGCTTGTTGCTTTCACACTTTTCTCTTACTTATTTTTATAGCATAGATTCGTATTAACTCGTAAGTGGTGATCCCATCGGGGAGCATCCATCGCTTAGCATCAAGCGGGGACAAGCTCACCTTGTCACATCGGTAGTCACCATGCGATGTTTCTGACACCGTATCATATTCGCTATTTGTGCAAATTCAGGTCGGTCTGAGAGACATTGCAAGCATAGTTCGTTTTAGCAATCTTAGTAATCTTTCTGCTCAATCACCCGTGGAACATCTTTGGTCTTTTTAATGTATGTGCTGGAGCCAACCACCTCACACATAGTCTTTGATTGGTTTACCGGTGCATTCGTCTTTGCAGTTACTAACATTTATTTTGGCGTCGTTAAACAATTGATATCAAAT
The DNA here is from genome assembly GCA_028554795.2 of Sinohyriopsis cumingii. Classification (NCBI taxonomy): domain Eukaryota; kingdom Metazoa; phylum Mollusca; class Bivalvia; order Unionida; family Unionidae; genus Sinohyriopsis; species Sinohyriopsis cumingii. Next base: position 94,660,204 of record CM068837.1, read on the forward strand.
TCGTTGGTCAAACGTGGTTGCGCCATATCTGCATACACTTCGTCGGTGGTGATATGGATCAGCGAGTCAGCATCTTGACCCGATCCTGATCAAACGATTTGATCTTGTCATAGTTAAATTCATACATACGCAGCTTCGACAAGTCTAAAATAGATTGGTCATTTTCATCCTTAGTTTTGAATTGTTATTGTGAACTGCAACAAGACAACCATCAAAGATTTTTCTGGATTCAAAGGCCGAGTGAGCATTCGAAATTTGTTGATGGTTCTTAAATTCGTGCATGCAAACCATGGAATCATTTTATCATTGTACATACTGTTTTAAGTAACCTTGCATGATTCTTTATCCATACTTAATGCGATATTGAATCTGAATTTTTTCGTTTCACTCTACAACAACAAACTAATCTGGACGCGTTCGAGCTGCTGAAGTGTGGATAATACAAGCGAATAAAAAGCATTTGTCTTAAGTGAACATATTAACAGCGATCTCTGGGTTAAGTGTTTGAAATTTGTTCAGTGTGGCTTTGGTAAACTACGGGAAATTCGATATCACCAAAACTTGAATAAACCCGAATGGTGTTGGTATATTTGAGACAAGTCTTGAATATCACTAGCCTGATATAGCGCTGACAAAGTTACCCATTCAAAACAATGATAGTAACAACTATTTATGTTTACAGCTCACCTTGAATTGACCCACGCTGGTGTTGCTATACACCTGGATCCACGAAACGGTAAATATGGTGATAGATATACCCTTACATGGGCACACCATTTGAGAGCATATTCCGATCCTGTATTGGTGTTCATTTCATTTCTAATGTCAATTTATGAAGGTGTTCAGAAAACTCATATAGCATCTTTTGAGCCTCTTTGACAAATCTATATGATGCATTCAAACAATCAAGAGATCTCAGTGTATCCCTTGTACTTTTGATATTCCGGTCGTGGTAAATTAATACCATTCTTAGAGACCTCTATCAATTCCTTTCAAAACATTTGAGAAGCAAAAGGAATTTTGTTGTCATTTGTGTAAAAGGAGATTTCTTCATCTTAGCTGTGCTTGCTTGAATTAGGTATTGGAATTTATTCCCGCGGGACTAATTGTGAGCATTATTAAGTCTTTATCAATTTTAAATACGATTCAACGATTATGCGTGCCAAACTTTTATCTAACTTTTATCGATATTACAACCATCAAATTGACTTTAATTTTTACCAGCAAGGACTATGTGGTCACCCTTCTTATATAAAGAACATTTTTCAGCCCCAAAGTGATGAGCCCTCCCACAATGAGGACAATATAATAAAATACTCGATTACACAATTTCCAGCACGTTCACTTAATATAGTCTTAAGTATCTTACGTTACTAGCAGATTTTGTAATAACATTTGCAAATTCAGCTTGCATATCAATTTCGATTTAAGTTTTCAAATCAATGCAGTTGAATTAAATCAAAACAGCTATCTCTCTCAGAACTGAGACGAACTGCTTTGATTTAAAGGCCATGTTAATCTGGTTATTATTTTATTTGTATGCACAGGTATTACTAAACAGATGCTTGGTTATCAATCAAAACAGCATCTGCTGGGGCAGTATAGGTCGGTACCGTATGCAACAATACACGTAACAAGTAGTGGTAAATTGACAGGCACTGTCGTTTTTGTGGGTATTTGGGCATGCTATTCGTCATAAGCTCCACCCTGCATGGTTAGTCACATGCGTGTATTATTAATGCCATTTATATATGGGTTGCACGTAGCATATTGATTTTTTTTTCTTTTTCAGAAATGGCCCAGAAGCATAGCACTAAATTCCGAAATTGCACCGGAAATTAGCGAAGATTGAATATAATCCAAAACAAATGTATTAAAAATTTACCAACACTAAAAGTAGTACTGAAATTTCGAATATATTACCGACTTTTGTGGAATTGAAAAAATAATGTCCGTTAAAGTTTAAAATAAAGTGGAGACTAAAAGTAAAACTACATTTATAATCGTGTATAACACATACAATACAGTATAAGTTTTTGTAACTTTCCAAGCACACCAGATATACCAACATTTTGAATGTAATCCTGAACCTACTTTTATTACAATTTAACACATCATATATACTATCAATAACACAACAAATCATCCAACAGGGGCCAAGAATTCATCTTCAATTGCCTTAAATCCCACACCAACTATCAAGAGATATAGGTAATGTGTAAAAGGAGATATAATCTCACAAATCTCTATCCCAGCACACCACATATAGAATCCAGCACGTTTTTTTTAAAATTACAATCAAGCACACCTGCTCATGGATTACTTATCCAAGCACTTATAACGGTCTACCCTAATTTAACATAAGAATAACTCTATTCGCAGGATCCAAGCGATTTGTGGAGTGTTCTAACAACAAGAATCACAACAAAGGTTAGAGTTCATAAAAGGAGATGAAATCTTACAAACATGCTATCCAAACATACATATACCAACCAAGACACCATGCACACTCTTTAATGCGCCTTGTTAGTGTAGAGTTTAAAAGAAAGTGATGAAATATCAAACACACACAATCAATCACATCACGTCTACCATACAGACACACACTCCAAAGCACACCTACGTTAGATGACTATCCAAGCACATCACATATAAAATAACCGAATTTTGTTATTAGTTTCCAAAAAGTATAAAAGCCTACATGAATTTAATATATAGCTATACACCATCCAACACGAGGTACCTGACTATCATAAAAAGGCTGATTACTTTGAAATTGTTAAAATGGTCAAACATGGATGAATGACTACACCCTTCCAGTGCTAAAACTTATATCTACAACGTGGCAGTGGAACACAGAATTCCATGGAACGAAATGCAAGGAAAGGTTAAAACTATAGAGAAATACAAAAAGCTTTTCAGAGGTATCGTCTCCAGAAGGAACTCTGCGATGTGTGATGTGCAATGAAATAGAGATATGTTTAAATAATAATAATAATGAGGACTTTGTATAGCGCCTAATCTTTAGAAGCTCTAAGCGCTTTACAACATTAAACAACCCCTATAAGATAAAAAAACATAATGATATGATTACAAAAACAAACACCATGAAATTAGAAAACAAAAAACAAAAACATGCTGAGAATATTTAAGGTAGGAAACATTATTAGATCTTTAAGTTTGTTCTTGCAGTCGAAATATGTGAGTTTGAGAGCACACTTGAATGTGATCACTGTGTCTTTGTGTCTAAGTTCAGTGGGCAATTCATTCCACGTTGCTGGGCCTTGGTATGCAAAAGAACGCTGTCCATATGACTTTGTTTTTTATAGAGGGAATAATGAGTATACGATTGTCAGAAGAAGAGGGTAAGTATCTTGCTGGTGCGTACAAATGAGTGAGGTCGGATAGGTATGCTGGACTAGAGTCCGACAGTGAAAGGAGCACAGAGAACAAATTTTGTGTTTGATTCTGGATCGAATGGATAGCCAGTGTAGGGTACAGAGCAGCGGGGAGGTGTGTTCTGATCATGGTACTCTAAGTATGATCCGAGCAGCTGTGTTTTGAACTTTTTTTTATATTTTATATTAAATCAAATTAAATTAAAATATAGAGAAATCAGAGTCCTTGGATATTCTTTGTCAACATATTCTGTTTGGCAAGTGTGTGGATATTTCATGAAAAATAAAGATGTTAATGACTACATTAGAAGAAGCTGCGGAAGTGGAGTTTCCACTGTCAATAGTTTATAGTCTCAAAGAACATACGAATGCGTCCCTTCAGCTCTTGGGACACACTTTAATCGACAATGATGTACATATGACTTGTTTGTATTCAGGATGTATGATTTTGATTTGTATTTTATCGATGTACTTAACCATTTGGCTGTAATGTGTTTTTGTATTTAACGTAAAGTTGTGATTTTAAACACAGAATAAACGTGCTTGAAGACTATAATTGTGTTGTCCATGTTATTTTCAGAATTCTAAGCACCTACGCTATGGCTACATTTACCTCCTCTACCTATGCTCTCAAAATCATTGGAGAAAAATTAGATCGTTCAAGTTGGGAGGAATGTATCTTCGCCATCGATTTAACATGGTGATCGCTAAATCTTTTGGTTCAGACAAAACCGATTTTGTGAAACACGTTATCAAACACAAACATCATTTGATAGATCGTCCACACCAACGCAGTGTGTGGTGTTTCAAAGAGTATCGATCGGCTTACACACTTCTTCAAAAAGTCAAGGAGAATCCAGTGTCTGTGTTGAAGATATTCCACGTGTCTGTCACGTATCAAACGCATTTGGTCAACTTCAGTGATATCTTAGGAGAAGACGAACAAGAAATTAAATTTAGTTTAAATGTAATGGTCATCATTTACATTACCCAGAGTTTGTTTCATCTGACTAAATCCGATCGTACCAGCTGTTGAGCATGATCTATTGGCGACAAGGTCGCAGCCATCGTGATGCAATTACAATTCATTCGTCGCACGGGCTAACAATCAAAATACCAATATCTGGATTGTCGATGATCACATTAATGGTCAAATTTAGTATATTTGGCAGTATCGAGAGTTATAAAAATATCTCAACCGCGGCGAATTGTCTGCAATTTTATTAAACCAGACACTCGAAAGACTGGTGCATCAATAGCCCCTGGTGTCACAGACGCTAGCAGTCATTTCATGACAGACGTCACCATAAAGAAAAATTATCTGGTTATACGCGTGAAGACAAAATACCAGTTCGCTCAAGTTTGATGTTGATGTTGATAATACAAAATAATCGCTGCGTCTCCTGTTGCACAATAATTTTCGAATGATGTATTACAATTTACTGTAGACAGAATTGATAGTAGTTTCCGCCAAACATACGAAAATGTCACTCTGACATTTCTTTAATGTAACAGACGTAAGGGAGTAAGCTTTTCCGCGCTAGTGTCCTTTACTAGTGCGTATCCAACTTGGTGGTAATTGTATATTTACAGGAATTAATTGTAATTGTTCACGGACAAATCCGCATTGAGGAGCTGCTAAATCTAGTCTGTACAATGCAGGCCTGCCATGAGATCTTACAATGCTGGAAACAGTATGTGTGTTTGCACTCCAGACGGGATTGATTTCTTTTTTCGCCACCTTGAAGTTCACCCGGTTCAAATAAATACCTGACTGTCACGTTGCTGATAAGCACTGAACTTCGGCGCGGGATGTGTTTCTTAGTGATTGCATAGACAGTTTTCAGAGCAATTTCGCTCGTGACTTCCTTGTTTAACGCTGCTGGCATGTGAGGTAGTCATTCACAAGATCTGTTTTTGATCAGTATATCTTGGCTGTACTGATGTCCAAACAATGGGTCAGCAAGTGTTCGATTAAATCGTTAAACGGTTTCCTCATCAAGATGTAACGCGGTGTGTCTGCGTCTGATTTTAACGTTATGTTGTTGAATTGAATCAGTGTTGTTACTGTACCGAGATAATCATTAACAGGATCAGCCTGCAGCAACTGTTGCCACGTGAATAAATTCGTTCAGACGCGGTTGAGCCTTCAGTTGCTTTTTTAACTGATAGCGGTTCTGCTTCTTTGTATCTACTGTCAACGTTGACGACCGTCAAAGCGCATTTGTATGCCAATGACTTCATGTGGTAAAAACAATATATCTGCCTGATTAACTTCGTCCATGCTGAATCCTTTAAATTTACCATAATGCCTGTCGGGAAAACCAATCGGCAGAAATCAACAGCACATTTGACACTTGCTGCGAGTTAAGATCTGCCGTATCTTTCCACTATCCTCTTGGACTTCAATAAATCGACTCCATTATTATTAATTATCAGACGATTAATTTTCTGCACGGGAGCTAGGCTCCTACCGCTAGTTTACCGCTCATCGCTGATCTTATCAACCAGCTCGAAAGCAAGTCATTCTCGTATATTGTTTCTATAGACTTCAATGTGTGTATCTACTTGACGTTCACAATATGTCGTTATTGCAGTTCTTTGTTTTTATACGTAATATCATGAGAATGGCATGCTTGATTAATCGAATTTACTAGAAATTCGCCTGGTTCTGGTTGATACTTTTCATCAAGTCTGATATCAAGTCGGGTTTAAGGACCACGATATCCCGGTAGACGTTTCTCCCTGGTTATTTATACCGCATTTTGCACACTTGAATGTTATTTCTTGTCGTTCTTGCTCTCAGCCCGGTTGAGTACATGACCAACTTGCGTCTGACACCATATAAACTCGTTATTATAAAAAGTAAACTTTTGAACAACATAAAGGTGATTGACTTTTCAGCATCACGCGAGGAAGCACCAGACAAGCATGATTCAGAGCTACCAAATTCTGTTCATGCCATTATAATTGCTCCGTTTGAGTCTGGTAGAACGCAGTTTGTGCTCAATCTGATAATAATATGGCTCAAATGGGATAAAATTTATTTTATGGCATCATCTGTGGATGAACAAGCGATGCTATTATGCTCTTAAGGAATTCAAAGAAGGAGCAAAGTGTTTGGAGCGCGATGGAGACGTTAATGAATTTATCAATGACACCAATGATGCACAGTCCGTCGAAGATCTTGATGGCGGAGTTAAAAGTCTTGTGGTTTACAATCACAACAACAAAAATTCAGCCAGAATATTTTCGCGAGGCAGACACAAAAACACAGATGTCGTTTATTTTACACAGCGGTATACTCAGATCACAAAGTGATCCGAGATAACTGCAATTTTTTGATTATTTTTAACGTTGTTGACTCACATATACATTACGAAATATTCATCAGACTTGGTCTCCCGGCGACATGGGCATGAATAAGTTTAGGAACTTTTTCACATGCTCAAAAGAAACCAGCATGAAATCGTCACACTAAGTTTACACGATTCGGCAAAGCTTTATCGAACATGGTCTCGATAAAATCTTTTATTAAAGAAATGAACCAAGAAAATATTGACGAGATTATCTCTAAAATTGATCAGTTACAAGATGGTCTCGCGATTTAAGTTGATGTTGAAAATATCAGCAATGGTTTTGAAACGATACAGCAGAGACGTGAAGAAGGTAGATATACACAAACGGCAGAATATAGATTTATCAAATTACTCCAATTTGAAATGGAATTTTGCCTGGTTCTGGTGGTTATTTATGGATAACTGATGTTACCAGAGGCCATCCCAATTTCGGCGTCAATATTTCAATGGCGGCACTCAGTATTGACTCATGTACGTTATTGATTTGATTATACGCTGAAGTTCATCAGTTATATTTGTTCAATTCGATGCCAACCAGACTGGGCCCGTTCCATCAGTGTGCGTGAGTGTGTGTGACTTGGATTTTTAACGTAGCTTTAACAATTTTTCAGTCATCACGCTAAGATGTCTGCAGTGTCACAGTTTATATTGATGTTTAGCACTGGGGCATCATGCCGCAGACATGTAGCATGATGTCCCACCCAGTCACATTATCCTGACACCAGGCCGACCTAACAATCAAAGCAGCTATTAGTACCCACGACATCCTGCATCTGACGTTCCATCAACGCTGTTTTAATACAAAAATATCATTGAATTGTTATCGAATAATCCACCAAATGATTCACCTCTGATATTCGGCAAGGTATAATAGAGTCATAATTGTACCAATGTGATCTCAAGTGACCAGTGGGTGTTTTTATCGGAGTTGGGAGCCAGATATCAAATTCCGGATGCGTCCTGATATCATTGAGGCCGTCGGCGGTGTTGTGTTAACGATAATCTGATTAAGTCGTATGGCTATTTCTGCGGCAATTATTATCTGTACTGCCGATTCTAAATGTTGCGTTGGCACGCTGATGTGGGGAACATTAATGCCTGCGCGGGGATGGTTGCGTTCTTGTGATACCAATAATGGCTATCTCGAATTGCAGTAAATTTACTGTCTGATATAGTATTACTCCGTAGACAGTAGCGATGTATCATGCATACGTAACCGACAAGATTATTTCTATGTGTTCATGAAATTTCATAACCGCACATGTGGATATTATTTTCTCGATAATATTAAGAATACAAACAGATACAATAACAACACCGATGTCGATTCCAACCACGGTTGATATCACATGCGTCTATGCATCTCCGATAACGTACCGATTAACGTCGTTGTTTCAGCGACAAGTCAGGACACGGCATATACAACATTGTTGATGCCATGATACGTTTACGATATTTTGTTAGTTTTGTCATATGCTCGTTTATGATTTTTTTTCTTCCAGCGATGGCTTCCGCGTACATGTTTGATTATATCTGTAAGATTGTGTGGAATTCATTACAATTGAGGCGTTGGTGCTACAAATATCAGACAAAAAATGTGGTCCATTTTTTATCTTCTGAATATGTCCTCGGTATACTGATTTAACACAACTGACACACTTTCAGGAAATCTATCAGTGGAATGAAGCCATTGATATCTCATAAATATTGTAAAATTTCGCAGAGCTAAACACTGAGATCTTATTCACCCCGGTTACTTCAGCTGTATGTTTGATTGAGTTGTTTCTTTGTGACCCTGTTGTTGATCCAGACCCAATTGTCTAAACCGCTTTAAAAAAATCGTATGAATTACATCAGGAGCAAACTTTTTTATTTTTTCAGCGTTGTCATCGTGTCGTTTGCAAATTTTAGCAAGCTTAATATCGACGATATTTGGGGTACCCAAAAAATTAACAACGAGTGTATCAAGTATACCAAAGTTCTTTCGAAGATTTAAAAACGAGGTTACAATGAGCATCATACTCAGATCGCAACGTGGTTAATTTATCATTCGTTGTAGTGAAGGCGGTATTAATCCCGATTCTTTATCGTCCACGTATTTTTTCATTGCAGCGTCGTCGTCAGTATTTGGATCTTCCAGAAGAACAATTTTGTTTCACGCTCATGCTGAGTAGACCAGTCATTGAGTCATCTGTTCTGTAAATATATTTACAGATCTCATTGCGTATCGCTGCTATTGACCGGGATGTTATGGCTGGTCGCACGATAATATCGATCCACTTAAATATTGCTCATGTTGATCCTGAAAAACAACCTAATCCTGACCAACCCAAGGAAGTCTCGCAAGATAGCATGTTCATATCGTGTTGCATAATCTGACAAAACCAATATCACCTAGGAGGACCTTGCTTCTAGCAGATCTTCCATCAATATTTAAAACTGTTAATTACTAACCGGTTCAAAACGACGTTGGACAGCTACGATGTCTGCTGGTATACTCGTGCACGACTTTATGCGGCGGCGCTGATAACCTTGACATGGCCTTAAATATCGCAAGTACTTCTGGACCGCACATAGATGGATCTGTTAATGTCTGTGTTGGTAATGTTGAATACCAGATTGGTATGTCGCCGGATAAGCCACTGTATTTTAAACATTCTCTCTGTGGGGCCAATCCATAGGAATCAAACTAAACAACATTACGAGGATCAACAGAGTATGCAGCCCAAAGAGTACCTAAACTAGAACAACCATAGAGATTAATGATATCAGTTTAACGCGGTTTGGGTTTTCCTGTAACTGATCACACATGAAAACACATCTAAAGTTTTTGCTACTTAATCGCCAAGCAGCATCAAATAAATTAAAATTGGAGATTGGGAGTTTTAGAGAAACTCTCCCGGCAGTAGCAGACCTTAACCGTACCTCGTTCCTGGTAATCATTGTCCTGTTGCCTTTTTCAAAGAAATGGAAGCAGCTGAAACTGCAGCTGAAATCAGTGAAAATGTACCACCAGTCTTTGCTGTATCTCTGATCACATTCGTAGAAATACCAATTCGCATTCCAGTCGTTGCGTTCACAGTCAGCGACGATTTATTTGGGCCTTGCAACGCCGTTACTTTCAGAGATAGATTTATTCCAGACTTTGTCTTTAATGTCGATTGCACCTTTCAATCTGACTGGATGTTAGAGTAACACTGATGTGATGATATGACATTAAAACATCATGACTGCTTTAAATAAATGTTTCCACTGGTGCAACAATGACTCTCATTCGTCCACCAACACCTTCAAGTAACATTGTTTTGTCTGAAAGTTTAACAGCGATTGCTCTGTAATAAACAGTTTGCGCCGAACCAACAGTAGCTCGCACGTATTTATCAATGACTGCCTTTCTAAATAAATCCAGATAATAGAGCGGATACAACATCGAAAAATCCCGCTGCTATATCTGCAGGCAAAGTGTACATTCTGATCATGTCCCATTAATCCCACCAATATACCCGTGCAACATTATTTTAGTCTAAATTCAGTATTATGTCTTCGGATAATTCTTGAGGTCCATTTATCCTCAGCGAAATCGTAGACACTGCTAATATATCAAACATCATTAGGTTTGCTCTCTGATCGTTATATCTGGTGGCACTCTGAAATACCAAGAATATATGTCGTGGTGAAATTCCATGTTGTTATGATATCTGCCATGAAAATGTTCTTGCTTTGCCTGGAGCTGTGTCTGTGGTCATTGTCAGCCACGAGAGCGTTGATTTGCCACCACCACTGTCCATGATCGATAACAACCGCGCTTCTTCAGTCACTTTCCAACCCCACCCCAACCAATCGCAGAGCGCCAGAATGCATCGCTGTCGGTCGCCTTTTGCACCAATGCAACCGTAAGTTTTACTCCGAAGATAAGTTTTCTAATATGTCTACAGGATCCGAAGATATGTGATTGTGGTATCACAAATGAAAATGCACCATCGGCATTAACCTAAGACCGTCGTGCTGCGGATCCTCAGTTATTTCTGAATTAGTACTCTGCAGTGTCGCAAAAGGAGAGTCAAGTCGAGGTATCATTCCAGATGGTTGTGGATCAAAAGAGATAATTTGTGTTAATTGTACTATGAGATACTTCTATCTTCAGGGTTGTAAGTAATGTTCTTCCTGAACAGCATGGAGAGACCGGCGGACCGTGATCGCTAGTCCGATAATTGTCTTAGCATCATCAACGTTATTGGAGCATGACTCGATTTCTTTACACTCAGTGGTATATATGGCACTGTTAAACAACCCTATAATTAATCCACATCGTTCATTTGCTGCATATGGTGTATTATCATCTTTCACAAGTTTACCCTGAACTTCAATAAATGATCGGCGGGCAAGAAATTCCTGGATATATGTTGTGGTGTTCCAGAGGGGTCTGTTCTTGGACCTGTTCTCTTCATTCTGTACACTCTGCCACTCTCAAGTGTCATAGATCATCATCCAGTGTCTCACCAATTGTACGCTGATGACACCCAAATATACAAATTTAGCCACCCAACTGAAGTTGATGCTACCATCCAAGGTGTAGAGAGGTGCATTCCTGATGTGAAATCATGGATGACATGGAACAAGCTGCAGATGAATGATAATAAAATTGAGGCCATTCTGATCACAACACAAAGAATTTCTCATTCACATCCTTTACCTCAAACAATAAATATCAGCAACACCAACATTAAATTCACACAATCAGTACGAAACCTAGGTGTTACTCTGGACCGTTCTCTCACACTGCACCAACATATCATGAACATATGCAAGGCTGCATCTCTTGAGCTGAGACGCATCAGCACAATCCGCAAATATCTTTCAGTTGATGCCACTAAAACACTTGTATGTTCATTAGTACTTTCAAGACTGGACTATTGTAACTCAATTCTGTCTGGTTCATCTCAATATCTACTCCAGAAACTTCAAAAAGTTCAACACACAGCTGCTCGGATCATACTTAGAGTACCACGATCAGAGCACACCTCCCCGCTGCTCTGTACCCTACACTGGCTATCCATTCGATCCAGAATCAAACACAAAATTTGTTCTTTGTGCTATCTTTCACTGTGGGACTCTAGTCCAACATACCTATTCGATCTCACCCATGTGTACTCACTAACAAGATACTTACGCTCCTCTTCTGACAATCGTATACTCATTATTCCCACTATGAAAACAAAGTCATATGGAGAGCGTTCTATTGCATACTAAGGTTCAGCAACGTGGAATGAATTGCCCACTGAACTTAGACACAAAGACACAGTGATCACATTCAAGAGGGCTCTCAAAACTCGCTTATTTCGATTGCAAGAACAAACTTAAAGACCTAATAATGTTTCCTACCTGAAATATTCTCAGCATGTTTTTTTTTAAATTTTTTTTAATGTTTTTCTAATTTCATGGTGTTTGTTTTTGTAATAATATTATTATGTTTTTTATCTTATAGGTGTTGTCTAATGTTGTAAAGCGCTTAGAACTTCTAAAGATTAGGCGCTATACAAAGTCCTCATTATTATTATTATTATTATTATATCTTGTACCTATAGTTCGATTCGTCCTTGTTGGTTTGATTCTCGTGATTTATAAGAATAATACTGAAAATTCCGCACAGACCTATTGAGTTACGTCAAATGCGAGATCAGATAAACGTCTGAAGACTTTTATTTATATTCGATGTTATCTTAAAGGATGTTCTAACACCGATCAGTAAGTGGTTGATCAGCGACGACGATGGGCCAGACCATTTCCCGCTGTTAGGCATGCGGTTATGTTTTTCTCTATCTCGGTGGTGGCTTGTTTTGTCAGTGACGGTACTAATTATTTCAACCGCTCATTTGTGGCTTGATTTATTATTTTGCAGGAATCACTTTGGTGCTTGCTGGGTAGTTTTACCAGATGTGACTTTCGTCGTACTGATCGCGCGAGTCTGTCCTTGATCGGTGAGAATGCTTGACCAGCAATATCAACAACATTTTGTGGGAATTATTACCGGCTCGTCCACCAAGCAAAACATCAGCGAGGACGTTATTGGGATAAAGTTTAATTTGAATCACTGGAGAGGTTTGCTTCTTACGACGTTATGTGTTTGAACACTGCTTTTGGCAAGGCTACTTCTGTTTGCTTCATCATCATCATCAATACGAGGTGGTCTACATGGCATTGTGATTTTTCGGGTGTTAACATATCTCCAGATAATGGTGATCTTTGACTTATTTCTCAAAGTGTTCAAATTCATCCTTATATTTATCACTGATCTGACCTGTACCATGGTAGATTTGAAACACAAACAAGTTCATTGTTTTTAACGTAAGTGGTCTCTGGGTCAAACAACGAACTACTAGCTAAGTATCCGGCTGCAGCAATCATTATGGGGTCGCGAAATTATTGTTTTTTTTGCAACAAGATCCCTTACATACCTTCAATTGATTGCTGTATTTCTTGCTGTAATTGTGGCTGAACAGCAATTATTTCAGGTTGAAGTTCTTGGAGAATCTTTATGGTTGTGCTTTAGTTAATTCAGCTATTTTTCAAGTTGCTTTAGCGGTTTTGTTCTAGCGACGGAAGAAGACATTTAATAGCTTTTGTGACTGCCTTAAACAACTGTTCTGTACTTTCTGTAAATTTCACTTGAGCTTCCTGAAACTGTCGTAGCTGCTGTTTGACAGGATCGATGACTGGAATATATTTCTTAATTGCGTCTAGTCGTTGTTGGGCTAATTTATCCGTATGTGATTATATAGTAAGCACTAAATCACTCATTTATATTATTACAACAATGATTCAATTACAAATCACTGGTCAGTATATAGAAAGTGTAATGTATAAATTGTCGGAATGCCACATATTCAACTCACAACATAGAAATTCCCTTGATACATTGAACTGAGCTAAATATAAGACGTTATAATTATACACGGCTACAGATCTACTGGTACATTATGCGATGGCAGAATTGGAACTGTGCAGTCTTAGTTTGACCATTCAAACGGACGCCTGGCTACGCATATATTATTTTAAATCACTCAAAAAATCCATCAATAACAACACAGATGACACTATTTCTACTTGCGGCGACGCTTGTGCTATCGTATTCGAATAATCCCCATCATAAAAAGCGTTATTATAATATCTACAACCAGCGGCACTATTTTTCATTATTGCACAAAATACAAACGACCTAAACTAGGTTGTTGAGAGTAATATTTTGAAGATGTGATATACCAGGATTACTAGTAAATAAATATTCGTACGGAATATTTATTTACTAGTAATCCTGGTATATCACATCGGTGTTTTGGGTTTATTACAGCCGGATAAAGCGTGAGCTCTCGCGTACTTTAATCGCAGTAACATACGATGCAAAAACCAAACTTGGATTGTATCCAGCGTGTGATGAAAATATTATTTGTATTATCAGAAAGAGGTGGCATAAAACCAATATTATTTTTACATTCTTTGTTACTGTTCCTCTGGCAGCATCAGTATCGTTCACATAAGTTTGGTTTTTTAAACCATTACCTGTTCCTGGCACAGCAGATTAATTGTTAGCTCTCGTGCCCAATGTTCCTGCCATAATATCTCCGTAGTTTTATTTTTTTTTACTGCAGCTGTGTTATCTAAATTTAATTTAACTATTAGTTATATTTTTGTGTCGGTTCCTTACCTGCGACCAAGTCAGGTAACCAATACTTGTTGAATGTAATGTCTACGTCAACAAGATTCACAGACGCAGAGGAATATTAAAACTAAAACAAAAGTGAAAGCTTTGATAAAGATTTTTTATAATCAATTTTTCCTTCCATAATCTGTTCAAGGGTCAAATTATATGTCTGGAATTTTCCAGACAGTTATGTTTGATTTTGATATTCAAGTCAAAGGTAGAATTAGGGTTTGAGAGAACTACAATTTAGAGAACTTTTAAGTCTGGTGATTGAGTTATGTCTCTCTTGCGCATTCTTCAAAGTTTTCTTCAGATTAGGTATTATGGCCGTTACAAAGTTTAAAAGAAAATTAATAAATTAATTACAATAAAACTACTTCTGGGATGCACATGCATTAAAGGAGTTGAGAGAAATAGCCATGTTAAACATGATTTATTGTACCTGTCTTACACACAGAGATTGGAAAGCGATGGAAAGCAATCAGACTGTATTGATTTTGAAATAACAAATCTTTGAAATTCATAAATTACGAATAATCTGGACCAGAAACTTTCACATTTTCAGCAACAAGAAAAGAATAAACTAAAACAGTTATTACTTGAACATGAGCACTTTTTTCCAGATAAAAACAAATAAAATATACCATGAAGTTGAAATCGTAAATTCCTCACATTGTCAAACAACAACCGTACATAATGACCCCTCTCAAACAACACCCGTACATGATGAACCATCTCAAACAACACCCGTACATGATGAACCCTTTTCAAAATTAATGAACATGATTACATCTGGTCTAGATAATTGTGATGCTTACATTGATAATGTCATCATCTGCAACGACACATGGAAAAAACATTTAGGAACAATTCGGAAATTTTTGTACAATCCCACTGATGCAAATTTGACAATTGATTTAACTAAAAGTGTGTTTTGATGTGCTGTATAATATTTCGTGGACATACATTGGGATATGAACCTTCGCATGCTAAATTAAATTCCCTGTACCTATCAGTAAAAAACAACTGATGCTATTTTGGGGTATGGCTGGATACTATTGGAAATTTTGTTCCAATTGTTCCGTAATTACTGAAATTACAAATTTACTGAGCAAGAAAACCAAGTTTAATTGGTCTGTAAAATGTCAGTAGGCTTTTGACAAGTTGAAAGCCATACTTAAAAAGGCGCCAGTTCTTAGAGCTCCAAATTTCAGTCAATCATTTAAACTGTCTGTTGATGCAAGTGCTATTGGGGTTTCAGCAATATTGATTATAGAAGACAAATATGATGTAGATCATTCAGTGTTACATTTTTCTAAGTAATTAAATAAGCACCAGAACAATCATTCCACAATCGATGTTGTCTTTGATACTGGTATTACAACACTTTAAAGTTTACATTAATTCAGTTCCTTCTCTGATATCGTGTTTAGTGATCACAACTCCCTTGACTTCACAGGCAAAATGAAAAATAAAAATCAGAAACTTATTAAGGTGGAGTTTGTTGTTGCAGAAATATAACATCGACATCAGGCGCGTTCTTTCTTCTCATTTTCACTTTGTAGCCGAGTAAATAAATTATATTTGTTAAATGTTACAAAGCTTGCTGTCTTTCACTATTTTGTGCTACATTTGTTAGAATATAGACTCGTATCAGAAAATGTCTCCAATGGTTTTTGCATTTGTTTTTCTTCTTTCTGTAACTTCAACTGAATTTTTGTTTTTTCCTCTTTATCCAACTGCATCTGTCTTTCTTGAAGCGTAAGCTTTCTTAACTCAGTTCCATCTTGTATTTTACTTTTAATCCCTTTACTTTTATGTTAGAGTCTGGTACAGACTTAATAATCGAATCCAAAGCACTTTCATCCAATACACTTTTTCCCACCAAATATTGGACTAAAATATGTTTTATTTCCTGCTTCGTTAAAGAAGCTTAAGGAAACTTGTGCCTCAGAAAGATCATAATTTCTGGCATGCTGAAGCCATTAATCTTTTCTCAAGAAGTCTAGGATCTGAAATAATGGTCTCAACTTTAGATGACATTGTTCAAACCTTGATTTCTTTCATTCTTTTCTGTACTTATTTTAAGAGCATAGACTCGAAACAATTAGAAAAACAAAAATATGCTACTGTCAAATATCAACAGTCAGGTTAGTAAAGCTATTGTTGTCCATGTTTAATGCTCCTGACATTGTGTCAGTGACAAGCAATCCTCAAGCAATGTTACAGGAGCATTGATGCAAGTTGTAAATGGCTGCTTGAAAGTGCCTATATCTACTTTCTTACTTCGTCATTGTATCTTGCAATTTGCCAACTACTGAACTGATTCTGTAGTTTGTCGTATAGCAAATGATAGTCAGCTATTACAAGTTTTAACATTCTATTTATTAACTTGCAATATCACAAGTTACACAAATTGTACCTTCCAAAATCATGACTATAAGCACGTTGCAAGTTAGAATCAAGGAAGTTAGCATAAAATAATCCCTCATTATGACAACAGATGGCGCTGTGACATGTCAATTTCTTACGATATGATGACTCTCCTGACCCAGCAACAAGAGGTTATACCACTTTACGGCATGTTTGGGCGTCTTATATAAAATATTCGAATTATCAAGTAAATTACAGCAGCTGATTTCTCGGAGTATCAACATTCGGAAGAGAGTTGGCCTGCAAGTAGCTAGCACAAAACAAATTAAATGTATCATATTGCAAACAATTAGATGTATTTACACGTCGTTATATTTCCGCTGACGCTTCCCTCCCCATTTTATTTGAACATTTTGGCTGTTTAATTTACCGCTGCTGCATAGTGGCAGAATAGGGAAGCAGCTTACAAACAAAATTTAAGGCCCTCATTTGTTTATATATTCTCATTCACAATGTTATCAGTTTGGAGTACATTACGTTAGAGAGAAGTGCAAATTCTGCTTTTTGTAAAAGTAAAGACCTCATAAAACTTGAGCAAATTGCAGATAATTGCACCTCATTTCTTCTTTATTCACGAGAGAGAGAGAGAGAGAGAGATAGAGAGAGAGAGAGGGGAGAGAGAGAGAGAGAGAGAACATTACAGAGATGGGAAATCTGTTTATCCTCTCAACCCTGTGTAATTAAATTTTACTGTTAATTTTCAGTTTACAGTGGCAGTTTAATTGCAATAGCCAGCAAGTATTGTCACTAGTTGTCTGTGACAAGTATGTCGTATCTCCAATTTCATTGAAATCTCCAATACCAATACAATTGCAAGAGGCAAATGACTTGAAACAAGGACATCACATACAAAGCATATATGCTACAAAAATATGAACTTATTTCATTATATAAAAAAAGAAAGTCTAAGAGTATGAAATATATTTTCTATATGTAAACATAAAGAACACTTCTATACAATTATGAGATGCTTTATTTCAACAGATAACAAAACTGGAAATTACATTTTGTTATTATTTAAAATCGTAGTCATCCATATATGTAGCGATATTTATAGTACAGATTAGATGATTAATTGCAAGGTACTTCACTGATAAAACGTCAGACTCCTTTGTTAGCAAGTATAAAAATATAATATACTGAATATAAATAAATTGCTACCGCTACCAGTAATCGTCTCAATTTGTATTACTACTGCTACAATACAGTACCAAAAGTGCTTGATACATTTGGATTTGAAATTAATGTAGTAGTTAAAAAGATTAATACAAATTTTTACATTATCTACTACAGATGTGGTTGTTTTCTGTTAGAAGAGTAAGACCAACACACACACATAATTTTCTAAAAACCTTGTAAATATTTTAAGGCTACTCAATCCTCCCCACCACCCCACATAAACATCTTCATTTGTGATTTTATCATTATTTTATCCTGTTTAAAATAAAAAGTTAATATTGTCATGACACAAAAAATATCAGCATAATACAACTATGCAATAAAGTAAAATAAATAAATAAAAACAATATACAGTCCTATGTTTAACTTTTCATAGGAAATATAAGAGAATAAAAAGCTTAATTTAAACAGGCATTCATAAAAACAATATTGTTAGACGAATTAGTCTGGAACAAAAATTATCATACAGGTAGGCAATTATAAGGAACAAAGACTTGGATTGTCTTGTTACATTGCTCTTATAGATTTATTTGCCAATCCGTTTTGTTTTCCACTTTCACATGAATAAAACATGAAAATGAAGAGAAGCTTTTCACACAATCTGGCTTTTAGATTTGACATACACATCATTGCAAATTCTGAGGAATTAAAACTAAATTCTGGACTTATGTAAATATGTAAATTATGACTCAAAAACATTCAGGTTATATTCCCTAGTGTCTGTTTCAAGAATTATCCCCAAAAACATTCGATGTGTATTTAATATATACACTGTACAAAAAAATGTTCACTATTTTTGAGAATTTATTTTGGGGGCAATACAAAAAAAGTTGTTTGCATTTGCTATGAGCAAATACCCATGAAAAGGATAATAATTTAATTTGTTATTTCTGATACTTGAATCGTCAAAAAAATATTATATTTATGAACCTGCGTTGAAATTGTATGTGCCTTTGAATAATGGATAAGGTAAATTCCATAATTTAAATGTTTTAATCACTCAGCACAGAGAGAGAGAGAGAGAGAGAGAGAGAGAGAGAGAGAGAGAGATTCATAAGTAAGTTAGTTTCTTCACAGAATAATAGAAACGATTAGCAAATTTCTGACGGTAGTTGTAAGATATCTGAGCAGAAAGTAACTGCTATTTTATACGGATGCAAGTCATTTTAATTTGAGTTATAAGTCCCCAGTACTATTCCTTAGAGAAGACACAAGACCCAGGATACATGTATACCATTACAGTGAATCAAACCTTAAAAAAGACAGTGATCAGTAAAATCTTCCATTGTATAATTATCGAGTAAGATCAGGAGAGTTTTTTCCCCATATTTATCACCAAATGACTACCCTAAAACAACAAAAGACTGTCCCAAAACACCCTCGACTACCCATGATACATGTAGGCAATTAAATAGAATAAAACCAAATAAAAAGACAGCAGTGATCAGTAAAATTCTACCCTGTATAATTATCGAGTAAGATGAGTACTCGATCAGTTTATTCTTTTGTTGATATTTCCTAAAGACTGTCCCAAAATACACTCAACGACCCAGGATACATGTATACAATTACAATAATGTATCTCTCTCTCTCTTTGATCATGGATTTTTCACTAAACTACTTTCATATTGCAATTGCAGCACAATTAACAAATCAGAATCATGCCTCGCTAGTAGTAAGGTGGGGCACTAGAGCCTCAATGGGAATTAGCATTACAGAGACCCCTGGGCAAATATAGCCTCAATGGAAATTTAACATGGAGAAAAATCGTGGGCAAATATAACCTCAAGGGGAATTTAACATGGGAAATAGTCTTGGGCCACTATAGCCTCAAGGGGAATTGAACATGGGAAAAAGTCTTGGGCCACTATAGCCTCAAAGGAATTGAACATGGGAAATAGTCTTGGGCCACTATAGCCTCAAGGGGAATTGAATATGGGAAAAAAGTCTTGGGCCACTATAGCCTCAAGGGAATTAAACATGGGATTTTTTTTTTTTTTATAAATTTTTTAAAATTTAAATTTAAATTTAAAAAAGGGGTAGGCAATGGAAAGGCTATCTCTTTTCGAGAAATATGGCTGGCCCTGAAAAGGGCCTTTGGGTTTATGTTAATATTAATATTAACATAGATGGCATCTGTCACATCTTCTTCTTCTTCTTCTTAAACTCCTTCTAATTGCCGGTCCATACACAAGTACCCTCTTGAGACATCCTTGTCTTTCTATGTAAATTCTCCTCATCCATTGACTAGTATCTGTCCTATCAACAACAGTCCACTTGGACCTGACATACATGAGCATGTCCATCCTAAACATCATGGAAGACACAAGGGTGGATGACTCAACTGTGGTCCACATCTTGAAGCGACGAGAATAGGTGAATCAATGCAGTGAACTGCGCTTATTTATAGGTACAGGAAGGATTGAAACGGATTGAATTCATTCACCAATCCGAACACGCGTTACAAAATTCAGTCAGCTCGCATCCAATCCGAAGAGAGCAGTCTGTGACGTCACGTGGTCTATATAGATTCGTTAGCGCTTGTGTGCAGTCAATCTATGCGACAGTGATTCAACATGACGGAAACTCAGAAAACGATCCATTGGGGTGCACCAGCAGGGGAGACTGCCCAAGGGAACCCGGACTTACTTTCAGAAGAGGTACATTGGGATTTTGTGGATTTTCTTACCTCGCAAGAATTTGTTCCGGAACCTTCGTTACCTTCTTCATTACCGCAAGTGGAGAATTTTAGACAGAGACAGAAAGAAGAATTGGAGAAATTTATGCAACGACAAAAGGAAGCGGAACAAGCTTTTCTCCTACAGCAACAGCAACAGCAACAAGAAGAGGTAAGAAAAAAACAACAGCAACAACAGCAAGAAGAAGTAGCAGCAAAGAAACAAGGGGGTGAAAATCAAACGGCTACGGTACTGTTGGACATTTTAGCGGAGTTAAGAAGTCTGAAACAAATGTATCAGACTTCTTTATCACGACCGAAGAGAATACGACCTTCCCGAGCTAAACACGCCAACCCTGTGACTAAGCCTATCGTACCACCCTTAGTGATTTCAACCCAATCATCAGAAGTAGGCCTCGGCCGTGGCAAAGGCTTAAGGCAGTTAAAGTTGATTGGTTAAACTCACCCCTACACCAAAATAAAAAGGCCCTTTTCAGGGCCACCCACTTCTCTCGAAAAGAGATAGCCTTTCAATTTGCCAATAACTCAAAAATCAACAAAAAAAAAACAAACCATTTTACCCTTATAGTACATGTCTGTGTATGAGTGCGTGAGTGTAGCTTCTTATTTTAAAATCAAAACTCAAAGACACTTACCTTATATCATTCATGTATTCTTTTATCCATTTTTTACAATCGAATTCACAATTCACCACAGAACACTTTAATTAAAAGTTCATTGACTTCTTCTTTCTCCTTGTTTAGTCTCTCTGTTTTTTGAATTTCTTCACCGTTTTTTCCTCATTTTCCTCCCTTCTTCTTTTCTTCTCCTGTTTCTTTGCTTCTTTTAAATATAATTGTCTTCTGTCTTCCTCTTCTTCCTCTGAAGAATCCCTCTCTTCTTCTGAAGAATCCTTCTTTTCTTCTGACTCCTCTTGTTTCTTTTTTGGGCAATCTGGAGACCAATGTCCTTTTTCTTTACAATAATAACAGGTATCTTGACTTTTGTCTTTTTTAGCACCTGTTTTTTTTTCTTTTTTGACGGTCTGGACACTCTGAAGACCAATGCCCTTTCTTCTGACAGATATAGCAAGTATCTTGACTTTTATCTCGAAAGGAAGGAGAGTAGTCCGTCGGCTGGTCTGAAGAGAATTTTCTAATGACCCCTCGCAAAGCTCTGACGAAACGTTCCATCTGGGTAGTCTCTTCCATCGTTGTGCTCGGCTTGAGAGTGAAATGAATAGTGAAAGAACAAGACACACACCCTTTTATATACGCTGGTCTGCCATGACTATAAATTAGTCTATGGTGTTTACACTTGAGTCATTTGACGTTTTGCACTCAAGATGAAACGATCCCATTCATTCGAGAAGAAAGAAGAAGAAGAAAGTAAGAGGCAGAAACGTGATCTATCGCCTCGTACCAGAGCTGAAATCTTGGCACAAATTCATGCCAGTGATTTTGAAGAGGACATGAGTGAACCAGAATTTGAAACCTCTAAACCAAGTTCGTCACCCTTAGTCAACCCTGAAAAATACTATTCCATTCGAGAGACGGAAAAGCGCTCCTCTAGAAAATTTAGAACCACGGCTTACACCTACACGGTGAAGTTTAAAGATTTCAAGGCCGACGTACCATTGGAGAAAGCAGAAGGGTTTATCACCGAGATGTGGGATTCTTTGCTCACCGCACTCAAGCGACAATGTCAACCCAAAGAAGACGATCGCTTGACACTATCCATAGATCACGACGGTTTGAAATCCCCTGTTTGGATCGAGTTTAGCAGACCCGCAGAACTAACCCCTTCCAAAATCATGGACAAGATTCAACACGTACAACAATCTAATGACCAGTTTGACATCACCGATGGTAAAGCCACACTGAAAATGGCTCACGTCTCTCTTCCTCAAGGGACTGGACGCAAAAAGATGTTATTGGTGAACGAGCTTCGCAGCATTAAGCGTAGCCTTGTCCAAATTCACAATCCTCAAGACCAGATGTGTTTAGCTCGAGCCATCGTGGTGGGACGAGCCTATGCCAACAAGAACGACACGGCAGAATGGAAAAGAGCCTGGAAAACTATTCGACAATCGGACCGAGCCAAACAACGAAACGAAGCAGAACTCCTGTTGCAACAAGCCGGACTGTCCAAAGACACACCCTGTGGCATTCCTGAGATGCAAAAATTGCAAGATGCCCTAGCTCCACGATACACCTTGAAAGTGCACCCTCAAGAAGTGCGCGGACCTCTGTTGTTTCGAGGCCAAGACTTTAAGGACGGAAAATACATTCATGTCTATTATCACGATGACCATTTCGATACCATTACCAGTATCACCGGATTCCTGGGATACAGTTATTACTGTGAGAAATGTGATTATGGCCATAATAATCGAGAGCAACACAAGCATTGTGGATGGAAATGCCCAGGATGTTTGGCCTCTCCACCCTGTCTGAGCGAAGGACCAGTGCCTTGTTCGACTTGTCTGCGCACGTTTGTCAGCCCTACCTGTTACCAACAACATTTGAAAACACAAGGTTCACAGAAGAAATGTGCTTGTCAACTGCTGAGATTGTGCCCTACCTGTGGACAAGGCATACTTACCAATAATGCCAAGGCACACGTATGTCGAGGAAAGAAAAAATGTCACATTTGTCACCACATCGTGGACTTGGAACACGAATGCTACGTGCAAAAATACCAACCCCCACCAGAGAAAGAGGACGGTCACAAGAAGAAAGGCAATTTCATCTTTTTCGATTTCGAATGCATGCACAAGACCGGCATTCACATTCCTAATTTCTGCGTGGCTCATCGAGCGTGCGAGAAGTGCATTCAAGAACCTATCTTCAGTCATTGCCCTCACTGCAGCAAGATTCCTGGAGGACGTGAAAAAATCTTTCGGGGACCGAACACGTTAGCCGATTTTGCCCAATGGGTCTTAGACCCCATCGACAAGACGTGGAGCCAAGAGGACATCGAACGTTACGGAGATTGTCATCGTCATGCCACGGTGATGGCTCACAATTTCTCCGGATACGATGGACAGTTTCTTCTCAGATACTATACGGAACAAGGCACCGAACGTCCTAAAGTGACTTTGAACGGAGCCAAAATCATTTTCATGCAAGTGGGACAAGTGCAGTTTAAAGATTCGATGAGCTATTTGGCCATGCCTTTGAGTCGAATGCCTAAAACGTTTGGAATGACAGAAATGGCTAAAGGGTACTTTCCACACTTTTTCAATACGGAAGCCAATCAACACGCCGTTCTACCCCATTTGCCTGAGGCTCACTATTACGACCCCGACAACATGCGTACCGAACATCGAGAAGCTTTCTATGCTTGGTACCAGGCTCACGCCTCGGACCCTTTCGACTTTCAGGAAGAAATGCTAAAGTATTGTCGTTCCGACGTGGACATTTTACGACGTTGCTGTGGAAAATTTCGAGAACTGTTTATGGAACACGGAGGGGTCGATCCTTTGAAAGAAGCTTGCACCATTGCCAAAGCGTGTTCCTTAGTGTACCGACAACGATTCATGCCTGAAAACACCGTAGCTGTCATCAGCCCTCAAACGACCCACTATGTCAAGCGTCAATACTCGGTCAAAGCCCTACGCTGGTTACATTACTTGTGCGACAAGGAAGACAGCTGGATTCAGCATGCCCGCAACGGAGGGGGTGAAAAGACCATCGGAACGCATTCGGTCGATGGCTGGGACTTAGAAAACCCCAAGATCGTGTACGAGTTTAACGGCTGCTTATTTCACGGATGTCCCGTCTGTTACCCTGACCGTAGCACTAAAAATCAGTTTTTACAACGAACCATGGAAGACTTGTACCAGGACACTTGTCAGCGGCGCCTAAAGTTAGAACAGCAAGGATACCAAGTGGTGGAAATGTGGGAACACGAGTACGATCACCGTATGAAAACCGATCCCGAGTTTAAACGCCTCGTGGAAAGTTACCAGTTCATGGACCCGTTGAACCCGAGGGATAGTTTGTACGGAGGAAGGACCAATGCCACCTGTTTGCTGTACCAAGCCGACGAAGAGAAAGGAGAAGAAATCAAATACTTGGACGTGTGTTCGCTGTATCCCTACGTGTGCAAATATTGTCGCTTTCCTGTAGGGCACCCGCAATTGTTAACGGAACACATCGACCTGAAAAACATTCGACAATACGAAGGCTTGATCAAGTGTAAAGTTTTGCCTCCCACGAACCTATACCATCCCGTCTTACCTCACCATTGTCAAGGCAAACTGATGTTTCCATTGTGCCGAACTTCTGCCGAAACGTGCAACCAGGACCAACCTTGCCATCACAGCCAGGAAGAACGTGCCTTGACGGGAACCTGGGTCAGCGTGGAATTGTTCAAAGCTCTGGACATGGGATACCAACTGTTAGAAGTGTACGAAATTTGCCGTTTTCCCAAGACACAACAGTACCACAAGGGTGACCCTACTCAGAAAGGCATTTTCGCCGACTACGTGGATGCCTTTTTGAAACTGAAACAAGAAGCCAGCGGCTATCCTTCCTGGTGTCACACTCCCGAAGACCAAATACATTTCAAAGAGAAATACTACGAACAAGAAGGCATCTCTTTAGACCACATCGAAAAAAACGAAGGCAGGTGATCGTTTGCCAAAGTGATGTTAAATTGCTTGTGGGGGTAAAATGGCACAACGACCGTGTTTACCCAAGACGGATTATTTGACAGAACCTTCCCGCTACTTCCAGATGATTCACGACAAAACCAAATACATGAAACACGTGGACGTCGTTCGAGAGGATTTGATCTTGGTCAATTACGAAGAAGATCTGGACTTTGTACAAGACGACCCTTTTGGAAATGTCATCATTGCGGCTTACGTGACAGCCCATGCTCGCTTAAAATTGTACGAAGCTTTAGAACTGTTAGGGGAACGCGTCCTGTACTTTGACACGGACAGTTGCATTTACATCCATCACCCGATTCAACATCACCCTGACATCGAAGGAGACCCTTTAGGAGCCTGGACAGACGAGCATCCCGACGACAAGATTCTAAGTTTCGTCAGTGGTGGTCCCAAAAATTACGGCTACGAATACCGGGACAAAGAAGGAGAAGTGCACACGACGTGCAAAGTGAAAGGACTGACTCTGAATCATCGTACCAGTCGAGTGGTCAACTTTGGGGTATTGAAAGAAGCCTTGCAATCGGGAGAGGATGGAAACTTTAAAGTGACCACCTATCAACCGAACAAGATCGTACGTTTACCCACTCACCACATCGTCAGTCGACCCTTGGAAAAAGTCTATCAAATTGTATACCAGAAGCGAGTGCGACTTCCCAATCACTTTACGTTGCCGTACGGTCACGTCGGTATTGGTCTGTATATAAAAAGGAACCCTAGGCAAGATCGATAGTTCATTGTTCATTGAAGTAACTTACCATGTCGTTGACGAAGAAGAAACCAGATTGGTTTGGCTTGGACCCAAGAGGTGGCCCAGTATGCACGAGAGTTATTCAAGGAAAAAAGTTACTTTTCAACCCGTGTTAGTGACGGTGCCAGAAGAACCCGTCACCCAGGACGTGACCATCATGCCCTTTCACACATCAGACGCAGCTACGTCGACCACTCCTCCTTCACCCAGTTCTTCTGTGCAAGATTTACAAAAACAACCCTTGTGGGTGTGGTGTGGAGAACGTGTGCCTAAAACGCAAATCGTCTTTTTCTGCCAAATCTTCGTGGTGTATTGTGTCATCGGGGCAGCCATCGCCAGTTTGAGTTTGCAACAAGGAGACAAACAATTGTGGACCATTTTATTGAGCAGTTGCATCGGTTACCTGCTTCCTAATCCCTCCCTGAAATTCACCTCGAACGGGAACCACGGGAACCTTGTGTCCAGTGCCAGTGCCAGTCACCACTCCAACCACAACCAGAACCCCATTTTGGGCGGAGACACGCATCTGACGTCCACTAACCCCTCGGACAGCCACAGAACTCTGGAATTATGAGTCACCAAAACCAATTTTACTTAACCTTACCCAGTGACAGTTCCATGGAGGTGTTTCCCAAGAACACGTTGTGCTGTTACACGGCCAAATTACCTCAAGCCATCCAGTTAGATCACGAAGCCCATTGGGAAGTGGCTTTAGTAGAAATGATTCACCCGACCCAAGTCCTCAATGTCCTTCCCAATCAAAATTTTTTTGATGTGGAAGTTCATGACGAGCAAATGCAACAGTGGATGGATAGCAATGTCAAATATGACAAGAAAACCCGTACACAAAATCAAAAGTACACCACCTATCACTTGTTCATTCCCCCAGGCTATTATTTTAGTGGTCAACATTTGGTCAGCACCATAACCTCCAGGTTTAATGTCGTGTTTCTGAAAGCTTTGGAGCATGTCAACAAAAATGTCACCATGGAGTACCACAAAGCAGCTCGTCGCTTCTTGATGAAATTTGAACGGAGTAAAATCATGTCCATTTTATTTTGTCCTGAATTGTATGACATGTTGGGCGGAGACATGGACATGAGAAAGACCATGATCAAGAAAAACGAATTACCCATCGTTTACGACAACGAGTCTTTTAGCAAGTTATTTCGTGCCCCGGTAGAACTGAACCAAGGACTGAATTTGATGTTTGTGTATTCCGATGTGGTGGAGTACAACGTGGTGGGACACACCTCCGTACCGTTACTGCGTGTCATTCCTTTCAAAGTAGATTCTGTCACGAACGCTGACGAGGAAGGTGGAAACACTTACCACGTCCACCGCGAATTTGTCCATCCTCACTATTTGCCGGTCAGCAAGTCGTATTTGGACACGGTCAACATTGCTATAAAAGGAGATTTGGGACAAAATATTCCATTCACCAAAGGAAAAGTCACGGTGAAACTCCATTTTCGAAAACGGTTCTCTCACGACTCGTAAGTAAGTCATGTATCCAGTGTACCGAGAGGTTGGTCGACAGCGAGGACACGGTTTAGGAGACATGTTAAAATCGGCCTTTCGTTCGGTGGCGCCAGTGTTGAAACCGATGGTGACACGCGGATTGCACGCCTTGAAAGATGCGGCACTGACGCAAGGCAAAGAATTTCTCCAAAATGTCATCATCGACAAACAAAACCCTAAAGAAGCCTTCATGAGGGCAAGCAAAAATGTCTTGCTGCAAACGGGCAAAGACATTTTGGGCCGACAAGACACACCTATAAATGCCCTGCACGCTACCGAGTCAGGCATTCAGCAAGGACAAGGCAGAAAGAGACGACGAAGAAAATACCCTTTCACCAGACTTCAAGCGAGAAAGGCCAAGAAAAGAAGAACCGTTCGAGACTTAGACGTTTTCGATTATTGAGAAAGAACAAAAAAATGATGCACCGAGAGTCTTGCGCTTGTTCCAAGTCGGAACTGGATCTGTTTGCCATGCCCCCTACCACGATGACCATGCAAGAATCCCAGTGGGTGGAATTTCACCCCGTCTCCTCACTGACGGATTCCGCTCCCATCGAGTTTGAAATCAAAGGACAGCCCGAAGATTACATCGATCTGAATAGCAGTTACTTGTACCTGAAAGTCAAAATTCTAGATAAGACTGGAGGTGCTATAGACGATGAAGCAGTAGCTCCCGTCAACAATTTCATGCATTCCTTGTTCAGTGGAGTGGACTTGTACTTGAATAACAAACTGGTCAGTAGCAGCATGGATACTTACCCTTATCGTGCCTACCTGCAAAATCTCTTGACGTACGGAATAGATGCCAAGAACACTCATCTCAATGCCTGTGTGGTATGGGAAGCTGACGAACCTACCAAGTTTGAAATATTGGAAACTGATGAAAAGAAAGACAACAATGATGGATTTCTAGAACGAAGAAAGAGAATCACGGGAGCCGACACAAGTTTAGAACTGATGGATCGTTTGCATTTGGACATGTGGTTGCAAGAAAAGTATTTGCTGAACGGGGTGGATGTCCGCCTGAGACTGAATCGTAGCAGTACCGCTTTCCATTTATTGGCTGATAGTGACGGTTACAAAACCAAAATCCAAGAAGCCAGACTCTACGTACGCCGTGTGGAAGTGTTACCTAAAGTGGGAAACGACATCAGTCAGACGTTGAGTAGAACGACCGCCAAGTATCCCATACGACGCGTGGAAGTGAAAACCTTCACCATTCCCAAGGGACAGCGATCCATGATCGAAGATCATCTGTTCCAAGGACAGTTACCCAAACGTTTGATCGTTGGTATCGTCGAGAATACAGCCTTCAACGGAGCTGCCGAAAAAAATCCTTTCTACTTTCAACACTTTGGCGTGTCCAAAATCGAAGTCAGTCGCGATGGCAAGACCTTGTGTACCCGACCTTTCGAACCTGACTTTACCAAGAAGAATTACTTGAGATCGTACTTTTCCCTGTACGAAGCCACCGGACAGTTAGGAACCAATACCAGTCACGGTATTACGTACGAGGATTATGCAGGAGGCTACGCTTTGTGGGCTTTTGATTTCACTCCAGACCAAGGCAGCGACGAGGGACATTTCCACCCTATAAAATCCGGCCAGATTCGTGTGGAAATTCAGTTTAAAGACCGAGACCCTGATGAAACGGTGAACGTCATCCTGTATGCAGAATTCGATAATACCATAGAAATCAACAGTTTGAGAGAAGTCATCCTAGATTACTAGAAACCATGGAAGACTGTTATCCCTTTTTACCTAGTGGAGAAACTTTAAAGATGGAATGTGAGGAGACTGTGGAAAAAATGTTGTGTTTTGAAAAAAATTGTTTGATGTTATCATGTTGGATTATTGTTAAAAATGTTAGAGTTGTTGTTTAGTGTTAAGTGATTTTTGAATAAAAAATGTTGTGTTTTGAAAAAAATGCCTTTGTGGTTTGTTTAGCTATAAGAATGTTGGATTGATGCTCTTTCATTTCTTACTATCCCTCGCATGACACTCACTGAACGTTGCGGTTCGAAAACCGTGTGGGGGGTGTTTTCCTTCACGTCCGCGCTTTGACTTTAAGAACCGGGGTTGTTTCCAGTCTAACCATCCATTGTCGACTCATCCTCCTACGAAGATGTGCTCCAAACTAGCTAAGCTCAACGAAGCCTACGTGAATTTGCATAGGGTCAGACACAGTCTGATACCGAAGCCAGAAGAAATAGAGAATGTGAGAATGTTAAAAATCACTGAAGACCTGATAGAAGAGCTCTTCAGAGAAGAAATGAACAGGGAAAAAGAAGAATGGACAGAGAAGTACAGACTTCAGAGACAGCAGCAACAGCAGCAACAACAACAACAACAACAGCAGCAGCAACCTGAAGCTGACAGAGGCTTTGTCGATTGTCGTATCGACACCAAAGAGTTCTTCTTCTCTTTCCGAAGAAGCAGACCTATCGCCAGAAAGTCTATCCTCAGAGGACATCGCATTCTTAGAAACTAAAAAAGAATGCCATAGCAAACAAAAAAAAAACAGCCCTTTTCAGGGCTACCCCAATACTCTAGAAAAGAAATAACGATCGATTTGCCAATGTGTGTAGGTAGAGTAGTGTGAAAATAAACACTAACTCTTTTTTTAAAAATGTGAGGGTATGTGTTTGTGTGTTTGTGTTTGTAAGTGCTTAAGTAAGTTGGTATGGATAGTAGATTAAAATGATGTCTTTTTTTTGGTGTTTGAGGTGTAGATTTGGGGTTAGATTGGATTGCTTTGCGTATGTAAATAGTCTATTGAAGTGATTTATAAAAAAATTTTAAAATAGTGATGGGTAGCATAAAAAAAGTGAGTGAGTGTTTCTTTTAGGTCTGCGCTTTGTTTCTTTTGGTCATGATCTAGGTAAGATCAATTTTATGTTTCTTAGGGGGATGTTTTCCTTCACGTCCGCGCTTTCACTATAAATTGAAACTCGCTGGGCAGTCTAGCTACCCTTGTTGATTGATCAACACCAAAAATGAACACGAGACTGTCTAAACTGTTGGAACTTCATGTGCATCTGGAATATGCCAGGCGCCTGTTGAATGAACTGGCCGCGGAAGCCATTGTGGAAGACGGAAGGATGAGAGAGGAGGAGGAAAGAAGAAATAAAGAAGAGGAGAGAAGATATAAAGAAGAAGAGGAAAGAAGATACAAAGAGGAGGAGAGAAGATACAAAGAAGAGGAGGAGGAAAAGGAGAGAAGAAGAAACAATTTCAGAATCCCAGAAACCGAAAATTGGGATTCTGAAGCCACATATCCTGCCTCTGCTCTCTCCCCCAAAAAGGTAAAAAGTAACTGGGGGACAAGATGTGTATGTGGCGCCAGGCCTGGAAGGTGTCACCATTAACCAGGTGTCCATGAAGTTCAAAAAAAAAACAGCCCTTTTCAGGGCTACCCAATACTCTAGAAAAGAAATAACGATCGATTTGCCAATGTGTGTAGGTAGAGTAGTGTGAATATAAACACTAACTCTTTATTAATAGTGGGAGTGTATGTGTTTGTGTGTTTGTGTTAGTAACTGTTCACGTAAGTTTGTGTGAATAGTAGATTATGGGTTTCTTAGAGTAGGTGGAGAGTATAGTTTGGGTTTTATTATATGAAATGAGAAAAGTAGGGGATGTTTTTCTTCACGTCCGCGCGTTGCTGTTTCTTTGGTCATGATCTAGGTAAGATCAATTTTATGTTTTAGGGGGATGTTTTCCTTCACGTCCGCGCTTTCACTATAAGAACCCACAGTATTCGTCGTTCAAACCATTCTACAAAGAAGATGGCTTCTAACCAAATGGACAAAATACAAACATTGCAAGACGTTTTAGACAACTTAGGAATGATGGAACAGATGTTAATAAGACTCGTTGAAGACCATTATTCCTATAGTCCCCATCGTGTAAAGATGGAAATTAATAACTTAAAAAAGGTAAAGGACAAGATTAGTGGTGTCATGAAAGAGATAAAGGAGGAAAAGGAGGATGAAGAGGAAAGAATAAGAATAAGCAAATGGAACGAAAAAATTGAAAAAGAAGAAGAAAATGAGAAGAGGAAGAAAGAAGAGGAGGAAGAGAAGAAGAAAGAAGAGCAGGAGAAAAAAAGAAAGAGAAGAAGAGAAAGAGTGTAGGAGATAAAATAAGAACTTGGTGGAGAAAAAGAAGAAATTAGAAGCAGAAGAAGAAGAAGAAAACCCAAAGGCCCTTTTCAGGGCCAGCCATATTTCTCGAAAAGAGATAGCCTTTCAATTGCCTACCCCTTTTTTAAATTTAAATTTAAATTTCAAAAAATTTAAAAAAAAAAAAATCCCATGTTCAATTCCCTTGAGGCTATAGTGGCCCAAGACTTTTTTCCCATATTCAATTCCCCTTGAGGCTATAGTGGCCCAAGACTATTTCCCATGTTAAATTCCCCTTGAGGCTATATTTGCCCACGATTTTTCTCCATGTTAAATTTCCATTGAGGCTATATTTGCCCAGGGGTCTCTGTAATGCTAATTCCCATTGAGGCTGTAGTGCCCCACCTTACTACTCTCGCTACATTCATAATTCAAAAATTCTGTAAAGCTTTTTTTTTATTACATTTTTAATGTGACAAAGAGCAGCTGAATAATTAAAACTTAAGTGTGTTATTTTTAAAATTCTTAAACCAAATTATTAATTTTAATTGATTTGATAATGGTAAGAATTACAATAAATAAAAGTAAAATCTCCTGTAACATTTTTTTATCTCTGATTATTTCTACTTTTAGAGAAAAAAAAGTTTTAAAGGATGGAAACCAGTTTTAAACATGGTTTTTTTTTTTATATACACTGATATAATTATGAAAGTAGCACTTGCAAGCAGCCATTTACAATAATGCATCAAGAAAGATTAGGAAATACACGCACATAATTATGGCGGTAATCCCCGTCAGTAGCATGGCATATGTATGAGAAAAGCAGACCCATTACTCGGACCCATCTTTATCCTGAATCCACAACCACCACCATCACTACCACCGGTTGTCACTGCCGATGCGGCATATCCGAAGACCAAGCATGAACAAAAACGTCTTCACGCTGAGGACGAACAAAACCGTCGTCTCGCCTCTGCTAGTAAGAACTGATCAAAGCGCTATCAAAGACATATGATGCATACATGAATTTTGAGGGGTCAAGTGTTGAGTGGCTCTGCCAATCGAAATGGTTAATTATTTATCCAAGTATCGTAAACATCCTTTGTTTCATTCGACTATGCCAGTGCAAACATGGTTGAATCGCCGCATATGCGTGCACTACAGCGCTCTCCAACCCTGAATGCACTTACTAATTATAATGTCTATTAGCAATTCCGGTCTTGGTTCTGCTCGACAACAGGGTGCTGATGTAGATATGAGTCGATTTGCCACCAAAGAGGATTTGTCCAAGTTTACCAACAAGGTTGTTGTTGGCGTCGATCCAGATGAGCTTGTGATTTCTGAAGATCAAAAACCGTCCAACGTGCACATTTAAGATATCATTGTCAAATTGGAAAGCGCTTTCGTAAAGAACTTGGCTGATATCACTGACAATTGTACAATCAGAGTCAACGGCGTGTCGGTTGCGTTTATCAGAACCTATTTTTATACTGGCAATATATCAACTAGACAATATGTGCTAAAAGAATTTGCCCACGTGCCCCACCACCACGTGTAGTAACATCATCGAACTTCATTGTGGGAATATTAACCAGTCTCAGCAAATGGTCGACATATTTTAGATTTTACAGATAAAGGATTTGATAACCCCAAATATCACATCCTTATTTATAAGTAATGGGTTTAGGCTGTAGTATTGAATTTACTGACCAGAAGATAGATAACATTTTTCATACCTGTTTCAGAATGACGTTACCAAACTCTCATATGGGCTGTCATATAAGTTTGGTGAGGGTCAAGTAGAAATTGACATTTGTAATCAGCATGACTTGTAACAACCAATTTGAGGCTAATTCGGAATCATCGCAATTGCATCAAAAACTCTCCCCGGTTGTTACTATAATGGTGAAGTAGCATTCACTGATGCACACCCCAGTTACGTTCACATTGGCTCGACTGCGAAAAGAGATGTCTCGCATGTTATTTTCAAGCAGGCGATTGTTCGAGTCACAATTATTATGCGAAAACGATCGTTAGATGTCAAAGGCTCTGGCGTAATTGGTGTGTTTGTATCTGAGGGAGGTGCCAACCCGCAAGAACTCACCATCGCCGGAGATTTAATTCACGAATGCATTATTGCAATCTTACCTACATAAAAACTAATCGATGCGGAACAACAACTGCGAGATAAAATTGCCAGAGGAGATCATGAAATTTCCTATGCGCGTATCTGGTCGTTGATGTTACGGACATCCAAAGGAGACTGTAACCCCCATGACTGACACACTCGCATCACATGTGTACACTTTTAGAAACCTCTCGACAAAACAGTAACCAAAACATCTATGGGTCGCCTGGTGCACAGCTTGTCATGGGGATTGGCAGCGCGGACGGGGGACCGAGGACTGATAATATAGCCAATGTGGCAAAATCCCTAATTCCGTACTACTTACATACATCAATCTACAACCAAGCACAATCTCACTCGAGTGTCAACCGATGATAGTTCTCATTACTATTTTTAAAATATCCACAATTCAAGCTAACGTCTCAATTCAGCTACAATACAACTGCCACCTTAATAAATTATATTGAATCGTTATATATTCTGAATTTCTCGCATTCAGCGGAGTGTTTATTTCAGCCTCTCTAATGAGTTAGTTCCCATGGACCTCGAGTCCTATCGTCGATCCTAGTTCTATTACTTTTGGAGGATAATAGCAATATTAGGTGGATCATGCGATAGATAACTCCTAGGACAGGCCCCAGGTCTGAATATCTCTAGATTCTGATGCTTGCCTGCCAGTGTTTGCTTAATATGTCATCACCTTGTTATCAACAAGTGTGAATTTTACTCATGTCAAATATAATTGCTTTTAGCCTCCCAGCTAACTGTCCAGTTATAATGCCCCTGTTTCAGTTCCCTGTGTTTGAAAGCTAGTTTTAAATATGGGGTTTCTATATTGTATTTGGCATAATAGGTTGTAGGTCTATATTTTGTACCAAATTAAGATTAGCTGACTGTTGTTGTGATGTATTTGATTGACAGATGCTTCAAATACATTGTCTAAATAGTTTGGTGACTTTTTACAAGAATACTTACAGTTCTATATTGAGAAATTCACACGAAAACATTTGAATGAAGGCCATTGACAATCAAAGTCTTGAGCTTTTCAAACTCTTTCACATGGAAATCCATGAGATAGATGAGCCAGTCTCATCCATAATGCTAAATATTGATGCATACATTTCCTTTTAAAAGGATTTGTAGACAGTACAAAGATCTACAATGCAGCTGCATTGTCCTTTGAAGAAGTAAACTCAAATGACGATCAAATTGCCTGGGAAAGAATTCCGACAGCCACAAACATGAATGCCCCCGGAAAGTGCCCTCAGGAACTTAGGAAGCCTTATTCAAGTTCAGATAGATTATATATTGACTATATGGTGTCACGAGGCCGCTTTTCCAGATCTTCTTCGATACTGTTGTATTTCCTTGTGTCCAGACGGTGAAGTTTATTACAGTTTTGGAGATGACGTTCATGTATCTGACAAAGAACAATTATTATCAATACAAGCTACTCCAGGAGAGAATTAATTGTGCGAAACAAACTAGAGTACGAACATCAAAGAAACGTGCCTTGCATGATACACCATGCAAACAGAATCCCAGAAAACGACAGCCTCTAATGTCAACTCCAATGTAAGCATACAAACATTTTTAACTCAACAAATATCTTTTTTTCTCTTTCTTTTTGGGTTGTCTATGAACAAGATGTGCAGTTGAATTCGAATTGTAATTAAGCACACCACACATGCATACATGTACATTGCCGTTATACACAGTTTAAATTATTCTATTTGAACAAAACATGCTTCAGTAAGGTTTATCAGATAGCTATTTATAAAATAAACAAAATTATTTTTAGACCATTTTAAATGTATAGCTACTTCTTATCGATTTCTGCTTCTCATTTTCCCTGGCAACATCTTTGAAAGAAAAACTGTTAACTTAGTAGCTAAATATGGGGAAAATTTGTACTGGACTGTTTTGGTCAAACGTCACATATCAAATGGCCAAGTGTAGATCAATTTACATTTTGTCAACATCAGTACTTATTGTCCTCAGTAGTTCTGTACTGGTGATTTCCTTGATAAGATACAAAAACATGCATCTATGTGTTGATTATCCGTGTTAAACTGATTTGCATACCTCACCGTGGTGCATCTGTATATACATTTTTGAGGAACACATAAATCGCATTCCATCAAGATCTATTTTTGAATCTAAGTTTCATTGTTTACCATTCAGCAGTTTAATCTAAGTTTCATTGTTTACCATACAGCAGTGCTACTTGGATGAATTTGTGTTCTTTTCCAGAAAGATGAAGTTTTCCTAGTGATTAGCAACCAGACAGTGTAAAACACAACCAATAATATACTACAGGACTTATAAAGGAATGATGAAAATATTGAATGGACATTCAAGTCCAATACAACCAGCAACCAGACGGTGTACAACACAACCAATAATATATTACAGGACTTAGAAAGGAATGATGAAAATATTGAATGGCCATTAAAATCAAATGCATTTCAGATAGGATAACGACTCGTACCTTCAAAAGGAATTCATTTGAAATGGAAATACCACACAATGTGGACAGTGTACCCTACAGGGCAGTATTTGGAACTGTTGTAAATACTATGCTCAAATAATTCTAGGATTTTATAATAGGCATGGTTAGACGCATAGTTTATATTTTAACATAGATGTTATGTGTTGTTTCGGATGTACGAAATGTTTATGTATACTTTGACAATACTGTTAATTTACATATCATAATTTGGAAAATAAATATCAAGTTCGTTCATTGGACTGTATAAATTTACAGTTCATTCTGCAATAGATGTTGAACATATTTTGTACAAAAGTGTTCCAGTAGAAGAGTCATATGTAAAAATGGGGCGTAGCAAATGTTTTTTTCATAAGTCCATGTGATTACCATCTTAGAATTTCTAAAAGTATTATGTGATTTTTTTGTTGTTTTTAAAATGCACATTCATTGAAATTGAAAAAAGCAGGTGCATCATTCTTTGAGACCGACAGATTACAATGTGGGATGTAACAACATTAATATGGACTATTTATAATACCATTTAAAATGTTTCTCTGTGGCTGGAAGGAAAAAAAAGCATGAAGTAATAAGCCTTTACTAGTAATGCAATGCATATAAAACGACACTCGTTATATTGTCCAAACACTTGCTTCAATTGCATGTTTGGAGGTTCCGTGAACTAATAACCGGGTGCATTCAGTAGTTTACACCAGCCTGGAAGAACTCATCAGGCTCACATAGGCATGGGCTTGGGATGTTAATAGCAGAGGGCCATTCAGTGGGGTGTCCTTGGATAGAAACTATCCATATTGTTGGGGCCTGTCCTATGAGTAAGATGTCATTATTCGTGACACGTGCTCAATATCCTGTTTGATGTCTCTATATAAAGAGTGAGTTGGAAATAGACATGAGTGCTTATTATACATGATAGAAATAAGGATGTTTTCGAACGATAATTGAACTTAGATCGACGAGTTATGGCACACATTGCCAAGCCTGTACACATCAACCCCATACCATCTGACCAAATGTGCATCGCTACCACGCTATCTGAGCAATCAAATGCGACAGTGCCAGTAGCTAAATCCATCAGCACTTTCGCGTTTGATTGCTTGAATAATTCTAAATAACTTTCCTTATGTCTCAGAATCAATATCCGGTCTTTAATTGAATTCTTATTGATATCTCCTAATCCTCAGACAATTGCTTTATCTTTCAGTGTCACGGGCATTGTAACAGATTTTTCGATAAAGAATAAACATGACACATAATTCTTAGCTCAAAGAAGATGGCGTGACTCTCAAACATTAAGGAATTGCTCAATAAAATATCTGGCAACAAGTTTGGGGTTCATTATCATTGTTAGCCCAGGTGTATTTTCTCTGGTACATCCTTGGGCAAGACATTTTGCTCCGATTGCACTTCATTATTCGTGTTGTGTTGCAAAGCACGATAACAAACCATATCAGTTTGAAAATTGACTGAGTTAAAAAAATGTGAAAAATTTGAACTCTTTAATTAATAAGTTTGTAAATAGACTTGCTTCAACAATTATGAAGTTAACTCGATAGAGTTATTTTAATATTAAAAATTACACTTCCAATTTCTTGTGGAAATTACTATATGACTTCTATATCTTTGAACCGCTAGTTCAGTTGACATAATGAAAACAAATAATTTGCCACGAGTTAGTAAGCATTGTGAAACAATGAGCATTTGTCATGTACATGTATTTCAAAACGAGATATTGAAATATATGTGGGGAATTTTTAAAAATGTCATCTCAGTCATAATACTAAATGAAAATGATAGAGAAATAAGTCGTTGATTAGTGCCTATTGTGCGCCTAAATTAAGTGTCAATCGATAACAGTATCGTACTGAAATGGGTTGTAATCCTGCCATCGCACAAGACAAACTGTCACGTCTGGATGTACAAATAAACAAAAAGCAACATAAATCCTTACAAGTAAAATCTATCATTCAGATCTGCTATTTTATTAATGTTAATCTCATTGATAGAAAATGAAGAAATAAATCAATGCTACTCAAAATGTATAATAAATACAAAATCTACTCCTTTTGAGTAAATATGTAAAACTACTTCACTCATGAAGTGGTTTCACGACTAGATGGTCTTAAATTAAGTTACAGAAAATAGCCAAATAAAAACAAGATTACAAAACTCAACAAATAATTTATTTCTCTAAAATACAAAGTGAAAATTTAAAAAGAACGTACATCAAAATCAATTAAAATCTCAAATGGTCATACAAGTTCTATCAAAACTCTGAAAGTGTAGAGTATTCTGAATGAATTCCAAAGGTGTTTTTTATGACTTCCAGTCTTGAATTTGCCAATAGCATGGATAGGTGCTGACGTGCTAACAGTCTGTCTGTCAATGAATTCATAATAATCCCTAAAATAGTGGTACAGTCCCAAAGTAATAATGAACACTTTTTAATTCCAATATGTAATTTAAATCAAAGATTCCTCCTAAATCATATGTAAACACAGTTAATAAGAATAAATATTTTGATGTAAACCACTTTAATATAAAACCTAAGACAATAAGAGGACCAGGTTTAAGATCAAAAATTCATTTCCAGATCATTCTAAATTGTAAACAAGCCCGTTTCTCTTACTGTCCTAAACACAGATCCAAGTATAAAGATCCTACCTGCACATAAACAATTATCATTAAATAAAATCTGCAATCACAGACTAACATAAACTATAAAAAGCGTTGGTCCTAAAATGACCATTCAAATGTGGCCCTTATAATTTGAAGTATTTATAGTCTGAAATGCAACTTGAAAGTGTGAGGAAAAACGAAGCTTCAAGGACATATTATTAGATCCAGGGTAAAATGAGTAAATGATGGCGAGAAAGCTGTGACATAATTTTTCGTAGAGAAAATATAAATTATGTGAATAAAATAATTACAAAATTAATTAAAAATGGAAATAAAATTATTTCTAGTCAATTCCTTGTTGTTATAGGGAAATTTAAAAGAGTATAATAATAACCTTGATACTGAGGACAAGGATAAATAAGAGCAACAAGGAGGGTGACAGACTCTAAATGACTCACCCGCAGAATCGCAAAATAAAATCTCGTATAAAATCTCTCCAGTTATAGTCGATATTTTTTTCGGAAAATTTAGGTTTTTTCCTAACTCGGAGACATCGTTTATTGTAGCTCCGGTATCTTTGACTGATTCAGCCTACTCGTTTATCTTTTCTCGTCATTGTTCCGTTAAAACGTTTCCACGTTTCGCGTTTGTAAAATACTCGGTTACTCGCTGGGCTATACAATATATTCTTGACAATTTCATTGGCGCTAGAGAATCAATGATGGGATCATCAATCGTATAAATTCCATAAATAACTGCGGTTACAGGATATGCTCGTTCGTAATATAGTTTGTCAATCTCGGTTAACATTCCTGGTTTGGAATTTTTACTCACCCTGACAACTTGTCCTCGCTGAGCTTGCACAGGGCCACGTTTGTCACGGATAATCCAATCTCTGGTGTCCACCAGCACAATACATTTTATTCTGAAAAAAATATCTTCGATCGTCAAGATAATTAGCAATTGCTGTTGCTCGTTCATCATTCATCATAGCATCAATGACTTTGCTAACATTGTTTACGATTCTAAATGTTTACCACGTATGAGGTGCACCATCGATGCGAAATTCTTTTTACCTTCACGGATTCGATTTTATAGAGTTCAATCTAAAATATTAACTCGCTTGTATATTCTGTCAAGATCAAATCTAAATTTTCGAGGGTGAATCGCGGACAATCTTGTAAATTCATCCGTGTTATAATTAAGACAAATCATGTATCTAAATTAGAGCAAGGTTCAAATATATATGGTCCAAGCAAAGAACAAATGCAATTGGTTGATGATCGGGTCTGCAACCCCGTGTGGGAGATCTTGCATAGGTGAATTTTGTGGATATCACTTACCAAGCGTTTGTCGCGGCAGTTTGGGACCAAAACCGTGTATAAAGTGTGGAGTTGGAGGTAGAGGAGAAACGCGTTTATGTTTGCAAGCGACGGTAAAAGGTATATAGAGCTAAAACGATATTATGAAAAACACACTAAAGTTATAAAGACCGCAGAAGACTATTTGATAAGATTTCCAACTAAAAATACATAGAACAATTTATGAGACATACAATCATTGAAAACTATGAAGCATCTCGTGCTGGTGTTGTCAGACACTGTCGGATAAAAAACCGATCGGTAAAAATAATAATTGTGGTTATCTTCACTTTTCTATTGAAAAAACCTCACATTATTATTATTACGAATGTTTACACGGACCAATTAGACACGGTCTTGTAATAGATCATATCAATAAATTAAATCCGATAACTGATCAATATATTTGAGAGTTGTCACACCAAGTCAAAATTGCAAATATAAAAAACTGGTAAATATTTTTAAAGAACGGTAAACCGGTTGTTGCTGTTATTGGATGTGAGGAAAAGAAATTTCAATCACTGAACGCAGCTGCTGAATATTTTAATGTTAATAAAGGTTCAGTAAAATTTGCCGCCGCTGGTGTAACTGATTTGGTGTCGTCGAACAAATATCACCAACATGTCTCATTTTATCACACATAATTGTCTGCACAGATAAAAAAATTGTTTTTCTTGTTCACAATTTAGACAAATGATTTCATTAGGTATATAATGAACCAAAAATCCATCGATGTTTTGAAAAGTGAAATTGAGAAACTTCTAGATAAATCAATACTAACTCCTAATATGCTTCCGAAGATATATGACGTACTTGATGTTAAATTTGTCAAACACGAGTACGCGAAAGTTGAATTAGCCAGAGTCTATAATAAACCAATACATAAAACTGAGTATCGTATAATGAAAACAACCCAAACTGCATTGAAGGAATTGCTTTTGTTATATAAACATCGCCTTGCAGAATTTGTACCATTTGCTAGAATAATTAATAAAAGCTTAACACAAGTACGTAAAAAATACGAAGAAGAAAAAGAAAAACGGAGACTTGCAGAAGAGTTATCAAAAATGGTTGGTGACGTTGATTACTCCGACGAAGAAGTTCCAGTTAAAACGAGGTTATCTTGGATCACAAGTATAGTATTCTCACCTTTTTGTTGTGATAATTTCGCGTTAGTTTTTTTTTTTTGCTGCGTTAGTGTTTTAATCTCCTCTGTTAGTGTTTTGTTCTCTTCGGACAACTCTTTATGATTGTTAGTCAGTTGTTGATTTTCACCATCAATGTGTTCACAACCGTTGACTGATCGTGCTGATTTTTCTTCGTTTTATATTCCTCTATCAGCTCGGGAATTATTTTTTTCGACGTTGTATGTTCGTTTTCCAGTTCGGGAATTTTATTTTTGTATGTCGCGTTTTCCACAGTTAATTTATTTAACATTTGTATGGAGTTACTGATTTTCTTTTCTTTTTGCTTTGATGTTATTGTTGACTTGTTG
Source organism: Sinohyriopsis cumingii (assembly GCA_028554795.2). Lineage (NCBI taxonomy): Eukaryota > Metazoa > Mollusca > Bivalvia > Unionida > Unionidae > Sinohyriopsis > Sinohyriopsis cumingii. The sequence continues at coordinate 94,702,132 of CM068837.1, forward strand.
AAATCGCTGCGTAAGATTATCACCGCGTGCAACTCTTGTTACTCCAGCTGGGTAATCTTATACACCCAAGCGCGTTAGTCCGATTTTATATTTAGATGCGACATTTACTAATTTCTCAACTCCGCGTGCATTGATAATTTGTTTTTCATCCTCCGGGGACAGATATGTGGGTTGCTTAGGCATATTATACGCGCATGTTTTTGGGTTATCATAGAGGTAATCATGGTAGTAATCATAGCTGGGTAACAATGACTAAAACAATGATGGTAATCAACGCGGTAACAATGGAGTATTATGGTAATTATGGTGGTAATTATGGAGTTAGAATCTCCGTAAAACACGTTAAAAAAAAACACTGCTTCGCGATGCAGCGGTAACGAAGGGTGTTTTTAGTCAAAGACGAAAATCATTCCGTCATAATTGTCGTCATTATTACCGTTATAATTATGGCTATAGTTACCACTATGATTATCAAGTTGATTTACCCGCTCCATGATTACCACTATGATTACCCATCATTGGACCTTATATACAACGATAAACTTAACACTTAACGTAAATCAAGTAAGTGTCCGTGTTGGTCAGTTAATTTAAAATTCATTCGTGATAATAAATGTTTATGGCATCGCAGATAAATTGGATTGATTGTTTCTTGCTCAATCAAATATCCATGAGGAACTTGCAGTATAAACGTGAAAAGAATATATCCTTGCTGAGCTTGATTTGATTTTTCTGTGTCAACACCAGAAATGCCATCAGTTGCATCGCATACACGATTAACCGCATTCATTAACTTTATATTTACAATTCCCAGCGGAATATGATGTCATTCACCGTGTTGATTATTGTTGTATCTGAGGATACTTGGTGGCGGGATTATTTTTTTCCATGACTCGAGTACTTTGGGAAACTTTTCGTTGATAAGACCGCTGAGTGATTTCTTTAGTTGGTCAATTGCAAACGATGGTATAACAAATGTTGGCAATTGTTTTTTAGTTATTTTATAATGATCAAGAAAGATTTGTTGGTATGCTAAATACTGAACTGAGATATGATCACGAGTTTTCAGATTCATTGAACTATCACTAATTTGTCGATTAATATTCTCAGTATCGTCTAAGATCTGATTTAAATGCCATATTGTTTCAATACTTTGTTGTTTTAAGTCATCAGAATAATTTTCTGTAGCATAATTAAATAAATTTTGTAATTAGCAAAATTCTTGTGTAAACTCGGGTTTAATTTTTTTGGGAAAGTTATCAAAATATTACTCGTTTACAGCTTGGTTTGTCCGATCAACCATTAGCCCTTGAAAACTACTATCATAATTGAGAGACAGATAAACGTTCCTCTAGAAGATTTAGAACCACGACCTACTTATACAAAGTGAAATTTAAATAATTTAAGTTCAAACGCACCCCTGGAGAAAGCAAAGGGGTTCATCACCAATTTGTGGGATTCTTTATTAACCACACTGAAACGACAATGTCGAGCCAACAAAAACGATCGCTTGACACTTTTTATTTATCACGACAGTCTGAAGTCCCCCGTTTGGATCGAGTTTAGCAGGTCATCAGAACTGATACTTTCCAAAGTCATCCATAAGATTCAACACGTTCAGCAGTCCAACGCTGGAAAAGCGACACTGTCCATGGCTCACATTTCTCTTCCACAAGGGACCGGACAACGCAGAAAAATGTTATTGATGGACGAATCTCACAGCACCAAACAAAGTCTCATTCATATTAATAACCCTCAAGACTAGACGTGTTTAGCCCGTGCCATCGTGGTGGGACGAACGTATGCTGACAAAAACGACACGACAGAATGGAAAAGAGCCTGGGAGAACATTCGAAAATCGAACCGAGCCAAACAGCAAAGAGAATCAGAACTTCTGTTACAGCAAGCGGTGCTATCTAAAGACACACCATGTGGCATTTCTGAAATGCAAAAATTGCAATGCGTCTTATCTCCAAGCCACGTATACACATCAAAAGTACACCCTCAAGAAGTGCGCGGAACTCTGTTGTTTCGAGGCAAACATTTCAAAGACGGAAAATACATTCACGTCTATCATCACGATGAACATTTCGATACCATTGCCACTATGACCGGATTCCTGGGATACAGTTGTTATTGTGGGAAATGTGACTATGGGTATAACAATCGAGAGCGACACAAGTACTGTGGACCGAAATGTGAGGGATGTGTGTCCTCTAAACCCTGCCTTGACGAAGAACAAAAACGAATGCATTCCCCAATTTGTCAACGCACTTTTGTCGGATCTACTTGTTACCAACATCTAAAGACGCAAGGTTATCAGAAGAAAAGTGCTTGTCAACTCCTGAGATTGTATCCTACTTATGGACAACTTATAACGTAGCAATAATGCCAAGGCATACCTTTTTCCAGGAAAGAAACGATGCCACATTTATCACCAAACCGTAGACTTGGAACACGGATGCTACATTCAAAGATATCAACCCCCATAGGAGGAGGAGGAAAAAGATGACCACAAGAAGAAAGTGAATAATACTTTTTTCGATTTCGAATGCATGCAAGAGACCGGCATTCGCGTTCCGAATTTCTGCTTAGATGATGGAGCGTGCGAGAAGTTCATCCAAGAACCTATCTTTTGCCATTGCACCACCGTAGCAAGATTTATGGACGACGTAAAAATATATTTTGAGGACCAAACACGCTGATCAATATCGCCCGATAGATTTTAGACCCAATCGACGATACATAGAGCCAAGAGGACATCGAACATTATGGAGATTGCAATCACTATGCCAAGGTGATGGCTCACAATTTCTCGGGGTACGATGGATAGCATCTTGTGAAATACTATATGGAACAAAGTACTGAACGTCCTAAAGTGACTTTGAAAGGAGCCAAACTCATTTCCATGCAAGTGAAACAAGTGCCATATAAAGATTCATTGAGTTACTTGGCCGTGCCTTTGAGTCGAATGCCTAAAACATTTGGAACGCCAGAAATGACCAAGGGTTAATTTTCGCACTTTTTCAATACCGAGGAAAATCAACACGCCGTTCTAACCCATTTGCCTGATGATCACTACTACGACTCCGATAATATGCGTGCCGATCAGCGAGAAGCTTTCTACGCTTGGTGCCACACTCACGCCTCGGACTCCTTCGACTTTCAGAAAGAAATGTTAAAGAATTGTCGTTCCGACGTGAACATTTTACGGCGAAGTTGTGGGAAATTTTGAGAATTGTTCATGGAGCACGGAGGGATCGATACTTTGAAAAAAACATGCACCCATTACCAAAGCGTGTTCCTTAGTGTACCGAAAACGAATCGTGCCCGAGAAGACCCCTGGCTGTCATGAGCCCTCAAACGACTAACTTTGTCAAACGTCAATACTGGTCAAAACTCTGCGCTGGTCGCATTACTTATGCGACAAGGAAGACTATACGATCCATTATGCTCGAAACGGGGGAGGCGAGAAAGACCATTGGAAAGTATTCCATGGATAGTTGCGACTTAGAAAACAACAAGATCATGTATGACTTTAACGGTTCCTAATTTCACGGATGTCCGACCGACATGCTGAACGGTACACTAAAAATCAGTGTTTACAACGTACCATGGAAGACTTGTACGAGCCACTTGTTAGCGACGCTTAATGTTAGAACAGCAAGGATATCAAGTAGTGGAAATGTGGGAACACAAGTACAGCCACCACATAAAAACCGATCCCGAATTTAAGCGTATCGTGGAAAGTTACAGGCTGGTGGACCCTCTGAGCCCCCTAGGCAGTTTGTATGGAGGACGGACGAATGACACTTGTTTGCTGTACAACACGGACGAGGATAGCGGAAAAGAAATCAAATAATTGGACGTGTGTTCGCTGTATCCTTGCTTTTTCGCAGGTCACCCACAATTGCCGACGGAACACATTGACCTGGACAACATTCGAAAATACGAAGGATTGATTAAATGTAAAGCATTGTCTCCCACGAACTTGTACCATCCTGTTTTACCTCAACATTGCTAAGGAGAACTGAAGTTTCCCTTGTGTAGTAATTGTGCTGAAAGTTACAACCAAGACAAACCTTGTCAGCACACGCAGGAAGAACTGGCCTTGACAGGAACGTGGGTCAGCGTGGAAATATGTACAGCTCTGGACCTGGGATACCAATTTTTAGAAGTGCACGAAACTTGCCACTTTCCCAAGACGGAACAGTACCGCATTGGCAACGAGACTCAGAAAGGCATTTTCGCAGACTACGTGGATGCCTTGTTGAAACTGAAACAAGAAGACAGTGACTATCCTAACTCATGCCACACTCCAGAAGACTAAAATAAATTCAAAGAGAAATAAGTAAGGCATCACTTTAGACCACATCGAGAAAAACGAAAGAAGGCGATCGTTTGCCAAAGTGATGTAAAATTGTTTCTGGGACAAAATGGCATAACATCCGTGCTTACTGAGCATTTGACAGAACCTTCCTGCTATTTCCAAATGATTCACGACTAAACCAAATATATGAAACACGTTGACATCATTCGATAAGACTTGATCCTGGTCAATTATGAAGAAGAATTGGAGTTTGTGCAGACCGACGAATTTGGAAATGTCATCATTGCAGCCTACGTGACAGCCCATGCTTACTTAAAATTATACAAAGCTTTAGAACTGTTAGGAGATAGTGTGCTGTACTTTGACACGGACATTTGCATCTACATTGATCGCATTGGTCATCGTCACCCTGACATCGAAGGAGACCGTTGTGGAGCCTGGACGAACATGCACCCCGATGACAAGATTCTAAGCTTTGCTAGCAGCGGTGCCAACAATTACAGTTACAAATACCGTAACCGACAATGAGAAGTGCACACCGAGTATAAAGTGAAATGATTGACTTTCGATTATCGCACCAGTCAAGGGGTATTGAAACAAACCATGCAATTTGGAGACGATAAACATTTTAAAGTGACCAGTTTCCAACCTCATAAGATTTTACGTTTACCCACACACGAAATTGTCAGTCTGCCCTTAGAAAAAGTGTATCACATTGTGTACCAGAAGCGAGTGCGATTTCCCAGCCATTTCACCTTGCCGTACGGACACACTGGTATAAAACATTGGTACCAAGACGATAGTCATCGACAAGAAGGATGACTTCGACACAGAAAGAATCGAATGAGAGACCCACTGCAAACTCAAAGTTCAAACAATACAATTTTCCTGTCTTCGTGCCTGATTATTGTGGTTGTGCCAGTCGATTTGAAACGTTTAAAAAATAACCAAAGGATAGGGAAGGATTACCTACACCGAATATTTTAGCTATAACATGATTTATCTACTTGGGACTTGAGACTGGATTGGAACACGAAGTACAGTGTTTCAGTTGTGGCCTGACGTTGCGTATTGATCAATATATCTATACAGATTCAGCTATTTTGTAACATACTCGATGGTCTTCGCACTGTCCTTACCTTTCTATTGCCTTTCTATCCATCACACTATGGTACACTTGTGACGATATCTTAGAGAAGGTAGTACCGTTGTCCAGGGGAAAAAAGGAAGACCTCCAAAACTAGGCGTAAAAAGGAAAGATTTACAAACTCGAAACTTCATTACGAATAGTATAAAAAGGGAAAACTTCCAAAGCCGATAGTTCATTGTGACTACCAACACCATGCGAGAAAGATCAATCCTAACAAACAAAGATCATTCAAGTTCCGTAATTCTCAAGCAGAGTGCGATGCTGTGGCTTGGGATGAGAGTGATGCCGTACGCTGTGACCTCAGCGATTCTGTATCAAATCGTGGGAACGTTGCTATGACTACTACTACCACTACTACCATGCCTACCATGGAAAGTGGTGTTGTGCGTGTCAAACCTGACAGATGCGAAGGCGATGACACTCGTTTTAAAATATGTTATCACTTTACTGGTTTTCATTGTCTATGTCATCCTCCACGTGAAACCGTGCGGCTACCACAATACGGGTGTCATTCATGCCTGAGCGAACTACTGCTGGTTTTACCGTACCCTTGTCGAAATGAACCTGTCAAAGACGAATATTCGTTCCTTGTGCGTTTGGCTGAATACTGCGACTTTGAAAAAAATCGATTCCAAACCTTCCAATGAAAGTGGCCTAAATATCTGGGAGGACATACCCCCGAAAAATTAGACAGAGCCGGATTTATCTACTTAGGCGAAGGTGATCAATTCAAGTGCTTCAGTTGTGGTGTGTCAATTTACCAATGGGAACAGAAAGACTGCTTACCAGGAACATGCTCAGTGGTCACTACACTGTCACTACTTACCTTCAGTGGGACGACCTCAGTACCCACTTGATGGATACTTTACTAGAGAATATTCGTGGTTTACCTGTGGAGTTAAGAGAACGCATTTACCTAGAGTATGTCAAAATACAAGTCAAACGCAAAGAACAATTGCATCCGTTACGTCACCAATGTCTAAACCACTGGTACCTGAATGGCATTAGAGAATTGATTAATTTCAAAGTGTTCCATTGGTCAGACATTGATGAATCAGACGAGATTCAGAAAGTTTTGGATGCCACTCATTATACTTACAACCTTGCACACTAAATTCCAACGGAAGAGTTAGAAAATTACAACAAATCTTTAAAAGAACCATTCTTGGTTCAAAAGGAAGCTTCTGTGCGCCTTGTGATATGTGAGCTTGTGGAAGAAAAAAAAACATTTTGGTACGGTACTGAAATAAAACTGCTTCTGTTCAAAAAGTACATTTATTACCTCCAAAAAGAGGGTATAAAAATGGTTACCATCCCGCCACCTTTATCATTAGTGATGCAACAATTGCCGTGGAAGGAAATCGATGATAGTTTTCATACTGTGGTAGATTACCAACGCTTTTACGAGAACTATATCCAATGAATTTGGGCCGTCGTATGGTGTGTAACTTAATGACTTCCTTTCTGGTGTTTCGTTCACCAGCCGATTCATTGTGGCCTCTTTACGATCTGTAACTCACAGTACCACCACAAACATGAGGGTGGTACCTTTAAATGTACACGAGAGACTCCTTCTGTTAACAGCCTTGCGCTTTCATCTCGGTACTTCTTGACCTCTACGGGAAAAAAGGATTCGTCAACATTTAGTCATGGAAGATGTGTACGAAGATGTGTGTGTAGCTTGTGACTTACACACTCGCTGCCAGGTGTACGTGAATGGAAAAGGTTTTGTTTCGAGGTTTGGACAAAAGAAGCGGCAGACTATGTCCAAGATTTGTAATCATCAATTCAAACGTTTAGTGAAAAAGTAACTTTTATACCTGTGGTATTCTAGAAGCAGTGTTATACGGTAATATAGATTTTCCCACTGCTGAATCAGCATGTTAGAGATTGCAGATAAAGCTGGCAGATAAGGTGCTAAATGTAGGTCAGACAAACAAGTCAGTTATAATTTGTATGTTCTGGAATAAATATGTGGTTGTAGAAACAGGTCTTTTCCTCTCTCATTACAAAACCCCAAACATTACAATGGCGACGAGGATATAGCCGAAAAAGCTGAGGATAACAAGGGAAGAATAAGGACAGTTGTGTCATTCTACTCAGAGAATTATTAGAGACCTTCTACCGTGTTGTACACTTGTAATGCAAGTCTATATCTCTGATAATGGCAGCAGGTTTGCCCATTTTCCCACCGTTCTCAGTCCATGAAAACGCACCTGATGTTCGATGGAAGAAGTGGGTGAAACGACTTGATAACCTTCTGATTGGAATGGACATCAGAGACACAAAGGAAATTTTGGAAACATACTGAGTTATGAAACAAGCATACATTTGCAAATAATTCTAATAATATGTGCTACAGTAAAGAGCAAGTCTGAAGAATTGTGTAAAAAGTACCAATATTTCTTCAAAAGAATTGGAAAACTAAAAGACGTACAGATACACCTTCACACTGATCTTTACTCTAATCCCTGTAACTTAACCCCATCGACGTATTCCATTTCATATTCGGAAGAAAGTTGAAAAAGAATTGGCAAGACTTGAACAATTAAACATTGTGGTTGCTTCCAAATCCCAAAGCCCCGACGAAATTAAGATATGCGTTGATATGCGTTTGCCCAATGAAGCAGAACTTCGCGAGAGACACATCACACCAACAATAGACGACATTATAGCAGATCTCAACGGCCATATTGTCCAATCTTGACCTAAATTCAGGTTACCATCAACTGGAAGTAGACGAAAAATCAAGAAATAATACAACTTTCTCAACTCATATTGGAATACGAAGATATAAACGTCTCATTTTAGGAATATCATCAGCAGCGGAAATATTTCAAAACACACTCGGTACTGCACTGGAAGGACTAAAAAGCCACAAGGAACATTAGCGATGACATTCTAGTATTTCGTCGCACTTAGGCAGAACATGACAAAAAATCTAGAGTCTACATTCACTCGGATAAAGCAAAAGGGTTTGACACTAAATAAGCACAAATGTGAGTTCAGCAAAGACAAAATTGAGTTCTTTGGATACATTTTCAGCAAAGATGGAATTTCTCCAGATCCGAAGAAAGTGGAAGCAATCAAAAGTGCCAGTACTCCGTCAAACACGTCAGAAGTATGCAGTTTTCTAGGCATGACAAACTATGTGGGACGATTTATCCCAAATTCTGCAACAATCAATGATCCTCTTCGAGCTTTAACCAAGCAAAATAAACCATGGGAATGGACGGAAAAACACGAAAAAAAGTTTGAAAAACTCAACCAATACCTAGCTAGTAACACAGTCATAACATATTTCTATCCTAATAAGGAAACATAATTAATTGTAGATGCATGTCCTGTCGGTCTAGGCGCGATATTAACCCATAATGGAAAGGTTATTGCCTAAACTAGTAGAGCACTTTCAGATGAGTAAAAACGATATTCAAAGAAGGAGCGTGAAGCAATAGTCTGGAGTTGTGAGCACTTCCATCTATACCTGTTCGGACATACGCTTAAGCTAATTAGTGACCACAAGCCCTGGAAGTCATTTTCGAAAATCCAAAATCTCGACCCCCTGCAAGAATCGAGAGATAGAGATTGAGATTACAAGCACACGAATGTATGCTTGTTTCATAACTCAGTATGTTTCCAAAATTTCCTTTGTGTCTCTGATGTCCATTCCAATCAGAAGGTTATCAAGTCGTTTCACCCACTTCTTCCATCGAACATCAGGTGCGTTTTCATGGACTGAGAACGGTGGGAAAATGGGCAAACCTGCTGCCATTATCAGAGATATAGACTTGCATTACAAGTGTACAACACGGTAGAAGGTCTCTAATAATTCTCTGAGTAGAATGACACAACTGTCCTTATTCTTCGCTTGTTATCCTCAGCTTTTTCGGCTATATCCTCGTCGCCATTGTAATGTTTGGGGTTTTGTAATGAGAGAGGAAAAGACCTGTTTCTACAACCACATATTTATTCCAGAACATACAAATTATAACTGACTTGTTTGTCTGACCTACATTTAGCACCTTATCTGCCAGCTTTATCTGCAATCTCTAACATGCTGATTCAGCAGTGGGAAAATCTATATTACCGTATAACACTGCTTCTAGAATACCACAGGTATAAAAGTTACTTTTTCACTAAACGTTTGAATTGATGATTACAAATCTTGGACATAGTCTGCCGCTTCTTTTGTCCAAACCTCGAAACAAAACCTTTTCCATTCACGTACACCTGGCAGCGAGTGTGTAAGTCACAAGCTACACACACATCTTCGTACACATCTTCCATGACTAAATGTTGACGAATCCTTTTTTCCCGTAGAGGTCAAGAAGTACCGAGATGAAAGCGCAAGGCTGTTAATAGAAGGAGTCTCTCGTGTACATTTAAAGGTACCACCCTCATGTTTGTGGTGGTACTGTGAGTTACAGATCGTAAAGAGGCCACAATGAATCGGCTGGTGAACGAAACACCAGAAAGGAAGTCATTAAGTTACACACCATACGACGGCCCAAATTCATTGGATATAGTTCTCGTAAAAAGCGTTGGTAATCTACCACAGTATGAAAACTATCATCGATTTCCTTCCACGGCAATTGTTGCATCACTAATGATAAAGGTGGCGGGATGGTAACCATTTTTATACCCTCTTTTTGGAGGTAATAAATGTACTTTTTGAACAGAAGCAGTTTTATTTCAGTACCGTACCAAAATGTTTTTTTTTCTTCCACAAGCTCACATATCACAAGGCGCACAGAAGCTTCCTTTTGAACCAAGAATGGTTCTTTTAAAGATTTGTTGTAATTTTCTAACTCTTCCGTTGGAATTTAGTGTGCAAGGTTGTAAGTATAATGAGTGGCATCCAAAACTTTCTGAATCTCGTCTGATTCATCAATGTCTGACCAATGGAACACTTTGAAATTAATCAATTCTCTAATGCCATTCAGGTACCAGTGGTTTAGACATTGGTGACGTAACGGATGCAATTGTTCTTTGCGTTTGACTTGTATTTTGACATACTCTAGGTAAATGCGTTCTCTTAACTCCACAGGTAAACCACGAATATTCTCTAGTAAAGTATCCATCAAGTGGGTACTGAGGTCGTCCCACTGAAGGTAAGTAGTGACAGTGTAGTGACCACTGAGCATGTTCCTGGTAAGCAGTCTTTCTGTTCCCATTGGTAAATTGACACACCACAACTGAAGCACTTGAATTGATCACCTTCGCCTAAGTAGATAAATCCGGCTCTGTCTAATTTTTCGGGGGTATGTCCTCCCAGATATTTAGGCCACTTTCATTGGAAGGTTTGGAATCGATTTTTTTCAAAGTCGCAGTATTCAGCCAAACGCACAAGGAACGAATATTCGTCTTTGACAGGTTCATTTCGACAAGGGTGCGGTAAAACCAGCAGTAGTTCGCTCAGGCATGAATGACACCCGTATTGTGGTAGCCGCACGGTTTCACGTGGAGGATGACATAGACAATGAAAACCAGTAAAGTGATAACATATTTTAAAACGAGTGTCATCGCCTTCGCATCTGTCAGGTTTGACACGCACAGCATCACTTTCCATGGTAGGTATGGTAGTATTAGTCATAGCAATCCCATGATGTCTTGCTGAAGTAGTCATAATGAAGTTCCCATGATTTGGTACTGAATCATTGATGTCACAGCATACGATATCGCTATCACCGCAAGGCACAGCATCGGACTCTACCTGAGAATTACGGAACTTGAATGATCTTTGTTTGTTAGGATTGATCTTTCTCGCATGGTGTTGGTAGTCACAATGAACTATCGGCTTTGGAAGTTTTCCCTTTTTATATTAGTCGTAATGAAGTTTCGAGTTTGTAAATCTGTCCTTTTTTATGCCTAGTTTTGGAAGTCTTCCTTTTTTCTTCTTGGACAGCGGTACTACCTTCTCTAAGGTATCGTCACAAGTGTACCAGAGTGTGATGGATAGAAAGGCAATAGAAAGGTAAGGACAGTGCGAAGACCATCGAGTATGTTCCAGAATAGCTGAATCTGTATAGATATATTGATCAATACGCAACGTCAGGCCACAACTGAAACACTGTACTTCGTGTTCCAATCCAGTCTCAAGTCCCAAGTAGATAAATCATGTTATAGCTAAAATATTCGGTGTAGGTAATCCTTCCCTATCCTTTGGTTATTTTTTAAACGTTTCAAATCGACTGGCACAACCACAATAATCAGGCACGAAGACAGGAAAATTGTATTGTTTGAACTTTGAGTTCGCAGTGGGTCTCTCATTCGATTCTTGCTGTGTCGAAGTCATCCTTATTGTCGATGACTATCGTCTTGGTACCAATGTTTTATACCAGTGTGTCCGTACGGCAAGGTGAAATGGCTGGGAAATCGGATTCGCTTCTGGTTCACATTTTGATACACTTTTTCTAAGGGCAGACTGACAATTTGGTGTGTGTTAAACGTAAACTCTTGTGAGGTCGGAAACTGGTCACTTTAAAATGTTGATCCATTCCAAATTGCAAGGCTTGTTTCAATACCCCTTGATTGGTGCGATAATCGAAAGTCAATCATTTCACTTTATACTCGGTGTGCACTTCTCATTGTCGGTTACGGTATTTGTAACTGTAATTGTTGGCACCGCCGCTAGCAAAACTTAGAATCTTGTCATCGGGGTGCTCGTCCGTCCAGGCTCCACAACGGTCTCCTTCGATGTCAGGGTGACGATGACCAATGCGATCAATGTAGATGCAAATGTCCGTGTCAAAGTACAGCACACTATCTCCTAACAGTTCTAAAGCTTTGTATAATTTTAAGTAAGCATGGGCTGTCGCGTAGGCTGCAATGATGACATTACCAAATTCGTCGGTCTGCACAAACTCCAATTCTTCTTCATAATTGACCAGGATCAAGTCTTATCGAATGACGTCCGCGTGTTTCATGTATTTGGTTTAGTCGTGAATCATCTGGAAGTATCAGGAAGGGTCTGTCAAATGCTCAGTAAGCACGGATGTTGTGCCATTTTGTCCCAGAAACAATTTTACATCACTTTGGCAAACGATCGCCTTTTTCCTTTTTTCTCGATGTGGTCTAAAGTGATGCCTTACTTATTTCTCTTTGAATTTATTTTGGTCTTCTGGAGTGTGGCATGAGTTAGGATAGTCACTGTCTTCTTGTTTCATTTTAAACAAGGCATCCACGTAGTCTGCGAAAATGCCTTTCTGAGTCTCGTTGCCCATGTGGTACTATTCCGTCTTGGGAAAGTGGCAAGTTTCGTGCACTTCTAAAAAATGGTATTCCAGGTCCGGAGCTGTAAATATTTCCACGCTGACCCACGTTCCTGTCAAGGCCAGTTCTTCCTGCGTGTGCTGACAAGGTTAGTCTTGGTTGTACGTTTCAGCACAATTACTACACAAGGGAAACATCAGTTTTCCTTGGCAATGTTGAGGTAAAACGGGATGGTACAAGTTTGTGGGAGGCAAGACTTTACATTTAATTAATCCTTCGTATTTTCGAATGTTGTCCAGGTCAATGTGTTCCGTCGGCAATTGTGGGTGACCTGCGAAAAAGCAAGGATACAGCGAACACACGTCCAATTATTTGATTTCTTTTCCGTTATCCTCGTCAGTGTTGTACAGCAAACAAGTGGCATTCGTCCGTCCTCCACACAAACTGTCTCGGGGATTCAGAGGGTCCACCAGCCTGTAACTTTCCACGATACGCTTAAATTTGGGATCGGTTTTTACGTGGTGGTTGTACTTGTGTTCCCACATTTCCACTAGTACGTTGCAAAAAGTGATTTTTAGTGTACCGTTCAGCATGTCGGTCGGACATCCGTGAAATTAGGAACCGTTAAAGTCATACATGATCTTGGGGTTTTCTAAGTCGCAACTATCCACAGAATAGTTTCCAGTGGTCTTTCTCACCTCCCTCGTTTCTCGTTTCGAGCATAATGGATCGTATAGTCTTCCTTGTCGCATAAGTAATGGAACCAGCGCAGAGTTTTGACCGAGTATTGACGTTTGACAAAGTTCGTCGTTTGAGGGCTCATGACAGCTAGGGGTCTTCTAGAGCATGATTCGTTTTCGGTACACTAAGGAACACGCTTTGGTAATGGGTGCATGTTTTTTTCAAAGGATCGATCCCTCCGTGCTCCATGAACAATTCTCAAAATTTCACACAACTTCGCCGTAAAATGTTCACGTCGGAACGACAATTCATTAACATTTCTTTCTGAAAGTCGAAGGAGTCCGAGGCGTGAGTGTGGTACCAAGTGTAGAAAGCTTCTCGTTGTTCGATACACATTTGTCGGAGTCGTAGTAGTGAGCATCAGGCACATGGGGTAGAACTGCGAGTTGATTTGCCTCGATATTGAAAAAGTGCGAAAAATAACCCTTGGTCATTTCAGGCGTTCCAAATGTTTTAGGCATTCGACTCAAAGGCACGGCGAAGTAACTCACTGAATCTTTATACGGCACTTGTTTCACTTGCATTGAAATGAGTTTGGCTCCTTTCAAAGTCACTTTAGGACGTTCAGTGCTTTGTTCCATATAGTATTTCAGAAGATGCTGTCCATCGTACCCCGAGAAAATGTGAGCCATCACCTTGGCACAGCGATGACAATCTCTATAATGTTTGATGTCCTCTTGGCTCTACGTATCGTCGATTGGGTCTGAAAACTATCGGGCGATATTGATCAGTGTGTTTGGTCCTCAAAATATATTTTCAAGTCGTCCATGAATCTTGCTATGGTGGGGCAATGGCAAAAGATAGGTTCTTGGATGAACTTCTCGCACGCTCGATGATCCACGCAGAAATTCGGAATGTGAATGCATTCGAAATCGAAACAGATATTATTCACTTTCTTCTTGTGGTCATCTTTTTCCTCCTCCTATGGGGGATGATATCTTTGAATGTAGCATTTGTGTTCCAAGTCTACGGTTTGGTAATAAATGTGGTATCGTTTCTTTCCTGGAAAAAGGTATGCCTTGGCATTATTGCTACGTTATAAGTTGTCCATAAGTAGGACACAATCTCAGGAGTTGACAAGCACTTTTCTTCTGATAACCTTGCGTCTTTAGATGTTGGTAACAAGTAGATCCGACAAAAGTGCGTTGACAAATTGGGGAATGCATTCGTTTTTGTTCTTCGTCAAGGCAGGGTTTAGAGGACACACATCCCTCACATTTCGGTCCACAGTACTTGTGTCGCTCTCGATTGTTATACCCATAGTCACATTTCCCACAATAATAACTGTATCCCAGGAATCCGGTCATAGTGGCAATGGTATCGAAATGTTCATCGTGATGATAGACGTGAATGTATTTTCCGTCTTTGAAATGTTTGCCTCGAAACAACAGAGTTCCGCGCACTTCTTGAGGGTGTACTTTTGATGTGTATACGTGGCTTGGAGATAAGACGCATTGCAATTTTTGCATTTCAGAAATGCCACATGGTGTGTCTTTAGATAGCACCGCTTGCTGTAACAGAAGTTCTGATTCTCTTTGCTGTTTGGCTCGGTTCGATTTTCGAATGTTCTCCCAGGCTCTTTTCCATTCTGTCGTGTCGTTTTTGTCAGCATACGTTCGTCCCACCACGATGGCACGGGCTAAACACGCCTAGTCTTGAAGGTTATTAATATGAATGAGACTTTGTTTGGTGCTGTGAGATTCGTCCATCAATAACATTTTTCTGCGTTGTCCGGTCCCTTGGGGAAGAGAAACGTGAGCCATGGACAATGTCGCTTTTCCAGCGGTGATGTTAAACTTGTCGTTGGACTGCTGAACGTGTTGAATCTTACAAATGACTTTGGAAAGTGTCAATTATGATGACCTGCTAAACTCGATCCAAACGGGGGACTTCAGACTGTCGTGATAAATGAAAAGTGTCAAGCTATCGTCTTAGTTGGCTCGACATTGTCGTTTCAGTGTGGTTAATAACGAATCCCACAAATTGGTGATGAACCCCTTTGTTTTCTCTAAGCGTGCGTTGGGCTTGAAATCTTTAAATTTCACTTTGTATAAGTAGGCTGTGGTTCTAAATTTTCAAGAGGAGCGTTTATCCGTCTCTCAATTATGATAGTAGTTTTCAAGGGCGAATGGTTGTTAACTTTGGTTTGATGTAGACTCTCTGTGTCTGGATTGTGGCTCACTTATGTCATCTTCGAAATCACTGGCATGGATTTAAGCAAAGATTTCAGCTACTGTGCGAGGCGATATGTCGCGTTTCTGCCTCCTACTTTTTTCTCCTTTCTTCACGAAATGATGCGGTCGTTTTATCTTGATTGCAAAATGTCAAATGACTACATTTTAAACGCCATGAACCTATATATCAACGTAACGTGAGTGTCTTCCCTATATAAAGGGTTAGTGTCTTCCCTCAAATTATTCATTTCACTCTCAATCCTACCAGAAAGCTGGAAGAGCCAACACATTTGGAACTTCTGATCAGTGCTTTGCGAGGAGTCATAAAAAGGTTTTCTTCAGAGAAGCCGACAGACTACTCCACCTCCTTTCGAGATAAAAGTCAAGATACTTGCTATATCTGTAAGAAGAAAGGGCATTGGTCTTCAGAATGTCCACAGCGTCAAATCCAGACAGGCATTAAAAGTGACAAAGGTCAAGATACCTGTTTTCATTGTCAAGAGAAAGGACATTGGTCTTCAGACTGCCCTGAGAAACAACAGAAGCAGGATAGAAAGAGTAATTCTCAACAGGAAGAAGATGCACCCTTCGAAAAGGAAGAACCCAGATACGTCCAGAAGGAAAAGAAAAGAAGACGAGAAGAAATTGTGGAAGAAGAGGAACAATCTGTGACAGTGAAGAAATTCAAAAAAGGAGAGAGTGAAACGACAAAGAAGAAGCCTGTGAATTTTTTAAAGTATTGTGTTGTGACATTGGATTGTAAATGTTTTATAGAGAATATACCAGAAAGAAAAAATAAGTGTCCCTTGGTTTTGATTTTTATAAATATAAGGACCTACACTCAAGTACTCATACACTTCCGTTATGGGGAAAAAATGGATCTGAGTTTTATAAGATTGTGGCAAACATTGAGTAGTCTCTTTTCGAGAGGGGGTGTGGCACTAAAAAGGACAGTTGGGTGTCTGTGTTTTTAAAAAAAAAAAACATCTCAGAAACGGTAAGTAATGAGCATTAACTGCCTTATCCCTTTGCCACGGCCAAGTCCTACTTCCGGACTACTATCGATGATTGGGTAGAAATCACTAGCGTGGGTATCTGAGGTGTAATAGGTGTGTTAACGGGATTGGAGTGTTTGGCTTGGGAAGGTCTTTTTCTCTTGGACAATTTTAAAGAAGTCTGATACATTTCTCTGAGACTCCTTAACTCTGCAAGAATGTCTAAGAGTACCTTCACCGTTTGACTTTCACTGTTCTCCTTCTCTCCTAGATCTGGTTTCTTCTCTGCTTCTTCTTCTTACTGTCATCTTCTTGCCTCTTCTTCTTCTCGCTGTTACTGTTGAATGAGAAAGGCTTGTTCTGCTTCTTTCTGTTGTTGCAAATATTTCTCCGATTCTTATTTCTGCCTCTGTTTAAAATTCTCTACGTACGGTAGGATGGAGACAGCGGGGAATGTGCTGGTACTGGAACAAATTCTTGTGAAGAGAGAAATTCCGCTAAATCCAAATTAAAATCGTTCCCGTCTGGAAGTAGGTCTGTGGTTGTTTTAGTAGCCGCTGCTATGTCATCACTCTTCGTCTCCAGGGCCGGTCCATCTCAATTCATTGTCTTCGTACTTTTCGTCATGTTCTAACTCTGTCGCATTGATTCACTGTGCACAGATGATAGCACACCTATATAAGGAATGTGACGTCACATGTAGCTCTCTTCGGATTGGAAGACAAATTCAGCACTCTGAATTTTGTAACGCGTGTTAGGATTGGTGAAAGAACTCAATCAGTTTCGATCAGCTCTTCCACTCTAAATAACATCGGTTCACTTCATTCAATTCACCTATTCTCGTCACAAGATATGGACTAATTTAGAATCGTCTGCCCTTTCATTGTCTATGCTGTTCAACCCGAACTATCCCATGTATGTCAAATAATCATAGGCAATTAGGCAGATCACAGAGACGGCCCTTTGGAAACGAAGAATATATGTGGAGAGACAAGGCTGTCTGAAGAGAGTCTTAATCTTCGGTCCAGAGGTCAGACGAAGTTTGAAAAAGAGAAGAAGATCCGTGCGATGCCCTCTATGTTAACAGAATGGTGTTAATCAACAAAACAAACAAAGGCCCTTTTCATGGCCACTTCATTGCCTTGAAAAGATACATATTCTCTCTTGTCTAAAAATGTTTAGTAGGTTTTTTTTTTGTGTTATACATTTATGATCATAAATCAATGTTTGCGTCACTTGCCTATGTCTCTGTCTTTAACCACGTCTCTATTTGACCCTTTAGTAACGCGTATTCAGGTCAGCCCCTTGCCACACTGTTCCGCCCGATTGAGGTCAGCTTTTGGAACATTGTTGCCAGTGTCCAGTACAGTGGCGTCACTCCTGTTCAATTCATATTTTCCCTAGACAGACCCAATCCATTAAGAAGTATGGACCTGTCTAGGGACAATGGAAAAACCCATGTTAAATTTCCCATGTTAAATGAACATTGTCCTCCCGTTTCAAAAATCACTTTTTAACAGAGGAGTCCATTGTCCCCCATTGCCCCTCTTCACTACTTACACTTTAGATTAGGCCAGCCGTGAACTTCTTGCTGAAGCAGTTAATTGCCCGTCAAAACTGCCATTAAAATTAGTTATCTGGATAGTATAAGTTACGACAAATCGTCGTTGTCATCATCAATAAAATTAATATAATAATAGAAATGGCAATTATTATTAGTATCATCCTTTTAGCAAAAATAGGAACACAACGGTCATATTAGAATACTCTTTATGGGCTTCTTTTAGGCTTCGAGTAGAGAGAAGACAAATTTGGCAAAGGAAGCCGACTGGTGATTGTTTATTGCTCCGAGATCGCAGAAGAAATTTTGATCATCTTCCATCATCGGTTGAAATAAATAACTCAGTCATAGAGCGCGTGTTGCTAATGCATGGGAAGTAACTCGTATTCTCGCCACCCCGGCTTGCACAGGTGAATCATCCAATCAAATTCCATTACATGTATTATGAGCGCATGAATTAAGTGTGCAGTACTTGGTTTTGATGGAGAGTGTACACACGATGTAAATGACGTTAATCTTCGGATAAAGCCTAATTTGCTGCATGTGAGTATGTAATGATTTTCAAGGTATATGTGAGTTCTTTTCTGTAAAAATACCAGTATCCCATGCAAATGATTGCTGATGTACCGCATCCATTGATCATCATCTGTAACCGATGACTCACCAGTTGTACATATAACATGGCATGCACTGCATGATGCAGCACATTGATTTGAACGTTTAACATTTTACATTTTCATTAGTACTGTTTCTCTTTATGGTATGTGCATCGTATTCCTCCCCCCCCCCCCCCCCCGAAAGAAAATGAAGAAACTAGCAGCAAGAGAAACACCATCAAAATAACGAGTTTGCAATTCTAAGCTGCAAAGCCTAATGTACTAATGCAGAGGCATAGGACTAGACTCGTATGCTCTTGATAAGTGACTTGGAACATATTCCATCGCACACAGGATCTAGCCATATATACAGTCACTGCTGTCAATGTATTCCCCGTTTTGCTTGGTACATATCAGACCCAACATTTGGGTGCTAGTAGTTTAGATTATGCAACGTTCCACAAAGGGGCGCTCGCAGAATCTTTTTCAGGGCTGGTGTGGGGGTGGGGCAAACATGTAGTGGTCAGCTTTTAAGTTTTAAGAATGTATGCCAAAACATGTTTAGGTGTGTGTGTGGGCGGCCAATCGTACAACGTCTGTCGGATTAAGCGTGCAATGATAACACCTTTGCTGTGTATCGATGTGATTCATCATACCCAAGTCACAACTTACGATGCTATACATCATCAGTACACATATGAACTTCATGGTCTTTTCACCTTTTGAAGGTCTGTCAGGGTATGGGCGCCTGCAGATAGGGGAGAGGTGGAAGGGCATTTGACCCCCCCCCCTCCATTTTACCTCTAAATATGATTTGGACTACATCTGTATGTTAATAGCTGACCATTACTTGTTCCATCCCCACCCCGCCAGAAATACATATGTGGGCGCCCCAGCATCAGTGGTAGGTTGAGCCCTTTAATGTGTGATGACATACTGGTTGCATTTCCAGTATTACAGACAGACCTAAGCACAACATCTATTTATATGCCATGATTCTTAATGACAAGTTATCAACAATACTTGTTAGTTGTCAGTGAGTTTAAGTCAATCTTTAGGCTATTATATATGGAGGGGAAGTATCACCATAATTCTCTGCAAGTACTGTTTTATTATTATATGTTGTATATTCTATCCTGGATATTTGTGTTTTCTATTAGTTCTGTGCTGTATGTGTTATTCTATTTTGCATTTCTTATGTGTGTAGGATGCACAGTCTTGATGGCATTTTTGCATCTGCTAATATTTATTATTGAGTTTATAAGGTATGATATTACAATATTGCAGTTTCCAATTATATGTGAGTGATTCTGTGTGCATTTATAATATTAAACACATAAGCATTCTTAAATGTTTCTTTCCAAATCACATTTTCTCTCTGCAGTTTACAGATTTCATTTAATACTTCACTGTATTACACAAGTCAAATGTTCACATACTGAAAGTTTGAATACATCACAATAAAATTTGCAAGTTGGCTGTTAATATGACACAAGATGCAACAGATTAATGTCCCATTAGAACACAGAGGGCATAGTGATAGCAAATGTCCCATTATAACACAGAGGGCATAGTGATAACAAATGTCCCATTATAACACAGAGGGCATAGTGATAACCAAATGAACAATATTGGTGATGTGGATCAGGTATAATGCACATTCTAATCAAGGATGACAAAACAACAGAGTCCGCCTGTCATGCTGAGACAGGAACGTAGTATTTGTTGAGTAATAAGACCATATAAGTTCTGCTGCTGTTCAGAGTAATTTTTAATATATTTTTTATGAATGTTTTTCTACAGGTGAATAATTGAGAAGAAACCACTCTTTACCATTTATCAGTAGTTCCAGCATAATCTCCAGTTTTAAAAGTTCATAGCTCGGTCTAATCATCCCAGTGATCTCACTCTCATGTTTACCTAATGTTAATGTGGCAGGGCCCTGGGTGGCAGATTGGTCAAAGGCACTCAACTTTTACAATGTAGGTATGTGGCAAAGTTTTCCATTAGCATGGGGGTTGCTGGTTTTTCCTCCACCGGATTTGCTGACAGTCATGTTTAACCTATGATGTGCTAAAAAAAATGTCATTAAACCCACAACAACAACAACAATAACATAGCATGGCTTTTTGATATGCATGTGTATGAAATTAGTGACATGTATTAGCAAGATAGGCCCTTGCTGAAAGGAATGGTCAGCATGACAACAGTACTGATGAATGCATTGTTTGGGCAGAAATGTATGATTTTATTTCTATAGGTTTTGTGCTAGCCTTGCAAAACAGTCATTCAACTTATTTACCCATTCCTACTCTAAATCATACATCAAAACCAAATAATTGGTTGAATTTTCCTGATTGCATGAATAACTTAACAAAAGAGCATCATGTGATAGATTTTTTTCTTCTCAGAAATAAAAGCATTTTGAAAATATGACAAAAAAATGTTTAATTGATTTATGAAATTAAATGAACAAGTGACAATGTTCATATAGTTTTCAATCTTTGTTCACAGCTATAGAAATTTGAAGAAAATTTTTAAATTTCTTTTTGCACAGTAATTAGATAATAATGCAGAATTTATAAACATTTTATATTAAACAAGATATTTATATTAAGATATGAACTTCTTGAGTCAATGTTAAGTCTTGTTAATAAAGTTTCATGTGGTTAAAAATTACCGTTTTTCTGTTTTATTTGTTTGTCTTGTCTGTGTTTTGTATTTGCCTTTGAAAAAGACTCATTAAAGAGTCAAAAGTGCTCAGGCTAGTGAGAAACTAGTTTTGCACTGTTTGTTTTATCTATACCCCTCTCAGATGTATTTGCAATATCAACAGTTTGGCAAATTTCCAGTAGTAATTTAGAATGAACTATATTTACAGACAACATGCAGACCAACAGAAGCAGGGCATCATTTAATGCCGTGACGTGTCTGAATGAAGTGTGCTACAATGCATAAATACATGAATAAATTTTAAAAAATGATATGTCATTCTGCCAGTCTAGTTGGATGGAGATTGCTAGAATGATAAATAATAAATAAGAGTGCTGTCTGCTGTGAGCTAGGTAACCAGTGTGGTTGTGTCTTCCATGCTTAGTATCTGCAATTTACTGGACCCAGAATAGTTTTACCACTTTAGTGGTTAATCCAAGAGCTCCGTCTGTTGTTGTAATGGGTCATTACAATAATGCACAAATAGTATTGATTACAATATTCCACCTTGTCTTACACTAATATCTTAGTTGTAACTTTCACTGTACTACATGGTAACATTTGCATTGTTGTGTATTTTTACCATTATGGTTATTAGTATGTAATCAAGAGAACTGTCAGAATACACTGAGGAGATTTATAAATGGAATATTGCAATGGAGAAAATTGATGTTGTGTAAAATTGAAAATATGCACATGGAGTCAAAGATGTGAAATAGCAGTATTCCAATATCACACACATAAAATTTAGAAGAAACCATTGGCAGATGTGAAGATGCAAACTTATATGTACATGTTACACACACACATATAGAAAATGAAGAATAGAATAATGCAGAATAGAAATAGAGCATATAATATTAGAAAATACATGCATAAAATGATGGTGGTAATCCCCTGACATAATTTCAGGCTACTCCATTTGATCAGATGCAGGACTTGTCTTCGCCTCCACTCCCTTTGCTTTGCACTGCATGGTTGCTTTTAAAACATCCTGTATCAAATTCATGTCTTTACTTGGAAGACAGTACAATGTTGTCTTCAAAACAGAAGTAGTACAATTTTCTCATGCAAGTAAATTCTCATCTAGAACAACTCTTGGTGTGCAAGGTTAGCACGCTACTGGGATAAAGTCAGGAGAATTGATAATTTTTTCTCAACCGTGAAAAGTCCTGGAATTTCGCAAATATTGATGAAAGTTGGGGAAAAATGATTTTGCAAAAGTCATAGTCACAAATGTTCTAATAATTTAAAGTTGAGTCCTGATGGAAAATCCAAGATGGAAGATGATGATATATGCTGTGGTCAGTACTGTGCTTATCTACAGTTCCTTGTAGAAATACAAATAATGGCACTCTGGCATTGGAAATCCAAATTAAATTTGTAAGCAACGTCTTTCCAAAATTTCTGTGTGAGCACTAATCAAAATATTTACAGAGAAAAAAATTAATCCTTTTGAAATCCAACTGATCTGAAAAAAATTATAGCTCAAAATCTGGCTAAAACAAACTAACTTGACATCAGTGTAAAAAGCCCCAGATCTCTCTTGAAAACAAAGGTTATATTGTATTATAAGACGCAGTTTTGAAATTCCCCCAAGTTGCGAAATTAGAAGGGGCAGGGTCACGTGATCATGTTTATATCATGTACACAGAATATGGCCTTGATTAGACCAATAATTTTCTCTGAGAAATAAAAAAGTAAAAAAAAATTTTGTTTACATCTTAAACCCAAAGTCCCATCATGACCTTGACAACAACCAATCATTTTAAAATAAAAATAGAACTTTGTTTACTAATTTTGAATCAAGGTCAGCATCCAGGCCAACACCTGGTGTTTATGAAAAGAATGATTCAGGTCAACCAATTTTCTGGAAAAAAATATCATCTCCAGTGAATAAATTTATATTATAATAGCATATAATAGAATAAAAATTTTAAAACTGACAATTAAATTAAAATAAAAATGAATTAAATCAGATACATATAACACCTTTTTTCAAACAACTTGCCCATGTGCTTGACATTACTGTTATGATTGTAAGTGGCAATCCATCTGTGGTAAAGCATCTATTGTTTCCATGCCATGCTTTTCTTTCCCCACATCAAGAACTCTTACAATTGTGAGTGGCAATCCATCTGTGGTAAAGCATCTATTGTTTCCATGCCATGCTTTTCTTCTTTCCCAACATCAAGAACTCTTACAATTGTGAGTGGCAATCCATCCGTGGTAAAGCATCTATTGTTTCAATGCCATGCTTTTCTTTCCCCACATCAAGACTCTTACAATTGTGAGTGGCATTACAATAGTGAGTGGCAATCCATCTGTGGTAAAGCATCTATTGTTTCAATGCCATGCTTTTCTTCTTTCCCAACATCAAGAACTCATACAATTGTGAGTGGCAATCCATCTGTGGTAAAGCATCTATTGTTTCAATGCCATGCATTTTTTTCCCCACATTGGGTCATTATTTTCTTGTGCTTGGCTATTACTTACATAGTATATTTCCTCAACAAGTTGCCCTTTTTAACTTGCATGATAGCACTTTTCATTTCTTGTAACCAGTCAGTTATATGGTCAATATCATTTGAGTATTTTGCATGATATTAAGTAGCAATAGGCCTATGCTGGTCACTGCCAATTACAATTAACATCACATTGTCAATCATTCATAAAGACTGTCTTTGCTTATTGGAACTGAACTGTTTGTGGCAGTGTGTGCACTCAAGGGATAATGTTTTCATACGCAGTTAATTAGATATGATTAAATGGGCTTTATATTCCAACATGAATTGCCTTTGTTGCTAATATCTGGGCATGGTCAGTTTTGTGCATTTTAAATGATATATTGACTTTTTTTAAGAAGTTACAATAATTAATGTGGGATAGCATGGAATTGAATCTGAACCTAACAGCAATTCTGTTCTCAAGAGGTTTCTGACAGGTTTCACTTGTCAGTTAAGAATTCCTTTCATGTAGTTTAGAACTCCACATTAATGATGACGGTCAGATATGACATTTTTTTAGCAGCAGATTATGCAATTCTTCTTCTGACAAACTCAAACAGTACACTAAATAGTACAGACCAGTCTGGTCATAACATGTTTTAAAAGATAAATCTAATCAACAAACAAACACATGTATACTGTCATTTAATAAATTAAATCATAGTTCATCCAAATAATTTAAAGGGCACATGAGAGAAAAAGAAGAAATGAAAAGCCTAGTGAAGTTAGGAAATCTCTTATAAGTCACTGTAATTAATGAATATTTTATATTTGGTATTGTATATGTCACTCTTACATGTCACTGTAATTAATGATTATTTTATTATTTGGGCTTGTATATGTCACTGTTATATGTCACTATAGTTAATGATTATTTTATTATTTGGGCTTGTATCTTACTATCCATTCAGTTTCCTTTGAAATCATTTTTGCCACGTGTTAAGCTAAGAAGAATTGAAAACTAAAAAATAAAATCAATACTAAGCAAGAATGCATCAGGTTTTTCATTTTTATGGAACACAAATGAAACTGGATATTTTAAACCTTACAAGTCATATGCTCACTTAATTTCTTAACTTTACAACAATAATAATAATTACTAGTTAATAATAATAATATTATTATTTTTATTAACAACAGCAACAATTCAGGATGAAATAAGGTTCCTTTTGAGCATGAGATATGCATATAAAGTGTTTTTTGGTACGCTAATTACCATATCCCTTTTTAGATTCTGATGGAAACACTGGTCTAAACTCTTGGGTAACTGTATACTTTCCACCTTGGAACTTTTTCTATTGTTACAAGTCTATACTCTTAAAATAAGTAACAGAAAAGAGTGAAAAGCAAAAGGCTTTGTAAAATTCAACAGATAATTCTCTAGAATACAAAGTGAAAATTAAAAGAAACAAAAACTTATGTTAGTGTGGATCGAATTAAATCCCAAAATAATCATATAAATACAGACACAAGTCTTAATAATAAAAGCTCTGAATAAACGTTTGTAGAAATCCAACGCTGAAGGTGTTGATGTGCCTGTGGAAGCTGTATCAAGTTCATCCAAGTCTTTTCTTGAAACACACTAATATAATTCCAAGTGACTTTCTCTGCCCAAGAATATTATTTTTTATGAGCACTCTGTATTTCCTGAGAAAATAATCACCCAATTAAATAATTTGAAGAAGTAAACTCCAGCCCAAATGAACTTCTGGACACAACAGTAATACAAAATTGATTCTGCTAGATCTTCAAGCATGAATGAATAATCTTTCCAGTAACTTGATTATATAGACTCCCACTTGACCTCAGGTCACAATTAACATTTTTAAAAAACAACAGTTAACAGAAAATAACCTTCTAGAAAGTTCTTAATGTTTACAAAAAAAATGTTAGATATTATTAATATTTTTTATTTCTTTCTAATTTCATGGTGTTTGTTTTTGTAATAATATTATTATATGTTTTTTATCTTATAGGTGTTGTCTAATGTTGTAAAGCGCTTAGAGCTTCTAAAGATTAGGCGCTATACAAAGTCCTCATTATTATTATTATTAATATTAGAAAGTCTGTAGCTAATATTATAAAAGATAACAGGGACAATGTCAGGTACACCAGTTCAATTGTAGGAGAATTCAAATAACCTAGACCCAGCCCCAGTAAACATGTTTGCTTCTGTTAATAATGATGCAAATATTAAACCAATGCACATAGAGAATAATTTAGCTACATATTAGTTGTTTAAAGAATTTTTTAAAAATCAATTCAAGAGAAGTAGAAAATAAACTTAATCATGGATAAGGTCGAGTCCAACATACAATATTACATTACAATAATATATAATGAAATTTATTAATAAAACTATAAAAAAAATATTTAAAAAAAACAACAAACAAACAAACAAGGCAGATAAATATATATAAAACAATTATCCAACAACATACAAAAACAGAAGTCAGCTTAGGATAAATTGTGAGATTTTCAAAATATTTGATCAGGAGTTTTGATTTCAAGAAGGAATGATTTCATTGAGAATGGCAAATGTTTCATTAGAGCACTTTCCTGTCCCATGAGGGCTCAGAGCTTTTTGCCACCTTTTGAGTGGTTTTTCCTGTGAAAATTTGGTGCAATTTCCAAGTGAGGGATTGAATAGATCTTTTTTATAAATAATATGCTGCCATAAACAGGAGATTATGTTTGGCTGTAAAGTGGGCAAACAATGTCTCAGCATATACAGCTTTTTCACATTGATGCAATTCAGTGAACATGGATTTCATTCATGGCATATTGTGTGGTTTCTGCATGACATATAATGCCATTCTTGTCACACAGCAGATTATAAAATCAACTTTATGGAAAGGGTAGTATGCTTACTCGTGTCCCTTGATTCCAAAACCCAACCTTGATCAGTTATCCAAATTATATTTGGTAACATATAATCTGTCTCAGCAACATTTAAGCACTGAAACAGAATCTAACCTGCAAAGAGAATCAAAATAATGGTAATTGTTTCATGCTTTTAAAGATCTTTAGTGATCCAACCACAGGCAGTATTACTGGAACTATGCTGCACTCAAAGCAAAGTATGAAAGAAATGAGAAATTTTTTTAAACTTTAAATAATTTTGAGTACATGAGAGATTTCAGTGAGTAACATGAGAATCAGGAAACATCCCTCATCTTAGGAAGAAAACCCTCTTGGTGGGGAGGTTCACATGTATGCAATAAGTTTAGTGTAGAAGAACAAGTTTTTCAAAAGACAAATGAAAAGCTGACACAAGATCATATGCATGTTGTGTAGTGATTCCCACAGGCCATTTTAGGATGTCATCCTTTCATTGTTTTTTTTTCACACCAGGACATTTTTTCTGGTGCCAGACAGTATTTTACATTCTGCCAGGCCTTTTTTCGATTGCAAACTGGTCTCTTACATGTCACATTTAATGGTCATTTATGTGGCTGATATAATTTTTATGATTGTAAGTGGTAGAGTGCACTGATTGCAGCAGAGTGTCATTTCACTGAATATCAGTTGACATGCCAATGGGGGCCAGAGTGGCCGAGTGATCCAAAGCGCTCTCTGTTACAGATCACTGCCATCTCACCTCTATCTGTGTGGGTTCAAGTCTTGGATTCGGCCAGTGTGGTTATGTGAGAAAGCTTGCCAGTAGCTTCTAGTGTGTCGGTGGTTCTTTACAGGGGTTTTCCTGGGTTCTTCCTCCACCATTAATACTGGCCACCATGTATAGCCTGTTGTGTGATGAAAAATGGCATTAAACCCTACAAAAAAACAACGACATGCCATTGAGTAGATATGATTAAAAGGATTATCTTTCCAATTTGAATTGCACTTTTTGTGTCTCGCTAACAAAAAACAGTTGCTTATTTGCTTGATATAATTTCTATGATCACAAGTATCAATACATCTTTCATCATACCTGAAGTGCAATTACACCACCTGATGATGCATAAAGGATGCCTTCATTTCAACGGATTGCACAGTGTCTCATCTCATTGAACAGCATTTTACATGCCAGTGAGTAGATATAATTAAAGGGAATGTCTTTACCAGCGGAATTCTTTTAAAAGAGATTAAAAGAAATGAAGATGGGAAAGTCAAAGATTGCAAAGACGATGAACATTTTTTACTTTTGTAACATGAATGTATAAATCATAACCAGATGATTTTATATAGTTAAAGCATTTTTTAAAACTGTTTATAAATGAATTAAAGATGACAAAACCTCCAACACATTTATTGTGCTTAATTTTTTCTCTCTTACAAAAGTGCACATTCAATAGCAGCAATAAATTACCTACTGCTATTTTGCAGCATGATGCTTTTTTATGACTGCTATTTTGCAGCATGATGCTTTTTATGACTGCTATTTTGCAGCATGATGCTTTTTATGCCCAAAAAGCTGTTTCATGCGAGTACATCCTCATACATAGTGGAGAATTGTCAGGATAACTGAATCCACTTGTGCACCTGGCTTGAGGCATGTATAGAACTGTCTTCTATTTTAAGGACTATGCTCTATGGACATCATGCCCAGATTGTCACCTGAGAAAATTTACTTGAGGCTAGTGTTTCCAGCATTAGCGGTCTCCCTTCTGCTATTAATTCTAATCTCAGTGTTGTGATATCTCTTCCACAATTTAAATTATGTGCCAGTAACATTTGGAATTGAACTTTCTAAATGATAAATAGAGTTACCTCATGTTTTCCACACATTGGGGTTTAATTATACCATTTCACAACTCATGTTTACCACCTATTAAGGGTTTGGGTATACCTTTTCACAACTCATGTTTTCCACACTTTAGGGGTTTAGTTATACCATTTCACAATTCATGTTTTCCGTGCATTAGGGGTTTGGTTATACCATTTCACAACTCATGTTTTCCACACATTAGGGGTTTTGGTATACCATTTCACAACTCATGTTTTCCACCCATTAGGGGTTTGGGTATAAGATTTCACAACTCATGTTTTCCACCCATTAGGGTTTGGGTATACTATTTCACATCTAAACTAGCATGTAATAGCAGCTGCCTCACTTAGTGCTCAGCATTAAGTAGTTACTGTTTAGGACTGGTCGGCTTTTGTCAGGATAATGTGACTGGGTGGGACATCATGCTACATGTCTGCGGCATAATGCCCCATTGCTAGACATCACTATAAACTGTTATAATGCAGGCTTTGTAGCGATATGACTGAATTTTTTTAAAAGCTACATTAAGAATCCATATCACGCACACAGACACATTTCTTTGTTGGAAGCGTTTGTGTTCCTGTTTCTTTTTTCATTTCTAATTTTACCATTTCATTTTCAGGACTTATAACTAGCACTCTTAGTACAGATTGATCTTTGTATTAGTCTGGTGGCACATCAGTAGTAAACATATTTGGGGACTAGTAGAATTTTGCTTCAATATGGTCTGTCAGATGAATTTAAAACAAGAAAAACACAGGTGAATCAAGGAATAGAAAAGAAAACAGAAGAAGGAAATTGATACATCCTGGTCCATCCAGTCATGGTAAGAAACTCTAAAATAATAAAATTTAAAATCAAATTCCAAATGCATCAGCGTTAGATTACACCAGATGGATCAGATGTTTTAATGACCAGCATTAGATTACACCAGATGGATTAGATGTCCTAATGACCAGCATTAGATTACACCAGATGGATCAAGTGTCCTAATGACCAGCGTTACATTACATTAGATGTTTTAATGACCAGCATTACATTACACTAGATGGATCCAATTTCTTAATGACCAGCATTAGATTACACTAGATGGATCCGATGTCTTAATGACCAGCATTAGATTACACCTGATGGATCAGATGTCTTATTGACCAGTGTTAGATTACATCAGATGGATCAAATGTCTGAATGACCAGCGTTAGATTACACCAGATGGATGCAATGTCTTAATGGCCAGCATTATATTACACTAGATTGATCAAATATCTTAATGATCAGTGTTAGATTACACCAGATGGATCAAATGTCTTAATGACCATCGTTAGATTAAACCAAATGGATCCAATGTCTTAATGACCAGTGTTAGATTACAACAGATGTCCCACTTGTCTTAATGACCAGCGTTAGATTACATTTGATGGATCAAATGTCTTAATGACCAGCATTAGATTACATTAGATGGATCAGTTGGCTTAATGACCATCGTTAGATTAAACCTCAAGATCAAGTGTCCTAATGACCAGCATTAGATTACATTAGATGTTTCAATGACCAGCATTAGATTACATTAGATGTTTTAATGACCAGCATTAGATTACACCTGATGGATCAGATGTCTTAATGACCAGCGTTAGATTACACTAGATGGATCTGATGTCTTAATGACTAGCATTACATTACACCTGATGGATCAGATGTCTTATTGACCAGTGTTAGATTACACCAAATGGATCAGATGTGTTAATGACCAGCATTAGATTACACCAGATGGATTAGATATCCTAATGACCAGCGTTAGATTACATTAGATGGATCAGTTGTCTTAATGACCATCGTTACATTAAACCTTATGGATCAAGTGTCCTAATGACCAGCGTTAGATTACACCAGATGAATTAGATATCCTAATGACCAGCATTAGATTACACCTGATGGATCAGATGTCTTAATGACCAGCGTTAGATTGCACCTGATGGATCAGATGTCTTATTGACCAGTGTTAGATTACATCAAATGGATCAAATGTGTTAATGACCAGCATTAGATTATACCAGATGGATTAGATATCCTAATGACCAGCGTTAGATTACACCAGATGGATCAAATGTCTTAAGGACCAGCGTTAGATTAAACCAAATGGATCAAATGTCTTAATGACCAGCGTTAGATTACATCAGATGGATCAGATGTCTTAATGACCAACGTTAGATTAAATGTCATGGATCAAGTGTACTAATGACCAGCATTAGATTAAATTAGGTGTTTTAATGATCAGCATTAGATTACACCAGATGGATCAGATGTTTTAATGACCAGCGTTAGATTGCACCTGATGGATCAGATGTCTTATTGACCAGTGTTAGATTACACCAGATGGATCCGATGTCTTAAAGGCCAGCATTACATTACATTAGATTGATCCAATGTCTTAATGACCATCGTTAGATTAAACCAAATGGATCCAATGTCTTAATGACCAGCGTTAGATTACATTTGATGGATCAAATGTCTTAATGACCAGCGTTAGATTAAACCTCATGGATCAAGTGTCCTAATGACCAGTGTTAGATTACATTAGATGTCTTAATGACCATCGTTAGATTAAACCTCATGGATCAAGTGTCCTAATGACCAGCATTAGATTACATTAGACGTTTTAATGACCAGTGTTAGATTACACCAGATGGATCCAGTGTCTTAATTACCAGTGTTAGATTACACCAGATGGATCCAGTGTCTTATTGACCAGTGTTAGATTACACCAGATGGATCAAATGTCTGAATGACCAGCATTTCATTACATTAGATGGATCAGATGTCTTAATGACCATCGTTAGATTAAACCTCATGGATCAAGTGTCCTAATGACCAGCATTAGATTACATTGATGTTTTAATGACCAGTGTTAGATTACACCAGATGGAAGAAATGTCTTAATGACCAGCATTAGATTACATTA
The DNA here is from genome assembly GCA_028554795.2 of Sinohyriopsis cumingii. Taxonomy (NCBI): domain Eukaryota; kingdom Metazoa; phylum Mollusca; class Bivalvia; order Unionida; family Unionidae; genus Sinohyriopsis; species Sinohyriopsis cumingii. The sequence goes on from CM068837.1 coordinate 94,733,780, forward strand.
GATGGATCAGATGTCTTAATAACCAGCATTAGATTAAACCTCATGGATCAAGTGTCCTAATGACCAGCGTTAGATTACATTAGATGTTTTAATGACCAGTGTTAGATTACACCAGATGGAAGAAATGTCTTAATGACCAGCATTAGATTACATTAGATGGATCAGATGTCTTAATAACCAGCGTTAGATTAAACCTCATGGATCAAGTGTCCTAATGACCAGCATTATATTACATTAGATGTTTTAATGACCAGTGTTAGATTACACCAGATGGATCCAATGTCTTAATGACCAGCATTAGATTACATTATTATGGATCAGATGTCTTAATGACCATTGTTAGATTAAACCTCATGGATCAAGTGTCCTAATGACCAGCATTAGATTACATTAGATGTTTTAATGACCAGTGTTAAATTACACCAGATGGATGAAATGTCTTAATGACTAGCGTTAGATTACATTAAATGGATCAGATGTCTTAATGACCATCGTTAGATTAAACCTCATGGAGGAAGTGTCCTTATGACCAGCGTTAGATTACATTAGATGTCTTAATGACCATCGTTAGATTAAACCTCATGGATCAAGTGTCCTAATGACCAGCATTAGATTACATTAGATGTTTTAATGACCAGTGTTAGATTACACCAGATGGATCCAATGTCTTAATGACCAGCATTACATTACTGTAGATGGATCCAGTGTCTTAATTACCAGTGTTAGATTACACCAGATGGATCCAGTGTCTTATTGACCAGTGTTAGATTACATCAGATGGATCAAATGTCTGAATGACCAGCGTTAGATTACATTAGATGGATCAGATGTCTTAATGACCATCGTTAGATTAAACCTCATGGATCAAGTGTCCTAATGACTAGCGTTAGATTACATTAGATGTTTTAATGACCAGTGTTAGATTACACCAGATGGAAGAAATGTCTTAATGACCAGCGTTAGATTACATTAGATGTTTTAATGACCAGTGTTAGATTATACCAGATGGATCAGAAGTCTTAATGACCATCGTTAGATTAAACCTCATGGATCAAGTGTCCTAATGACCAGCATTAGATTACATTAGATGTTTTAATGACCAGTGTTAGATTACATCAGCTGTCTTATTGACCAGCATTAGATTACACCATATGGATTAGATATCCAAATGACCAGTGTTAGATTAAACCAGATGGATCCAATGCCTTAATGACCGGCATTACCTTACACCCGATGGATCCAGTGTCTTAATGACCAGCATTACATTACAGTAGATGGATCCAGTGTCTTAATTACCAGTGTTAGATTACACCAGATGGATCCAATGTCTTATTGACCAGTATTAGATTACACTAGATCAGACTGGCTATTGGCTATTCCAGATGATGTGTTATTATAATACATGTATATCCAGATTTCTGTGTACCACTGATTTTAAGGCACTGTCATTTTAGGGACTACAAAAGTCTAATGATTTGTAACTTTTAAATCTACAGTAGTCCCTGGACAAGTGAAAAAATTGGTCAGTTTATCCCTGCTGGACATTCAACCATTGTTACAGACACTTGTTTTAGGATGCATCAATTGGTATTTTACCATTACAAATTAGACCTTAATAAAATATCTTACCACAACCATATGTAGCAGAAAGTGTCAATGCTGGATCTGTTTATATATGGGCATTATATAGCAATAGATGTGGATGACAGTGATAATGCTAATGTGGAAGAATCTCAGTCATCTATTTGTTAATAATGTCATTGTTTGAAATTAAATTTTCAGGCTGTAGTAGAATAGATCATTTTGTCTCTCCTGCATTGGTAGGAGGTTAGATCTAAGCATTACTTTTCCACTTGGTTCAGCGGAACTGGCACCATAAAACACTGCATGCAAATATATGAAAGTCAGGTAACATTCACTTTATAACATGTAGACTTATTTCATAAAGAAGACACTTTTCTACTTAAATCTGGTTTGAACAGAACAATTTTTTGACTTGCATCTAATAATTATTTCAGAGATTCCTACAACTAAAAACTGTGCAGAGCTGCTTTGAAGCAACTTTCAACAAATGATTAACTCTAAAAGACATCAAGTGTTCTGATGGCATTATGGCTGAATATGGATGGGGCCTTTCAGAAGAACTAATAAAGAAGGCATGCACTGAACTAAATGAGATTCCTGAGCAGAGATGGGGAGCTAACATGGCAGTCAAAGAACAAATGGTCACCAGACCAGATATAAGTGAGTTAGTGACTCCCATGCTTCAGCAAATCATGAGACATAGATATCATGTTTTTGAGCATTAGGGTTGTTGATTTTCTATTATGATGTTATGATTAAAATTTCAAAAGTTGCATAGCAAACTTATTGGTATTGCTCACAGGCAAGACCTGGCTGACAAATCTGTCTCTGTATTGATATTATTTTTTATATCATTCTTGAGGTAGATGTGGATGTGTGTACTTTTCTCTGAGAAGGTGGACCAAATCTGGTCCTTCATATGTTTGAGCAGATTCCAGATATGTATAGTGTCAGGGCTGTTCCATTAAAATATACATGGGACCGGGGGCAAGGCAGTTTTGAATTTGGGTAGTCACCCATAATTATTATTAAGGCCTTTTAGAACCCATCAAAATAATTTAATTAATGTTATATATAAACAGTAAAGATTATTTTTAACATGTAACAGGAAATGGTTAATTTTACAACATTACAACTTAGAATACATTCAAATTAATTATTTTTCATAAGTTGTATGTACATAATATATACTGATAAGATTTCAGCTTGTATGTAATTGCACACAGACATTTGTATGAATGCATGTTATCATGAAAAAACAATAAACCAATAACTCAACATGCATCTAGCTTGTGAATCATAAAATCACTTTTCTGTGGAAATGTCTCTGTTCTGACAGTAACAAGTAATTTAGTCCTTTATTTACTTATTTATTTGGATAGATCAAAAGTATTGATATTCATTTCTTTTTAAATGTGAGACTTGTTTTATCTTCACATATTTTATGAATGACATGCAAAAGTTCATGAAGAAAATCGGTTGTGTCAGTATCAGCTGTACTCAATTATTAAACATACAGATATATTGATAAATTATGGGATCCAAAGTATAAAACAAAATATTTGTTTATTCTTTAATTGCATTGATCAGCAAGCTCTAACATGTAACCATAAAGTTTATAAATTGCTTTTATGTTACTTTGTTAAAGATTGTAGTCATTATAGTTATAAATATAGTGTGCATTTATTTAGGACTATCTCTATCAGACCAGCTCCAGTTGGGTCATCATGTTATGTTAGTCCTAGTGTACAAGGATTGGATCCATTGCCAGACTATAGATAGCCAATATGTTCCAATATAAGTGCAAACCTAAATCTGGCTGTTGGACCTAGTCATCATTTCTGGTCAGCATGCTAATTGGAAATTTCGTTGCAACATTAGGCTTTAATGTGAGCATTTCTGGCTAAGAGTCAAAAACTGACACATTTGAATTATGACTGGTGCTTGTAAATTTGTTATGGCTGTGGTGAAAGAGTATTTAACATGCCTAGGTATATATTTATTGTAAAACCATGACATGCATACAGGATTGCTACAATATCTACATTCTATTTTAGATTTTCTCTTTTTCCATAACATTTAGCACATCTAAAATGCTATCAGCATGGAAAGTCACTCCTCTACCATAAATGTCATTATATGATCACTCTATAACCATGTTTGTAGAAGATTAAAAGACATAGACAAGGTCATCATATACTGATCTACATGATAGGCAATATATCTTATAAATTATGCATAGTTCTGTATGCTTATTATTTATAGTTGGGAATGGTTCTACATAATACTTCAAAACAGCATTCAATTTAACATCCATATTTCAAAATATATCACCAAAATGATTTCTTACATCATTGTTAAAATGTTGTGTTCCAATCTTTAACAGGATAAAGACAATGAATTATTCAAACTTCATTCAAGAAATTCAAGTCTGTCAAGAATATGCATGACCAGGTGTAATTTGAGACCCAGTAAAGTTAATCCAACAAACTTAGAACTCAATATATTGTTCATGATAATTCCCTCTGAAACGAAGCTAACACAAGCAGTGTTGACCCTAACCCTTGTATCTAAATCCACATTTGTCACCTTACAGATCACAAATACATGACCTTGATCATAGCAACAGGCTCATGGCAGCAAAATCATATAAAATGGGATTTTAAATGGAATGCTTAGTATAAATGACATGTTGGGACTTATTTACATGTATGACATTAACATCTATAACAATGACAAATGCTCAATCTGAAATTCCTAAACGCCTCGTTTATGAATTTCTGGAAAAAAACATCATCAAGTATATCACCGGAAATGAAGAAAAAGTGTCATCGAAAGATTTAATTGCACACTAAAAGAAAAGATCAATAAACAACTCACAACTAAAAGCACTAACAGGTATGTTGATGATCTGCCAAAGAGTATGTCAGATTATAATAACACTAAATATAAAACACTTGGAATGTTGCCAAATATAGAAGTTAATAATCCAGTACTGGCAAACGAGACTATGTAACGAAGACACAAATTTAGTGTGGGTGATTTAGAATTTCACTAGTGAAAAAAACATTCACAAACAGACTCACTCCATATTGGTTCAAGGAAGCACTCGTTGTAGATACTTGGAAGTTTTTATGAACAGGAGCTACAGAAAACAGATCAGGATATATTCGTCATCGAACGAGTGATAACAAGAAAAGGTAAGTGAAGTTTGGTCAAATGGAGAGGTTATGGAGACAGTTTTAATAGCTGGATACCAACTAGTGAAATAAAACTTTGATTAAATTGCTAGCGATCCAGTTATTGTATATTTTTTCATACTTCAAAAGGACAGACTTGTATTTCACATGCCTACACAATGATATCAAATATTGTCTTTGTGTTGTTGAGAGTGTGCACTCTCTCGACATATTAAAAATCTTAGTAAACAGAAAATAAAATTTTAAATTTTGTTGAAGACCATAAACTTCTAACTGCCCATGATTGATAAATGGCTTTAACAACTCTCAGAATATCTGATGCTCAGAGACAGTAAAATTTAACTTTTTTATCTTTTTAGTGAGGTGATTGATATTTTACATCATACAGCAATTTTGCTGTGACAGAAACTTTCTCCTCTTGAGGTACTATGCCTAGTACAGCAGCAAATTTATCCACAACAACAGGAAATAGATATGTTTCTGTATCGAATTTCAAGTGCTTTGCACTCTGATTCTTCAAATCTTGATGTGATTCATGTTTGCAGTATCACAATCAATATCATAGTAAAGATCTGACAATCGATTCACAAACAACAAATTTGTTTGGGACATCTCTTATACATAAGACTTTTATCTAATTTACTGTCATAAAATGTCCGATTTAATAAGAAACATTGTCAGAGCTAAAATCTTAAATATAAACATGTTATTCAACACTGTCAAGCTATTTGTGAATAATGACAACAAAAAAAAACGGAACAAAAGTATGTAAATTTTATCATTAAATATGATCCTTATTCTGCATTTAGCATGTTACAAATTCCGAGCTATCAGAACTTGAGAAATTCAAAAAAGTCTTTGTTCAGTATAATAGAGAAGTGGTTATCTGACAAGGAAAACCCTTAGAAATATTATGAAAATTGATCTGTGAATAAACTACTAGCAGTGGAGTGCATGGGGTGCTCTGCACACTGCACTTTAATTTTGTGCTGATAAAATGGTGATACACAGCAATAGCAACCTTATAGCAGAATGGACTTTTTTGTGGTCAGTATGGCTAGATCCTAGTAGAATAAGATAGGGAAACTTTAAACACAAATATTGATTTGTCTGACAAGCAAAGATATTAAGCAGCAAGTGATTCTTAAAGAAAGATGATTCTATCCCCACTTGTTTTTGAGAAGGCAGATTTTGGTATTAACAGCTGCCTCACTTGGCAGTCAGCATTAAGAGGTTAGTCTTAGGACTGGACGGCCTTGTGTCAGAATAATGTGACCAAAGGAGACATCATGCTACATGTCTGTGCCATGATGGCCAAGTGCTGGATATCACTTTGAACTGCCACACTACAGACATCATAAGTGAAAAATTGTTAAATGCTATGCTAAAAATCCAAATCACACACACACTTATTTTTGTGGGGCCCAAATGGCCGAGTGGTCTAAAGCATTCTTTGTTATGGATCACTGCCATCTCACCTGTCTGCGCCAGTTCGAGTCTCGGATTTAGCCAATGTGGGTCTGTGAGAAAGCTTGCCAGTAGCTTCTCGTGGGTCTTTGGTTCTTTCCGAGGGTTTCCCTGGGTTCTTCCTCCATCATTGATACTGACTGCCATGTATAGCCTATTGTGTGCTGAAAAATGGCATTAAACTCCACAACAACAACAACAACAACTTATTGTTGCTGAATGGAATTCAACAAATTCTGCAATGAGCATGATGATAAACTCGATCTGAATGCTGTATTACATCACTCAAATTCTTCTTTCAGAATTTGTAAAGCATTATTAATTTGCCCTTTCCTGATCCAACATATTCTTAAGTTGAACAAAATCTCTCTCCACTAACATTTGTCAGTCAAATAACATTCATGGGTCACATCAATAGAACCTGTTGTACTGAAGATTTGGAACCAGTTTTTCAATATTGACTGGTCCACTACCTAATCTGTGACACGTGGTTTCAAATTGAAGAAATCCATGGGTTTCTTGGAAATGTGTCATGTATAGTTACAATAAATAGGAAAGTAGATACAGGCCAATGATGGATAAATGTGCAGTAGCAAATAGCCACATAATATGAGTTTCAAACATTATGCATTATTCTTATCTTGCTTGCTGCTAATGTTGCCTGTCAAACTGAACTTGGAAACATTTTTTTTTACAGGACTAAACAGGTACCTGTTGGCTCATTTTATTACTTGGGTTATTATCAATGGACGAGTACCCACAAACACTACCCATATCTCTCCCTATAATGACTTTCAGAATAATGTCATTATTGGGACACATTTATGTTTTGAAAGAAAGATATACTGTTATGCAGAATCTTTTCTAAAGTATTCAGACTTTGACAAATTTCAGTCTAATTGATGCATATTGCTTGACACTACATATATTGAATTAATAAATAGTTTGCTGTGATTAGGTATAAAACCATTCTTGATAATGTCTTCCCACTACCCATCACCACAAAAAGACAAGAAACTCTAAATACATGTGTACAAAACACGGATGCCCACTTACTGTGTGAAATTATGTGAGTTGGACAAGGTTTGGAAATGGGCAGTACCTACCTGAGGGACAAATATTGTCAGAAATTTATCAAGGCTATTGTTGATACTCGTAGGGTCAGAACAGGACCATATCATTTCCCCCCGTCAGTTTTTGTCAGTTATTAGTCTGATAAGTCTAACAAAGAGGCAGAAAATGTATGCATTCTTTTTAGTGCAAGGTAAATGTTATTAAATTTCATTTTATACTATTGAATTTGAACTATTAAACCATAAATTTAAACTTAAAAGCCAGAAATCTAAATTTAGATCCATTCCATTTATATAATATTGTAAATTTTCAAACACGAATTGAACATTAGATCATTCTAGTTAATTTAGTTTTGTTAATTCATTAATTTGGTATTTCTTCTTAGGTTGAAAATCAGTTTTTTGGTATAGAAAATGTACCCAAGGTAGACCGTGAAGCCATCAGTTGTGCTATAGAGGGCTTTATGTCAGAGAATTTCTTGGAAATGAATGGATGAAAAAGATTGTTGAAATAAGAATGGATGGTGTGTCAGTTATGTTAATGCTGATGATTATGCTGATGATAATAAATACCACACACAAGGTTTGTCAGCATTACAAAACAAAGCATATAAGCTGTTGATGAATTTAATGTAAACTGTAATAAAATAACAACCTTGTATGCATGTTTTTTTTATTGTGTATTTTACACGTTTTTAAGTAAGTACAACTATAAATGAAAAGGACCTTCCATCAGTCAAAAGAACAACCAGTTTTGAATGGCAGGAAATCCTGCAGGCTTCCTACTTAAAAAAGTTAGTGCCAAACCCTGTGTGGTGTTCTTAGGTACTTTGGAAGAAGTATACTGAAAATTTCCAACAGCAATACTTCTATGTTATGTAAAAATATTCTGATCCTTTCCAACTTTGACCAGTCAGTAATCAGTAGTACAAGTCATCAATACACACAGCACAATGTATAATAGTAATTTTTATAGAAAAGAGATTACAGTCAAACTTAGGCTGACACTTGTGAAATGAAAAAATCTTACTCATGGGACATCTGGTTTCTTTTTATGATGTTATTAACATTATAATATTGTTATCTGGAAAAAGTGGCACTTAATTGTTTAAGGGATGTTCAGTAAAATGTATTTTGGACCCTGGAAAGGCACTTTTGATGTGGAGTAGTGACCCATAGATGGCAGTTTTTACTTTTGTATCATTTTCATTATGAACTCTTTCAATAATCTGTGTGTGTACCCTGGAATTTACTTTGTGCATGATTTTACTTGGCTTTAGAGGGTTTAAGGAGATGTAGTATTTTGTTATAATTATGGATGTCATATGGGTTAAAAGGATATCATGGCTATTTTTATTATAATGAATCTTTTAAGATCTTTGCATAAGATGCTGGTAGAAGAGGGCTGCCCACCATAGTCTGGCTACTTTTCTTCACCAGCCTTATGACTGCATATTCAGTAGTGAATTTTGATTTGAAGCATCTTTAATTTCAACTCAAATTCCTTTTTCCTTTCAGATTTTCTTCGACAGGATGATGCTTTTATCTTGAGGTTTCTTCGTGCACGAAAATTTGACACTTTAGAAACATTTAAATTGTATGCTTCTTATTTTCTGTACCGTCAGAATAACCCTAATTTATTCAAAGACTTTAAAGCTTCTGAGAGTGCAATAAAGGAGGCTTTGTATGATGGTATTCCAGGAGTACTAGAAAAGTGTGATCATTTTGGGAGAAGGATAATAGTTTTATACTCAGCCAATTGGGATAATTGTCGTTATGGACTTTCAGCAATATATCGTGCAATACTTTTGACTCTGGAGAAGTTGATTGACAGTGAGGAATGCCAAATAAATGGCTTTGTGATAATTGTAGATTGGAGTCAGTTTACCTTCAAACAGTCCACCTGGCTCAATCCCAAAGTTCTCAAATTGATGATTGAAGGCTTACAGGTACCTAAATATGACAGAAGAATTCTGCCAATTCAGATATAACTGTTTACAGGTTCCTTATTTTCTCACATATTTACTGTTGTTGTGGTTTTTTTTTTGTTGTTACTGCAATAATGCAATAATAATAATAATAACAATTATTATTATTATTATTATAATTTGCACCTGCTTGTGACTGCCTAAAATAGATCATGATAATTCTAATTTAGATGCTTGATTGATAGAACAGCATGATTGCAATATCATGCAAGCATCTGCCACTAATCATTTTCGGTGACTCAACACTTATTAAACTTTTATAAAGTACTGTGATTGATTTTGTTATGTTTTTGCATGTATATATTTTCTGATTATACCATACTGATTTTACTGGGAGACCAGGCTGAACTATAATGTACATTACTTACTGTGTAAAGTTTGCGTAGCATCACTTAAATCCTTATTTATCCCCAAACATATTAAATGTAGATTTTGCTTTATTTATTGCTTCGACCAGCTTGCCGTCAGCCCTGGGCTGACGGCAAGCTGTTCAACATCGCCCATCTAAGACTAAAGTCACAGAGGTACTCATCTGTGAATTGCTCTTCGCCAACGATGCAGCCTTGACATCACACACGGAAGATGGACTGCAGCAGCTGGTATGCCGCCTCTCCCATGCTTGTAAGGAATTTGGACTGACCATCAGTTTGAAGAAAACAAACGTCATGGCGCAGGACGCAGACTCCCCTCCCTCTGTCACCATCGATGGGTAGAACTTGGAAGTTGTCGAGAACTTAACATACCTCGGGTCTAACATCTCCAGCTCACTCTCCATTGATTCTGAGGTGAACGGCAGGATTGCCAAGGCAGCAGCAGTGATGGCCAGACTTAACCAGAGAGTCTGGAACAACCCCAACCTCACAGAGAAGACCAAATTGCGTGTCTACCAAGCCTGCGTACTCAGCTCACTTCTCTACAGCAGCGAAACATGGACCACCTATGCAAGACACGAGAGGAAACTCAACAGCTTCCACCTGAGATGTCTGCGGCGCATTCTGCACATTCAGTGGCAGGACAAAGTACCCAACACAGAGGTTCTAGAATGCACCAACATGAACAGTATGTTCTCCATTCTCAGCGAGAGGTGCCTTTGCTGGCTTGGCCATGTCAAAAGAATGGACCCAGGTCGCATTCCCAAGGATCTGTTATATGGGGAGTTAGCAGAAGGTGCACGACCAACTGGACGACCACATCTGCACTACAAAGATGTTTGAAAGAAGGATATGAAGACGGCAAACATCAATGTCAACGACTGGGAGAGCTGTGCAAACAACCGTTCCAGCTGGCGCCTAGCTGTCAGGCAGGGAGTTCAAAACGCAGAGGAAGAGAGAAGAATAAAATAAGCTGAAAAGAGAGCTAGAAAGAAGGATAGACAAAATCTTACTTTGGAGCTACGCCATCATCTCCCGTAGACGGACGGATGCCAGGAAGAAATTGTTTCGACCAAATTGCATTCTTCCAGATAACATTTCAGCTAGTTCTTAATAGCTGTTTCGTTTACCTTGCATCACATGCTCATGAGTTACTCAATTTCAATGATATAAGCGGTCTACAACTTAAGGTAATATTTATAAAAAGGTACACATATTTAATTGTACAAGGCACATACATAACGTACATGTTCACGAATACATGTAGTGGTAATAATAAAGGCTAAAATTCTCATTAAGATCAACTAAGATCAACATTAATCAATTTTAGTTTTGTGTTTTGGCTGAATAAAATCATAACTTTCCACACAATGGAAAGCCTGATATTTTAGCATCTCCTTTGTTGCTGGCGAATGTTTTTTGTTTTCCAACAGCAATACAGGCCAGTTAATCATTAAAACCCCGAAACTGGCTTGTATTAAGAGGTAATTTGACTGTCAACTATACCAGTACATTGATGTGTAATTGCCTTTTATTCCATAATATTAGCATGATTACCATAGTTTTGTAAAACGGGATGTAAGGCATACCTGTCAACTTGTCAAAAGCCAAGTAGGGAGACTGAATAAGAAAATAGAGAGAATGGGATCTAAAATCAGGAGATTTTTTGGTGGCATTTTTAAAGCCTTGTTTTCACTTAATATTGATCGATCTTCCTGGTCCAATTTGCATCAAATTCACAAAAAGGCTTGACGTTTTTCTCTGTGATGCTCCCTATTTTCCCCAGGGACATGCCTTGTTTTTATATTCTGGTTGGCTGTGGCCAAACTGCACAATATATAAAGATTATTCTTAAATAAACAAGCAAGAAAGCTAGCACGAACAGCCCACCTGATAACCATTGTTATTTCAGTTGCTTTAAATGAATATGATCACTAAGGGCAGGGGTCTCAAACACATGGCCCGTGGGCTGCATGAGGCCCAACAAGTTTTATTGTGCGGTCTACAAAATGGTTGGCATCACAGGATGTCATGAGAGATAACAAAGTTGGTACAGCCCTTGGGCCATCGAAAATGCCCTTATGTGGCCCTGGAGTTGGTTTGAGTTTGAGACCCCTGAGTTAGGGCAAGAGAGCCATTTGTTTTGGGTGCAGCTTGAAGAGGGATAAGTATGGCAACACACCAAGGTATGCATGGATATAGCTAGATTGAGACTACTTATCCAGAAAACCTTTTGAAATCCTGAAAAGTTCTAGAAAATCTTACCGTGCTGAACATTAGAATTTGTCAGTAGCTAATACTTTGGATAATAAGGCTTATTGATTTGGATGGACATATGTCATGGTCACTCTGCAGGCAGATTTAGTTTGCACCCGTGTATCTTATCCAAATTTTGTAGATGACTTGCATATTAGAAACATTGATTTTTTTAAAAGTCTAAATGTCAAGGGTCTGGGTCCCTTTGATTGACTGTTGAAAAAAGAAAAATGGTTTCTGCATTGACTTGAGTTCTACATCACAGAACTGGACTAAACTCTGTGGATGGCTTGCACTTGGAATAAGGAAGAAGTCTATTGGTTCTGAGGTCAACGGTCAGAGTCAATGTGACCAAATATTTTTGTTTGTTTTGTGATAAGACCTTACCAAAGTTTGTAGAAGGCTCATGCATATGGCATGGAAGAAGGACTTTGGATTTTGTGGCCAAGCTATCAAAGATCAAGGACATTGTTACTGGAAGAAAATGGTGTTTTTGCAGAATACTTTTTGTTATAAAGCAAGCACTTTGTCCAAACTATGAGGATGACATGCTTTTAGGGTGAATAAAGATAGACTCTGTGAAAGAGGTCAAAGGTCATGACCATGGTAAGTCTTGTGAGAAATTATTAGTTTCTTTCCCACAACTTTAGTGCAAGACTGTATACCTTGACCAAAGGTCTAGGTCATTAACACCCATTGCTGAGTGGTCTCTAGAGTCAATCATGCCCTTCTAATTCCTACATAGAGGACTACTAAACATGGGGCAGGCATACACTGTGCTATTTTGGTACTCTTTTTGAGGATGCCTCTTCCATGGATTAGCTTTTTCTTGTTATAATGAAATATCATAACAAGTTATCTTCCCATTAGGTGGAGCCACATAAAATCCAGTCCCAATACTTGGTTCCTCCTCAGATTTTTTTTTTGCCAGGACAAATTTTAGAGCTCTTATTATCCCTAAAATTGCATGATACATTTATAAATGAAAGTAAACGGTGCCTTTTTATTCTGGGATGAATCAAAAGATAAACTGTACTATGTTGACACTAGAAGACACTAAAATTGCTATTTGGGTTCTGTTTTAAGTTAATACAAATAGTTTATCATTTTTGGATTCCTTCTGTTCAAATTTTAGCTCCAACCTACCCATAGTATATATAAAAATGTACTGTTATTAATTTTCATTGCTGCAATAATTATTAAGGACATGGAGTCATCGTAATCCTTGCTCATCGAGACTGTTCTGTATATAAGATGAAGTGCTGTTCAACCAAATCAGATCAAATTCAGATAAAGCATACATATCTGGGTTAATATCAAATCAATAACACATTTTTAAATAAGTAGACATAAAATTGTACTTCTTGTAAAATCGAACTTCTTGTAAAATTATAAAAATTCAATGATCACTAAGTAAAAATAAACATAATTTTTCATTATTTAAAGTCCTGATGAAATTGCACATTGCTCATTGTTATGTCAGATTATTGTAAATACTGTTTATCATATAAAGTACCAGATTTCATTTGAAAAGAAATAAATGTTGTTGCAATCTAAAATTGAAAATTAGAAGTCAATCAAATGATGCACACATTTTATTCTGAATATTGTTAGCATTAGAAGAAAAAAATTCTTCATTAATACTAGCCATTCATTTCAGTTTTGTAGTTGGCCTAATAGTAAAAAAAATGTTGAATGCTTGCTGTTTTTCACAATTATGATTGGTCACGTTAAAAGACTAAATTACCACTCACACAAAATATCTAGTCTTGGGCTCAGACAGTGTGGATATGTGAGAAAGCTTGCCGGTAGCCTCTCATGGGCTGATGGTTCTATCCGGGGTTTTCCGGGGTTCTTCCTCCACCATCAATACTGGCCGCCAGGTATAGCCTCTCTTGTGCTGAAAAATGGCGTTAAACCCAACAACAACAACAACTACTAAATATCTAAGATAGTTTTTCACACCTTGTGGAATGGAACATGGGTCATATAATTTTTGGAAAATGTATCTTTTGAAAAGTAATTATGAAAAAGAATCACAAAAATAGTTGTGTAAAATTAATATATATTCTATTTTCTATGCAGTTATCAAATCGTGATTTTATATTTTTGATAATGATTATATTTAATATTTGTTGACTGATCAAATAACTCATTCTTTCACCCAGATAGCTTGGCTGCTCATTTTTTATCTTTCTTCCACCAGTTATACTGGCCGCTATGTATAGCCTATCTTGTGCTGAAAAATGGCGTTAAACCCTAAAACAACAACAACAACAACATTTTTTATCTTCTCTCTGAAACTACTCTTCTAAAAGTAGTTAATGACATTCTCTCTGCCTTGGATAGCGGAAAGATTACAGTCCTCACCCTCCTTGATTTGTCTGCAGCATTTGACACAATAGACCATGATACATTACTTCACCGTCTCCAGCATGTATTTGGCATTCATGATACAGCCTTACTGTGGTTCAAGTCCGACTTGGTCAACAGGACACAAATTGTATCTGCAAATGGAATACACTGCAGCCCAGTTGATCTATGTCGTGGTGTTCCACAGGGGTCTGTTATTGGACCTGTTCTCTTCATTCTTTACACTCAGTCGCTCACAAGTGTCATAGATCATCATCCAGTGTCTCACCAATTGTACGCTGATGACACCCAAATATACAAATCTAGCCACCCAACTGAAGTTAATGCTACCATCCAAGGTGTAGAGAGGTGCATTTCTGATGTGAGATCATGGATGACATGTAACAAGCTGCAGATGAATGATGATAAAACTGAGGCCATTCTGATCACAACACAAAGACTTTCTAATTCACATCCTTTACCTCAAATAATAAATATCAGTAACACCAACATTAAATTCACACAATCAGTAAGAAACCTAGGTGTTACTCTGGACAATACTCTCACATTGCACCAACATGTCATGAACATATGCAAGGCTGCATATTTTGAGCTGAGATGCATCAGTTCAGTTCGCAAATATCTTTCAGTTGATGCCACTAAAACACTTGTGTGTTCATTAGTACGTTCAAGACTGAACTATTGTAACTCAATTCTGTCTGGTTCATCTCAATATCAGTTCCAGAAACTTCAAAAAGTTCAAAACACAGCTGCTCGGATCATACTTAGAGTACCACGATCAGAGCACACCTCCCTGCTGCTCTGTGCCCTACACTGGCTATCCATTCGATCCGGAATCAAACACAAAATTGGTTCTCTGTGCTACATTTCACTGTCGGACTTTAGTCCAACATACCTATCCGACCTCACCCATGTGTACACACCAGCAAGATACTTACGCTCCTCTTCTGACAATCGTATACTCATTATTCCCACTATGAAAACAAAGTCATATGGACAGTGTTCTTTTGCATACCAGGGCCCGACAACGTGGAATGAATTGCCCACTGAACTTAGACACAAAGACACAGTGATCACATTCAAGAGTGCTCTCAAAATTCACTTATTTCGACTGCAAGAACAAACTTAAAGACCTAATAATGTTTCCTACCTTAAATATTCTCAGCATGTTTTTTTTTAATGTTTTCTAATTTTATGGTGTTTGTTTTTGTAATCATATCATTATATGTTTTTTATCTTATAGGTGTTGTCTAATGTTGTAAAGCGCTTAGAGCTTCTAAAGATTAGGCGCTATACAAAGTCCTCATTATTATTATTATTTTTATTATTATTATTATTATTATTATCTCTAAGATTGAGACATTTTTAAAGCAAGATGAAGATGCTATTAATTCTCTTTTTGTAGAGCACAAAGTAAAGGAAAAGTAATGTTGGACTGCTTTGTTCTATGTTGCCACCTATTGAGTTAATGGATTTTACTAACTACAATCCCTCATTTGTATTTTTTAGGACTGTTTTCCAGCTCGTTTTGGTGCAGTCCATTTTGTGAATCAGCCATGGTATATTGAGGCCATGTTTAAGATGATCAAACCTTTCCTTAAAGAGAAAAACCGAAACAAGGTACAGTATGTAGTTGCAGATTTAGAAGGAATTCAGATAAGGTCTAGCCGAGCCTCCATTTCTAGATAGAATGCTATCCTTTTAAGTTAAAAACAATGTTCTCCATCAGCAAATCATGGAGCCACCCATTAGTTGACCATATGTAATTTTCCTCTTAAAAATAATAATGACACTTTTGTACAGACTGGACTGAGTTAATTGAATTTATTTGGATACAGAATTAAATATTTATCGATTTTTCATTTAATTCGCCTATGATAATAATAGGTGGTTGTGTTTTTAATGTAAATTGCAATGGATTTGATCAAAAGGAGTGATTAATTGTTCAAATTTTATAATTTTCCTGTCACAAAGTGAAAGCACGTCAACACTCTCTCTCTCTCTCTCAGCTTATTAACTTACAAAAGCTCCCCATTATCTGTCCATCTAAATATTTCATTTCTCAGACTCATACATTTCATACCACAGATTCATTTCCATGGCATAAATCTTGGGACACTGCATAACTTTATCCATAAGGAGGTGCTCCCAGCAGAACTTGGAGGAACAGAACCACCCTACAATAACCAATACTGGGCCAAGGAATTAATAGGTGATGAAAGCTTCAGCTTCAGTGACAAGCATATTTACTGGCCAGATAACTGTATGACCAAAACCAATGGACATACAACTTTAAAGTAAGCAGTTTTCATCAATACCCCTTTTTATCTGTCAGTCCTCTGTTGCATAGTCAAACTACAGATGGAAGGCTTACCAGTTTTGTGGGCTGTATGGTAACCATGATGTGTTTTGACTTTGTTTTGTAATTTTGTCATGTTTTGTTTCTTTGCAATAAGTACACCTTTCCCACGATAACACACGCAAAACGGGGTACACAAACATAGACTGCACTATAAGCGAGGCGCAAGTTACCGAGGGACCTCCAAAAATTGAAAAAAATTGCTTTGACATCGAGAAAACCGTGTGGGGGGGGAGCAGCGTTAGGAAACTGGGCCTTTTAATGACTGAATCCTCATTTTACTATCACGTTGATAATAATTTTTAATAATGCGCATTTTCTAATCAAGTTGTTCGTTATTCTGTTTAAATAACATTTTTTCTCCAAAATATCCAACATATGAAAGATCGTTCCAACTGGTTTCAACAACCATCATGTGTACGCGAAAAATCTGTGTATTGCGTCACTGCTTTTTGTTTTCTTGATGAGTCTGGTTCCCGTAGTGGTGTTTTATAGTATCTTGCCAAATCGGTAGTCCATAATTTGGGAACTAGACTAACTGTTGATACACCAGCAAACAAGATTCCTTTTTTTTCAAAAACACGCGACATTTATTTCGCGACACGTCTACGTCAAAACTCAATTTTTTATTGTTCAATAGTACAATGTTAATTCATGATTTCAGTGGAAGTAATACTGAAATTTCTTGTCATCCCTGAGGATATCTGTAAATGCCAGTTCAAGAATTCTCTGATACTCGCATGCCCACAATGGTCCGTATCTGTGAAATCAAGCTCTATATTTTACGAAGTATTCATTTTTTGCTTGGCTGTCTTGTTATCTTTGATCACAGTTATGAAAGAGTCGGTTAATTTAAGGTAGTTTCTGTTACATACACAATAATGTTTATTACAGTGTTCGATTGCTCAAATGAAATGAGTTCACCCGACATACGACCGAGGCCGCTAGATTTTAAGTTAGTCCGATTTTTGTGCCTATTAAATTTTCTTTTATTCCACCTCCTTTTTTAATTCAAAAGACATTATTAACGTGATAATACAAAGGAGGCCAGCTTTTAATTCAGTACAACAATACAACAAAAACTTCCGCAAGTCAGTTATCAAAACACGATCGGCACTTAATTAGGTTCTCAGAGAAACGCACGCAGACATAGCTGTTACGGTAGATTGACACATTTTACGTTTAATTACAAGAGGACACATTGCATTTATGATGATTATACTTAAAAGGCACTAAAAAATGGAACTAAAACACAAATTTCAGTTGATAAAAAAGTTATTTAATTTGTATTTATTCATTAAAGTACTGCCTCCACTACGCGTAATTGACATTTTCATTGATCAAAATTTCCTTACATATCGTTAATTGCGGTGTACTAGGAATGTTGTTTGGAAAGAAAATGTAAAAAATCATATGAGCTATTTTTAAATTTGATATTTCATGGTGTTGATTAAAATTTCCAGGTCCTATCTACCGTTTTCAAAGATAAAACGAGTGATACATCAAAGCTCCCATTACCAATTTTGGTTGCGATTTTCTTCAAGTTCAACAAATAGGGATAAATGTTTGGGGTATTTTCGGGTTTAAAAAAGGGGATCCACGCCTGACACCGCGTTATAAGCAGGTTCGCAAATTATCAGGGCACGAGTTATCGAGGGAATTGTGTACCATGGAGATTCTCATTGTATAAAATGAAAATTTACATATAAATTTAAAATCAGATATTGATTGGACAATTATATCATGGCAAAAGATGACTGTACAGGTGCTACATATGAATAATAAAAACTGTTTACGATAAAAGCCAAGATAATCCTCTTATTATCAGGAGTTCCCCATCACTCTAATTTGCTCTGAAAACAAAAGGAAGTAAAACGTTCAATAAATGTACAGTCTAGCATTTGTCATTCCTTATGCAGATATTATCTGTAGGCTAGACATGCTGTTCACTAATTAGTACAGCTCAGTAAATATGGTGTTTAAATGATGTACAGTGATTAGTACAACCCAATGAATCTGGTGTTTGAATGCTCTACAGTGATTAGTACACCCCTTTGAACCTGGTGTTTGAATGCTGTGCGGTGATTAGTACACCCCTTTGAACCTGGTGTTTGAATGCTGTGCAGTGATTAGTACACCCCAATGAACCTGGTGTTTGAATGCTGTGCAGTGATTAGTACACCCCAATAAACCTGGTGTTTGAATGCTGTACAGTGATTAGTACACCCCAATAAACCTTTTGTTTGAATGCTGTACAGTGATTAGTACACCCCAATAAACCTGGTGTTTGAATGATGTACAGTGATTAGAACAACCCAATAAACATGGTGTTTGAAAGCTGTACAGTAGAGCAAAGAAATGGTATTAAGTTTTAATTATCTTTGCAGTTACTTACAGTGGTAGGTGCAGAATACATTGTTAACTTGCAACAAATTTTATGCTAATTTTACAGTCTTTTTAAATATTTTTTCCAAGTGACCTGTCAGTTATAGAAATTAAATATAGAGCAGGATGGAAAAATCCATTTCCTGGTAGCTTGAGACAACTGCATTTTCTTTTTGGGCAATCAAGTGTATCAAGGTTTCAGCCTGGATTAGACTTTGATTGCTATAATGTATGATAAATTTCATTGCAATGATACTATATCTGTTAAATGAGCTGGATATAGGTCTGCTGATTGTTATTCCTGGTAAATGTGTGCACCAAAGATGTTAATTATTTGGCAGAGAAAAAACAATTCCAGTTATATGTAAGTAGATTGCCAGTATATACATTATATGCATTTGGATTTAGGAAAATCCATGTGTCCACAGTGGACATTGATCCATCCACACTTTCATGGACCTGGCATAGTGGTCTTCGTGGATGTCCACAATTTGGCTTCAGACATGATTTTTCTCTGTTTTAAAGCAGAATTGCATTTTTCTGTTGGGTTGAATCTGATTTTTCTTGATATAGTTCATTTTTTAATATCATCTAGAATCTGGTTTTCTACAAATGGTCTCTGGTCTTCTTCCACAATGATCCTTGTAAAGTATTTGTTCCTTTTAAAGTATATGTTATTTAACAGATGATCATAAGAAAACTAAACACCAGGAGAATGGGATTTTTTAAACTTTGCAAGGAAGATTTTAACTACACCAAAAGAAGCTGCATACAGAAAAATTGAAACTTAGAAGTACAAATTATAATCTTGATCGTAAGTAATCTTTCTATGTTTTTTGCAGGGAAATATTTTTTATCATTATTGATATATAAGTTGCTTTCTTGTGGGTTTATATTCTTAGGACATTGTTTATCTTGATCTTTAAAATGCATTGAATGCCTGCACATGGATGTTTCTAAAACTCTTTAAGATTATAACATTCAACACCTAATGAAACTGTTTTTGAAAAAGTTGAATGCTTGCCTTTTATAGATAGTGTCAGTACATGGAATTAGTTTTCATGTACAAAGTTCCAAATAACATGGCACTAGATTATTCAAATACTTTTAATCCAGTCTCTGTAGGTAGTAGTATTAGTCAGATAATTGTGCTCTCTTTATAATTGACTAAATTACCAAAAACACAAGAATGAAATGTTTACAGAGAGTTTTACATACATTGGTTGTTTAATATTGAATATCTGGCATAATGATATCAAGCATGTACATCCCTTTTGGCTTTTAAATACAAATACAAAACCTTTTTATTCTAAAATATAATTTTATAGTTTTTTGTAACCATCTTAATATAATTTATTGTCTTCAGCTCACCAGTCTGTTGAGAATAAATAAAGCTAGGCAGTTAAATGTATTTCTTTTCACTTAGCAGCTTTCAACAAAAAGCAATAGTGGAACATTAAATTCGGACCAAGTACCTTATGGCATCCATCTAATGTTCAAATCAGTGGCTCAAGTTCAGGAACCAGCAACACCACTCTCTGACAGCATCACAAATGCAGAAGCAATGATCCTTGCTTTTACTTTAGACAGTAGCATTTTCTATTGTTCTTGGTCTAAATAAATTTTCAGACATTTTGGCTAGCGATTAAAAAGCACTCAGGTAGCCTAGTGGTTAGAGCATTTGCATCTGATGTGGGAGGTTGCAAGTTTGAACCCTGGCCAAGTCAGACCAAAGACATAAAAATGGTTCTGACAACTGCCTCACTAGACACTCAGCATTAAGAAATTAGTGTTAATATAAGAAGTTAGTGTTAATACTGGTCGTCCTGGTATCAGAATACTGTGACTGGGTTGGACATCATGCTACATGTCTGCGGCATGATGCCCCAGTGCTAGACATCACTATAAACTGCCACACTTCAGACATCATAGCAATATGGCTGAAATTTTTTTAAATCTATGTTAAAAATAAACAAGTCACACACACACACACACACACACACACACACACACACACACGATGGGATATATATGAAACACACAACTGCATCATACAAACTTAGATTTGGTGTTGGGTAAACATTTCAAGAAGAATTGCAAAAAGTAATGAAATCCACTCACTTTTCTTTAAAAATGGATGAAAGTATAACCATCCAGAAAGTTTTGTTCTCTATATTTTTCTTTGATCCAGAGACAAGTTGTTGTTCAACACTTTGCTTCATTGTCCATCACCAGTGACGAGTGAGACACTATATTTGGCATTGACAAATTTTTCTATAACTCTTATGTCTATTGGACCAAAATGATATGAAAGTTCCAAGCTGATTCCTTTCAAGAATTTAATGAGGGACAACACATAAGTCACTGCTGGGAGTGGTGATATTGCTTCCAGACACCCTTGCCTGTCAAAAATGGTCATGTATGTACTGAGTTGTTTTCATTGCCTACAAGCCGAATATTCCTTCTATATTATGAATGATATTATTGATTCCAAATCAGAGAGGATAAATATTGCAACCTACAACTTGGTATCTGGAAAAGGTGCAGTATAGTATTTTCAGAAAGATTTCTTACATGAGAGGGCAGATGTAACTCTGTGTCTGAATCTGCACACTGCATGTAGACAATACAAGGAGGAGCTTAAAAAGAAAAAAACCTTGTTGAGAATGATATGAAAAAATAGAACATGGAGCCAAAAAACATCATTGCTGACACAAATGAAAGAAGTCTTTACCAGCATGTTGTGTCCAGTGGGGGAAAAAAATGGAATTTATTGTATTTATATATAGTTGATGTATTTTGGGTGGTATGTTTTTTTTTTTTTTTTTATAGATTTGTTATGAAAAGATAAAAGTGTAATATACCTTAATGACTGTACATCTGGAAACACTGTAAGACTTAGGACACCCTAAATTATTTTCAAAAGTAAATTTTTTTATGACATATAAATGTTGGTGTCACAAAATTATAGCAGTTTTTTCATGTATTAGAATTTTTGGGACACCTTCAACATTGTTTTCTAGTAATCGATCGCTGTATTTTCTAGATTTTGTTACTAAATGAAGTACATCCTTGGATTCAAATTATTGGCACAGTTGTGCATAATGTAAATAATACCTACAAAATACAATAAAGAAGTTTCAGAAATAATGTTTTAAAAATAATTGTAATACCTTAAACACTCAGACATAGTTTGATGTAAGCAACCATAAATAAGTGTCTGTTTACTCGGCTGTGGTAATCATGCTACTCATCTGATCAAGTGCTTATATCTTAATTGATTGACAATGTTAGTCGTGTGGATTAATGTTGTAGAACAAACAGTTACCGGCATTGCTGCCAGACAAAAATCGTCCTTTTCCCAAACCAGTTTCATGGTTCAAACAATTACCTGGTCTCTTGTCAGAAAATAAAATACAAATCTGCCAATTATAAATAAAAAGGAAATGGGCTAACATCCAGTTGGCAAAAATCAAATGTGGAGTGAATACTGGGTTGAAAGTTATGAATTTGATTTATGGTAGGCCAAAAAACATAACTAAAATGTATTGTATGATCATTTATGTGAATATGATCTATGGTGGTTATGCAACTTGTATAACTAAAGTTGTGTCATTTCTTTTGATTTACATCACTTTGTTGGATCGCTTATTTCTCTGTAAAACAGTAACTCTTGGGCACGTGGGTCGAATCAATAAAATAGCAAATTATGTTTTTCTAAAATGTTATTTGGAAGATTGAGATTTGGTAAAAATGATGAATAAAACAAAGTCTGCAACTAGGTGTTTGGGGAATAAACAAGGATATACAATCTGCACTGTGCAAGTACTGTTCTGTACACTATACAGTGGAAACCCGCTATAACGCGATGATCGGGGTCCATAAAATGGGATCGCGTTAAAAGCGGGGTCGCGTTAATGCGGGGTTTTACAATATTTAACTTTTTTTCCGAGAACATATACGTGTATACATGTACAATGATCAAAAGTCGGCTTATCATCAGATGAATATTAACTGGAATGCATTAATTAAGATATATTCAAAATAATCGATGGCTAATATATTTATAGATTATTACTGTGCATTAAAAACATTTACTAATTTTTATTTGTTTGAACGATAATACAGATTGACCGATAATACCAGACTATCGCTATATCATGAAAAGTGTATCAACACCGTATGCTACCGTGCCGTCGTGGCATGCAGTTCATCCATAATGGATGTAATTTCATTGAAAATCATACAGATTTAAAATATTCAATAATTTTGTAATAGTCTGAATTCGTCGTGTAAAATATAGGATGAACAAAATATTGAAACCATTTACTTGCCATCTGATATCGTACGGTCATTGCATGCATCTATTCCCGGGTCTACATACGGTGTCTGTACAAATTTCATACCGCTAAAATTTTATCATATGCGACAACTGCAAGAATAATTAACAATCAACGCATGATTTCAGCGTGCAAATAACTTTTATTTCAGATTTTGTGAACATCAAAAGAAACATGTGAAAACTGCTAAATTAATCGTTGCGCAAAGTGCAAAGTCAGTGTGGTTCCAAATTTAAATTTCATCATTTCTTGAAAAATATATCCAATGACGTTTGCTTCTTTGCCGTGAACTGTTGGGTTCTAGCAAAGTCAAGAATGTTTCTTAATTGAAGGACTTTGACGCTGTCAACATCTTGTGTTTCCAGCCACCTTAAACTTGCTTCTAAATGTACTACTGCTTCAGACACTTTTGGTGGGGGAGTTGGGGTGCCATCGTCATCGTTATCATTATCGTCACTGGTTTCAGGCTCTGATTGTGCAGCTTCATTCTTCCTGCTGACATTTGTAACAATTTCGTCATCTGATATGTGTTCGTATATAGGGCAGATGTCATCTACTGAATACCAGTTAAGGATATCATGATGACTGTGCTCGTATTTTTTGAGTGCTTCTTCTGCTAAACGTACGTCGTCTTCAGTGAATCCTGTAAATTCAAGCTCATCGTCACTATCATTTTGTGTCGAGGGCGTAAAAGCTGGCCCAAGACCCTTTATCCAGCATCGTTCAATGCAGCGTGCAGTGATAGCATCCCAGGCTTTACCTCCAAGGTGACATACTTCTTTTAAGTTGAGTAATGCCAATGATGTGTCAACGGATGCGTTATTATCTGCTACCATTCCCTTTATCATTTCACGGCGATAATTTTGTTTAAATACGGAAATTATGCCTTGGTCAAGTGGCTGGATTTCTGACGTAGTGTTTTTCGGGAGGTACGAAACTTTGATCTTGCCATCACTAAACGTTTTACACACTATTTCTCGTACGTTAAACAAATATTTTCACGGTCCGATAAAAATACACGTAAATGAATTTCAAATTTCAGGAACCATGCCACGATCATATTATTTTAAAAGTCACAACTAATCTCATGCCCAAAATGAAGTTAATTTCTTGTTTTGTTTTTTTTACTTTTCTCCAAATTTTTTTTCTCCATGTGTGAATGAATATACGAAATTTCGGGAGCCATGCTACGACCGCATTATATCCGAATTCGCGTTATGGCGGGGCGCGTTATAGCAGGGTTCCACTGTATATAGTTCCTGTTGCCTGCTAAACCCAAAGTGCCCTGTGAATTGTTGAAGTTTTTATTTACTTTTATTTTAGTTCTTGTTGGAAAAATGCAAAATAGTAAGATAAAAATAATCGTTGTGGTTTGTAACAGTTTATTGACATAGTAAATTAACAAGGGCTGGTCACTGCTATTTGCAGTATGGTGATCTTGCCGATTTTGTTGACTTTTTTTGCAACCTTTTTAAATGCATATAAATCTTTAAACAGGAACAAAAACAAATTATTTTTTCATGTATCAAGATTTAGTCAAATATAGTAATATATGCCGTAAAAATTGACAAATTATTTTGAATTACATTGTAAACAATGACATGCACATATAATAAATTCAGCACTAATATTATTGGATAACAAGTTGATGTGACAATGAACATTGCAAAGTTCTTCCAGTCATTTTGATCATGGTACATACATAGTTCTCTTTCCATTTGCTTCATTTTCCCACTGCTGCTGAATAACCTCCTTATCGGTTACGACGTTTATTCGAGTCTTTTCTACATAAAATTGTTCTGCAGTTCCCCTCCCCACCTCACCCGATGTCATCGAGTAGAACAGCTGACTTTTAAAATAATATGTCTCCGTTTACATGATGACATGTTAATGTTTGGTAATGATTTATTCGGATGCTGCTAACTATATGCAATTTTATTATGCAGATGAAACTTTTGTCGAATAGACAAAATGCTTTCTTTGTAAAGGAAGTGATAGATGTATTTTCACGTGATTTTTTGGTCATTGTCTGGTACCTTGATTTGTTCAAGGTTATTTCTACAGGAAAAGGAAACACGTCTGCACCCCAGAAAGAAATTGGCTCAATTGACGCCGCAGTCCCTATCAGAGAGAATCCCTCCGCGCGCTGCTGGAGCGAGAGCATTGCGATTGGCTAGGCAGAACACGTGATTGAAAGTTTTAAATATATTGGCCCTTGACAACGTGTCACATGACAAATCTGGTGGGAAATTGTTGACCCAATCACACATCTCATAAATGTCCTTATGCGAGCGTAAATCGTTTTATATGATGTGTTCATGCACATGTAGAAGAGGGGTGCAAGTTATTGTCAGAACGAAGGTGAATGAGAATTATGGTTTGTATTATTAACTTGTTCTATGAGATTGTAAAATGAAATGCACATGCACCAGCCTACTCTTTCCGACATCGATAGAGTCAAGAGGAAGATAGAGAG
Source organism: Sinohyriopsis cumingii (assembly GCA_028554795.2). Lineage (NCBI taxonomy): Eukaryota > Metazoa > Mollusca > Bivalvia > Unionida > Unionidae > Sinohyriopsis > Sinohyriopsis cumingii. The sequence continues at coordinate 94,759,652 of CM068837.1, forward strand.
TGAAAGGACAGAATACCCTAGGTCAATTGTGCAAATATTACAGAGTCAAAGTATATGGGTACATAATTAAAACAAAGACAAACGTTGTGTTTGATGCTGGCCACTTTCGTGACTTTGTATTGAACATAAATGATATTAGTGAACCAGATATTTGCTATGTATTTACAGCATAACATAACTATATAGACAAAGTCTATAGTGTAAACTATAAGAAATTGAACAACATGTGTGTATGTTAATGCACAAAATCTATTTTTTGCCTTTGCTGACCCTGTTAGGATCTTGACAATTATGTCTGGTTGTAATAATCAAAGAGAAGAACTCTACAGATGTGTGAAGCCCAAAATCTATCATAACATTGTTGAGCCCATTTCCTGTAAGCGTCAGCTTTTATACATAATGATTAATCTTAGTGTTACATGTACTTTAGCAAGCACTTCTTTCAGTAATGGAATCCTGACATCGGGAGACATGTAATGATAGTAGAGATAAGCTGATTACTTACCTTACGTCGTGATATGAATTAATTATTGGTTCTGGATACATTTGAAAAAAGTGGCCGCTCATGAGGGGAACATTTTCCATTTTTGTACAAATACGCTGGCGGCTGGTTGCATTAGAAGGGTGGTCATTCTTGAGGGGTTACTTTTGAATACAAACTCATTGGTGCCAAGGGATTCTGGCTGTAAGAAGCAGGTGGCTGCTGGTCAGGAGGACCATTCAAGGTGGGGGACTACTGTAGATACAACATCATTTGGTATAGTATGTTCTTCCAGACTATATGACACATACCACAATGATGAGTTTCCAGATGTCAAGCATGTATTTTTTCATTAACAGTTACTTGTAAGTTGCTCATATTCCACTAACTTTTTACATTTTAATCCATTTCTCTTTTTACTAGGGACTTGTTTTATTTGATACATAAGAGTTAAACATTGGCATCAGAATTTAAAAAAAATGATTTTATACTTTCATTGGTTGAAATTCTTTTTCTACTTCAAACTGGTTGTAGTGGAGGATTGGGCTTCAAGTTCTGTAAATCCAAATCACTGTTTATTGTGAGCCCTTGTAATTAGTTAAAGGGTCATTACAAATAATAAAAGCCTCAGACCTTTTCCATATCGATAAAGGGTTCCTGGTAACCTTAGATCCCTTCTCCTTGCCCTGTTGCTTTCTTTAATGCCATCCCAGCAGCAATTCCAGCAGCACCAAGTGCAGCTGCTTTTGCTACAGCTGGAGCTACAATGGCTATTAAAGCTGGTGTAGCTGCAAGAAGTGGAAATATACTGCCTGTTTTAGTTGAGTCTTTAACAGCATCAGCAGAAAGGTTGAGTTTAACACCTATTTTTGATTGATTGGTGCTATTGAAAGGTCTGAATTGATGTTCTGACAATGATAGTTTATTTTGACCACCTGTGATGTGATCTTTTTTTTAGTGATATTTTTATTCTGCAGTTCTTTGCTGAACTTGATTTGACATAGGTTAAAAACTATCGTTGCTCAGTGAAGTGTTCCTGGAAGTCATTGACCTTTTCCCTTTGTTCCTGGAAGTCTTAAGCCCTTTTCCCGTTGCTTTTTTTAATGCCATTCCAGCAGCTGTTCCAACGGCACCTAACGCGGCTGCTTTTGCAATGGCTGGTGCCGCAGCAGCTATCAGTGCTGGTATTGCCGCAGGTAGTGGAAATATACTGCCTGTTTTAGCAATATTTTTTATGGCACCAGTGGAAAGGTCAAGTTGTATTCCAGTTTTGGATTGTTTGGCTTTATTAAGATGTTTAAGTTGACACGCTGTTGGTGATAACTTGTTTTCACCACCTGTAATTTGATTGTTTTTAAGCATTATTGTGGTTCTGGATTTTTTTATTGATGAGGATTGTAGTTTTTTAATCTGACCAGGAGTCAGAGTAACATTAACATGATGATATGACATTATAAATATCTTGAGCAGTTTAATTACATGTTTTCTACTGGAGCATCAGTAACTCTCATTCATCCACCAGTACCTTCAAGTAACATTGCTTTATCACTGAGTATAACTGCAATTACTCTGTAATTAACACCAGCACCGGGGTTTACACGAACTTTAAAATGAATATCAATGACAGATTGTTTAAATAGATCTATATGCCCCAGCGTATTTTGATCACGTCCCATAAATGTCATTAATCGATGATATACACATGCTACATGATTATTTTTAAAATGTAATAATATATCTATAGATGGTTATGTCGATTTATTTGTAAGGAAACTTCACTAATATTAAAATTGTCAAATATCATATGATTATGAGTTTGTGAATTTAGTCGTTCAGCATTTTGTAAAGCGATAAATATCTGCCTCAGTGCAGAAACTCCTTGTTGTGACACAATATGCCATGTAAATAACCCACTAATATTACTCTGAATGCTATCTGTGGTCATTGTCAACCATGATAACAATGATTTTCTATCTGAATTCATAAAACTAATTAACGTTTCTTCTTCTGGAATTGGAGTCATTACTGGCATCCACAATGAAAGTTTTGTTAATATTACTTTACCAGCATTGCCGATAGGGCACCAGAGTGCATCATCGTCAGTAGTTTTTCTTACAACAGTATGTTTCGCTCTAAAGATAACTTTTCTAACATTTCTGCAAAATCCAAAGATGTGGGACAGTGGAATTGTGGATGAAAATCTTCTACTATTACCTTTTAACATTGATTTACATATAGCAAATCCTAAGTTGAAATTTTCGTTCATCGATTCAACTGCGTTCCCAGCTGCATTTAGTCTCACATTGTTACTTTTGGGGTGATTTGTGGTATCCTTTGTAAATATCATTGATGGACATGCTGACCTTGAGTAATCATCGCTGTATCTTGCAAGACCATGTATCGTCGTAGCAACATCAATGTCTTTTTTAATTGCTTCAGTATTTCTTCTGTCAGTCATGTATGTAGCACTGTCAAACAACACCATAATACCATTGTTAACGAAACCAATTCTAACTTCTGCTCCATATTCAGTATCATCTGTTCTTAAAATGTCACCTTTAGCTTCAATAAATGCTTCAGCGGGTAAAAAAAATATCTGCTTGTATCTTGAACTTGTAATTCGATTCGACCACGCTGATTCAGTACATATGCGTCATAAGAATAATACTGATAATCGCATATAGATTCATCTTCAAGAAATGATGCATCTGTATATATCTCTAACCCAATCATCTTTTGTCCAAGAATCTGCATATTTTGTTCTTACATATTTACCCTTATTTTTATGATTTGCAGCAATATCATAAACTTGTTCTGCTCTTGCATTATTGATAGCATCAAAACCTTTAATCGTCAATTTATCTCTAAGAGAAACTTCAGGTTTAAGATGTTGAGCCAATCTTTTAGATTCAAAATGTTGCTCTGTCTCTGAATAATAATTATTTATTTCATCCAAATATTCCATATAATCAGGATCATCACTCCTGACTTGCTTACCTCCTTTATTCATTCAAAATAGCCATTTGAACAAGTTTTCTTTTGCCACCGGCTTAGAAGCATATTCAGATTTTAAAAATTATTTCTATAACTAAACCTCGTAATAGCAAATGCAGCTAAATCTTTTTGCTGTTTGATTTTTTCCTATTGCCTTAATAGCATCTTCAGCAAATTTATTAAGCATATTAACTCTTTCTTTATCTGTTATTGGTTTTGGTTCTTCACCAGCAGCACCTTCAAGTTGAGCAGGAGGAGGATGCATAGGTGGAGGTTGAGCGACAGCTATAGCTGGAAGATATTTTAAAATCTTTCCTGTACATTTGGTTCTTCTTGAAATCTTTGCAGTTTGCTCAGCAGTTTGTCTTACTGTTGGAAGAAGACCTTCGGTAGCTTCTGCAACTCTTTCAGTAATCTTTATAACAGGTTTAAAGAATCGTTCTTTATCTTCTGCTAATTCAACTTGTGCTTCTTGTTGCTTGAGAGCATCACGAACAGGAAGATATCTTTTAATTGCTTCTAATCTTGCTCTAGCTAATCTACTAGTATAACATTCTATTATTGATATAATAATGATTTTTTTACTCGTACATTTATAGCAGCAGAGGAGTCCAGTGAGTAAACAAAACACACATACAAATTTAGAAAAACACGAACGACAAAGACAAAGTAACAAAAAAATCTAACCCAATTAGAGAAACTCTCAGTAAGTTAGAGGCTTCAGTTTTTGACGTTATTGACCTTAGTTTTTTCATTTTCATGGAAGCTCTATTTTTTCAAAAATGAGGTTCTAGCAAAAGGTCTGTTCACCTCCTCTGCTGCTTTCTGAAGAAAAAAACAAAGTTTGAACTTATGATATGAACTGAGAAATGCAGTGTCCTTCAGTTTTGATCTTTTCACATATTAGCATCCTTTTCTTATTTAATTTTTATCAATAGTGTCGAATCTGGTCATCATTAAGATGTACGAAATCAAAACTCCAGAAATGTAATAGCTGGAAGACAGAACAAATGATCATTGCTATAATTGTTAAAGTGAATACATTGACATTATTCGTGACAACCTTATGATACATATGAGCTTGTTCAGGATAAACAGGAAATGATAGAGATCTGAAACCACTGAAGCCAAAACCTCTTCCATCTCCAGTTCGAAGTACATGTAGTTCATGTAGTTCTACCACGGATAATCAGTTTAAAGCCATGTAAACTAAGAAGCCCCATTTGAATAGGAATCAGTGCAAATAGAGATAGATTTTATAGCCTTGGCAAACATGTGGCTTGGCCATTTTGAGCCATCTGCAGGGTATTATTGATAGATATGACGTGCTCAGCTTATGCCTAATACTATACAAGTTAAACAACAAGGTGGAGGGGTGGGGGTGGCAAGAAGTATGAAGGAGAAAAAGAAATTCTGCTTAGATAAACCAAACTGACATAGGGGTTATTTTGAATATAAATCCAATACAATTGAATCGACTGCAGATACCCATTATAGAAATCCAATACAACTGGATCTACCACAGACACCCATTATAGAAATCCAATACAACTGGATCTACCACAGACACCCATTATATAAATCCAATACAATTGGAGCTACCACAGACACCCATTATAGAAATCCAATACAATTGGATCTACCACAGACACCCATTATAGAAACCCAGTACAACTGGATCTACCACAGACAGCCATTATAGAAATCCAATACAATTGGATGTGCCACAGACACCCATTTCAAAACTAAATTTACATAAAAGTAGGGATTTCTGACGACTTTCTGATATGATGGATGTATGGAAAAATTAACTGCTTTTTCAACATGAGGGGAAAAGGTTTTTTTCTCCAAATAAGTATATACTAACTAGCCCCACCCTCTTTACCTTAGTTTCTAATTGCTTTTAGTTGTACTAGTCCGAAAGTTTAGTTTTGGTTCCCAAAAATACAGTGCCATTTGGGTGATTATGGGCATAATAACTAAACTGATAAACAATCATCATATGATATTCGAGTCATGTTTGCAGCATTTGTCCTGTGGATTGAAAGAATGTACTGTACCAATAAATAAAATCAGCATGAACTTAAATTAATACACAAATGTTCATCCTCCACCAAAAATATTTAAATGATTACGGTACACTTTATTCATAATTTCCATCTGTCCATTTGATAATATTATATATTCAGCTGGACATTCAACATCAGTGGACTATCTGTTTTATTAAACACGTTAATATTATTAATCCTTGATCATTTCTGCATGGATTAAATATAGGCCATTCTATAGAATGTCTGGGGGGGGTGCATCAAGCATGCATACACAGGTGGGGTGTGTGTAAAAAGTTTGCATGTGTACAGGGAGAGGGGGAGGAGATCAGCTTTGCCAGATTTTTGTGTATTTACTAAATGGATGGCCCCTAAGCTGGTCTGATGACCCAACCAGCAATCCTAAGTATATTTATTAAGCTGTTACTTATAGAATGTTGCATCATGTGGCATGGGGTGAAACGATTCATCGATATATCGATGCATCAATTCTTCTGTTGAAATTAGCAAAGACGAAAAGATTATTTGAGAATACCCACTCGCCGTCTACAAGTTAACATAAAGTGACATGGTTCGCAATCTGCCCCCCCCCCATTTCATGCTAATTATCTTAAATCAGAAATATGTTCAGCATATACTGTACATTCCAAACATATTTCACATGTTTAATGAAGTAATTTACTCCTGCATTTGGTCGATTTGATAACTACCCTACTAGTGTGTTGCACGGCGAAATATGTTACACTCAGTTCTCGATTGTTGTTATTGCTTGTTCCACTCCAGGTTAAATGATAACCACCAGTTAGAAAACTGTGTAGCTTATTCTCTGCATGACATACAGGAAGTATTGGCAGAGCAATAGAGAGACTTAGTTGTTAGTTATGTCAAGTCCTTAAGCTGAGATGCTGTCAGGTATGGAGGGGAATTACCGCCATATTTCTATGCCCTTTTTTTTTCGAATCTTCCTTGATGATTCATTGTAAATGGCTGCTTGTAAGTGCTACTTTCATAATTCTGTAAATGTATATTGTATTCTGCATTTCTGTAGAGTGTACCTGGCAGTTTGCAAGTGCTGCTTTAGCAGCAGAGGGGGCGAACAGACCAAAACTATTTTCATGACAAACCCTTCCAGGAAACTATTCCTCGATAGAGGGCTTATTTCGACGAAATAAACCCTTCTATTCAGAATACAGGACAAAAAAAAATGTCCCCGACGATGCTAGTATCGCTCGCGGGGTCGTCATTGAAAAATCCATGGGGTGGGTCCAGCCCCCGAGAAATGCTTCGACGCCAAGGAAACATTTTCATGTTAGCGGAATTAAATCATTGACAAATAAATAATGGCAAATATCGGAGAAGCACTTACTACTAGATTAGCTCGAGAACGTCTCGAAGCAATTCAGAAATTTCTTCCTGTCCGTGATAGTGTCAGACAAAAATTACAACTAAGACAGCAAGCGCGGGAAGTCTTTGCAGAATCCGCGGAGGAATTATTTAAACCCGTGACCAAAGCTACTGAGAAAGTTACAACTGTCATCAAGGAAGATCTTCTTCCGGTATCAAAACAAACTGCGACGCAGGCTGAAAAAATAGCAAGAAGAACTAAACAGACAAAGAAGATTTTACGAGATCTTCCAACTGATATCGCTGCGGCTCAACCTCCACCTGTCGGTGAAGAAATACTTGAAGGTACTGACGTCGCCGCCGGGAAAGAAAAACCAAAATCAGTAAAGGAAACCGCAGAATTGATTAAAAGATTTAAGGAAGATTTTATCGAAGACATTAAAAATACTAAAAGGGAAGAATTACCTAAAAAAGTATTACACGGTTTATATAATAAAACTAAAATTTTAACCCCCACCCATGAAAAAGCAGTTGATGCTAATATTATCAAATGGATATATCGAATATATACAAACAAAAAGCAAGCTAGAGATGATGATCCAGATTTTATAAATTTTCATGAAGATTTAACAACCCTTCATAAGATACTAGTAAAACAAGCAAAAGAAGAACAAGAAAAACAAAAACAAATAGAACAAAAACAACCCGCCGGGTATCAACTTCCTCCACCTCTGCAACAACAGCAACAACAGCAACCTTCTTCTCGGCAGCAGAAACAAACTCGGCAGCAGAAAAAACAACCTCCACCACCGCAGCCACAACTTCGGCCGCAATCTCCAGAGGAAGAATTTCACGACGCACCAGCCGCTACTGGTAGTGGTCTTGGTGGTCACATTATTTGTCCTGATAATATCATCAATGACGTATCACGGTTGGAAGTTCTCATCGGAGGAAGACGTGCCGGAAACAACTCTCCGGAAATTATAAATGAAGCCGCAGATATCTGTCAGAGACTATTTCAGCGTGGCATTATGGATATCGGCGTTTACCGGGGGCTCATTGATGAACTCGCGGATGGTTACTACAGCGACTAGTAAATTTAGTTAGAGAAACAATAATTAAATAAAATGATACTACACGATTCTTTTCGCAGACCAAGAAGTGTCAGAGTAGTAAACTCACGATTACCAGTATACGAGGTTGTTTACGGAGATGGAGTCGGTGATGTTATTAGGGATTTAGTCACAAGAATCGCTCCGAAAGCTGGACCGTTAGCAAAACAATTCGCGATGAAAGCCGCTGATGTTGTCAAGGATAAAGCCATTGGCACTGTTGGTAGTCTTGCCGGAAAAGCATTTCAATCAATCAAGGATCGACTAGCACAGCTAATACAAAAAAAAACCCCAGTCAAGAGGTTGGCGCCAGTAAAACTACCATCCACTGAAGTTATGCCGGTAAATGTTAGTAGCGTAGTAAATAAGGCCGTAAATCAGAAATTAGCTGAGATCGCAACAGCGGGAATTACCTCCAAAGCGTTGCAAGATAGTGTAACTGCTAATTTGATAGCTGGTAGTGGTTTCCGGTGACGATAACATTTTAATTAGACCATCACGAATAATAATAATGTTTGCACAAAAATCCAATGACGCGTTTGATATGTCCAAACCAGTACTTAAAGATGATTCTGTACGTGATTTTCAATATTATTCTTATGAAGCACGTAATCCTAACCAACGGGGGAGAATTGAACTACAGGTCCAGGATACAAGTAGATACTTCTTGCCCGCTGAGGCCTTCATCGAAGTTGAAGGTAGGCTTTTAAAGAATGATAACACTAACTACGGAATCGGCGACCGAGTTGGATTTGTTAACAACGGCATCATGGCGTTATTTAAATCCGCTATTTATATGATAGATGGAAAAGAAATTGAAACAATTCATGATAACGTCGACGTTGCCACAACAATTCTCGGGTTGGCGAGATACTCGGATGATTACACCAGATCAGCCGGACCATCAATGATGTTTGCAAAGGATATAACCGACAGCCCCGAGAACAGGAATGTAACAATGAATGCTGGTGGTACCGAAGTTGCATCGATGAACGAAAATTTTAATTTGGGTTTTGCAACACGTAGATCGATGTTAAGTGGAGATGAAGAGTTCTCAGGTGTGATTCCATTGTCTCATATCTTTGGATTTTGCAGAGATGTCCACAAGGTCATATTCGGTGCCAAACACACAGTTGTACTTGTGCGAAAACCTGATGATAATGACGCTATCTGGCGAGATGCTGCTGTTGCCGCTGGTCAAATAATACTAACTAAACTGTGGTTGTGGATGCCAGTGTTGTCTCCGTCAATCACCGAAGAACAACGACTGTTGTCTTTTATGGACACGGGCGGTAAATCACTGCTATCCTGGAAAACAACAACCACGGACGTTATTCAGGGTGATCACGGCGGGTTGTTTACATGGCATATATCATCGCAACAAGGAGTATCAGCACCACGAAATATTTTCATTGCATTTCAACTCCGTGCTAGAATAGGTAGCCAGGAAAGAAATCCAATGGTATTTGATACACTTGGAGTTTCTGAAGTTTCGTTGAGAATAAATGGGCATCAGGAGCCATCTGAGGATATATTAATAGATTTCGAACATCATCGTGTCGCACGCGCGTATCATCGTCTGATGTCATTTATGGGGCGCGACCTTAATGTAGACACTGGCCTGCAAATATCACAGCGAGACTTTATGAGTTTATATCCGATTTATTACTTTTCGCTGGAACATCTTGATCTGGTTAAACAATCTGTTGTCGACCTACATTTCCGAGCTCGTGTAGGTGCTCCTGCTGGTGGTTACAGAGCGATTGCTGTCATACTCTCCGATAAAGCAATGCTGCTTGAAGGTGTTGGCGGACGAATGAGAGTCATTGACGCTCCAGTCGAGAATATGTAACCTAATTAAATTCAGTCTTTGAAATATAATGTCATACAGTCACGTTAATGTCGCCTTGACTTCCGGTCAGACAAAGAAATTGCAATCGAAGAACGCAAGCATGTGCGGGACATCAATAACGTTAAAACGAGATCAACTTGTTGGTGGTTCAAACAAGCTGTCGTTGACTAATACTCAGCTTAAACATTTTAATAAGGCGTTAACAACAAAAACCGGTGTCCGACTTGATTTTTCTGCTGCAGCTATCAAAGATATGACCAAAACCGGTGGAATATTTCCGCTCATCCCAATACTAGCTGCTGCAATTCCAGGATTACTTGGCGCAGCGGCAAAAGCTGCAGCGTTAGGTGCAGTTGGAACCGCAGCTGGAATGGCACTAAAGAAAGCAACCGGAAATGGATACAAAAAAAAGGGACGCGGTCTAAGACTACCAGGAACTCCGGCATCATGGTACCCAAAACGGGTTTAAAAACGCTTCGTCAGTCTCCAATGTTGAAGCTTCCAGCGTCTAATTTTGATTTACTCGATGCTGTTAAAAAATTGCGCATAAAACATTTCAGAGGTGTATTCATGCGAGATCAATTACCGCAACGACCAAATAATCCAGAAACTGGCATTATCAATCTCGACAACAAAGACGGTCCTGGAACTCACTGGGTTGCTTACGCGATCGATCCACGTGGAATTATCTATTTTGATTCGTACGGTTTAGCACCGCCAGTTGAGTTTCTCAAGTATGTCCGCGGAGTGCCTCGCACTCTCAACAGCAGATTTTATAATGTTCCAGTGTGGCAGTCGACGCTACCAACACAAACATTAATTGATCCGCCCATTTGTGGGAACGAGGTTTTAAATGTTCTTGATGCAATCTCAAGAAATCCAGCAACGTCTCCTCATAAAGTAGTGTATGAATATACCGCATCGAGAAATGCTTAGCATTTTTATGCTCGCATTTAAAAAACAGCAATAAGAATAATGGTGGATATTTACGGAAGACCTTTCACAAGAAAAGTCAAACCAAGCACAGATGTTGATCTCTCAAAATATGCGACCCGAGATGAAGTCGATAATCTTTTGAATTTAGCCGGAGTTGACCCAGATGAAGTTGCTGTTTTTCAGGACAAGCAAGGAAAACTAAAAACTAGCAACATCAAGTGGAATGATTTAATCCGTAATGTTCGTACAGCTGTCCCTGGTAATTTTCCCGTTTTTACTGACCGTGGTAGCATCAGGGATTCAAGTATATCGAACAAAATCATCAAAGACATCAACGATGAAATTAAAAATTGTGTGAAAAAAACCGGTGACACAATGACAGGAGAACTCAGCATGAACGGCAATAAAATAACCGTTCTAAAAAATCCGGAAGGTCTCGAAGATGCCGCAAATAAACAATACGTCGACGCGCAGTACCAACACGTTGCTGGCCTAATCATCGACAGAGTAACAAAATCCGGCGACGTAATGACCGGTGAACTCAGCATGAGCGGCAACAAAATAACCGCGTTAGCGAATCCCGAATCCGACCAGGATGCGTCAAACAAACAATACGTGGACATCATCAACGGTAAACTAAATACGCTGCGGTCAGAGTATGATGTTCACGTGAACGGGTTTAAAAGACTCCAAAGAAACTTCGCAAAAACTGATGAGACCGTGGATAAGTTCTTTGGAACTCCTCCAGTCGTCGACACGAAACTTTCTGAAATCATACCAAATCTTACTAATAACGCCAACGATATCAATAAGATTAATACCCGGTTAGGTGTAGTCAGAACGGAAAAAAGTTTTTCAGATCAAGTTCAGATAATAGAAAATAACATTAACACGATCAAACAAAGACAGCAGGATATCGTATCGGGTATTCCTGAGATCGTTAACAAAACCAGTTTGATTAAAGTTCCCACTGGAGTTACTCCCGGGCATATCACCAACATCGTATTCACGGTATCATCGGGATTCGCAACATGGTCACGACAAAATAGCACTATCAAATATACAGCAACAGCCACCGGTGTTTACAGGTTGTCTGTGTTTTCACCCGCTAAATTTGAAATCTTCACAACATATCCTTGGAGACATTCCACCGATAAGTATTCCGGGGTTTGCACTGTAATACTAAACAGCGGAACCGAGGAAACATTTATGCTTGAAGCCGCCGACGATACTTTAACATCAACATCTTACTGGTGGTGTTTGGAATTCGTCGCTTCAACACCTCAATTGGTTACCGCGTAATTGAAAATCGGCAGCGATTTTTAAATAAATGTCAACGTTGAAATCCGAAGGATTTCCAGATGCTCAACAATATCGATACAATCAAGTCCGTGAGTGGCAATCTGAGTTAAAAACTGTCATCGAAGTAACCAGTCAAAAAGTAAAAAAATACAAGCGCCGCATAACAGTGTTAGACATCGCGGTTTATTCAGTATCTGCCGTTGTTGCATCCGCGGGAGTAATACTATCAGCGGTCACTCCGGTAATTGCAGTCGCCGCCACGATCTCTGTTTGTGCGACCACAACCACGGCAGGAGTTTTCGGCATCATAGCAAAAAAAATATCCTCGTGCGCGGTCACAAAATTACACGATTACACGACAAAATTAAATACAGCCACGACCGCATATCAGAAATTATCATCGCTGATATCATCATCGTTAGACGCGCAATCCAGCGACGCCGCGTTGATATCAGATTCTGAATTCAAACTAATGTCAGATGCGTACAATGACTATTTGAAAACTAAACAAATAAATAATGTCACTGATGGCAACGCCACAGGAACTGCTTCAGCAAATAGTCACAAACACAACACCGGTAAGGACCACAATGATCTCAGTGTCCTCGACGACACCAGAATTCGGTATTAATTTTCGAACTCCAATTGCCGTGAACGAAATCGCATTAGCAAAGCTCAGTGTGTATCACAGCTGGCCCAATATCAGGTCGGCATCATTTGGCGGTCTGCAGCCGAATAATTCGTTTGTGTTCGGGAAACCCAGCGCGGACCCACAACAACGTGAACTTGAATGGGATACAATTACGCTACCCACTGGGAGTTATCAGATCGAAGAAATCAACAATGAGATACAACGCCAAATAAAACGAATCACCGGCAAGGAAGCCAAAATATCTGTGACCGCGCACGAACCAACGCTGTCTGCGGTCATTGAAATCTCAACACCGGGATACGCCGTGGATATTTATAGCAGCTCAATCAGATCCGTATTAGGATGGCCACGAGAACGACCCGAGGTTGAACCGGGTCCACCAAAACCTGAAAAATCGGATTTCGAGACCACGAAGGAAGAACTACACGACCTCGTGTACGGCGAGCATTTATTATTTCCAGATCAATTACGATCAGGCCAAGCCCGGTTTTCAACATTAGATAGACACCCCTTGGATATAATATATGTAATTTTCGAAGACGGGAGATTCCGTGAATACCTTCCAGAAGACATAGAAGCTCATTTTTTTAATCCGATCAAACAAGCACATAAACAACAGCTAGACCTGTTGCGAGTATATTTTCAAGATTATATCTCTGATATAACAAAACCACGCACGAACATTATCACCACCATAGAAAAACTAAACAAACTCGTATCCACGATGGAATTTATGAATCAAAAAGTAATTCAGAATCTACTGGATCTCAAAGGCGATTATGGAACCCAAAAAAGATCGAATTTTGCATCCCGATTTGGTATTCCCGTAAAGGATATTTCAGATTTTAAACTTCCTGGATATAACGCGCCCACGCTGAGAAAATCAGTCCAGGATCTCATCGCGGAATCTTTCGAAGATATCACTGACGCGTACACGCGAACAAAACCGCAGCCGGTTATTCTCAAGCACGACAACAGTACAGCATCCGATGGCAGACACATCTCACCCGGGATCGTAAATATCACAGATGTTATTGCGGTCAATCTTGTATGTGACGTCATCGATGGCAGTTACAGCGCTGACACAACGACGGCGACGCAGGGGTTTATCCTGTATACGTTCACACCAAAAGATCCGCCCGGGTTTCTGATTGTGCAAGAACCAATCAATGTGGTCTATCTGCGGTGTAATAATCCGTGGTTGTCAACGATAAATTTCAAACTCACCGACCAACGGGGGGATTTGTTGGACCTGCGTGGCGAGACTGTCTCCGTGAACTTACTGGTGAAGTCCTAAAATGCTCTGCATGAGAAACTCTTCGAGGACAAGGACAAGTCAACGGATCCATAATAATAGTTTTTTTTCTGCAGTGGTCCACTTTCGTCATCGCGTGCAAATACCCCATCAAAACCGGCATCGTTGGAAACTCGAAGAGTTTCTCCGGAAGTCCAAGGGACTTCTCATGCGAGTGCTTAGCACGCAGGCGCGCATTTAAAAAAAACGGTTGTGTATAATGTGTGAATACATTCACGCACGAGTTCATATTCATGATAAGCAAATTCTTCACGAGGCAATAAAAACCGCATTTGGAAACGCTAGCGTTTATGGAAACTCAAAGAGTTTCTCTGGAAGTCCAAGGGACTTCTCGGGACAGTATTTCCCCGTTCGAATAATCGTTGACGTGTACGGCGACGAAGACTTCTTGTTGACGTCGTCACAATTAACACAGCTACAGCAAAATCATATGATCACAGCTTGGTGTCAACGAGAACAGATTATGAACTATTCTCATTGTTGTATTGATGTTGAAACGCTCAAGCAAATCCTGGAAGTCTAAGGACTTCTCATGTAAAACATTTCGAAAACTCTTTGAGTTTCACACTCTGAAAACGCCCTTGAGAAGTCCCTTGGACTTCCAGAGAAATGCTTTGAGTTTCTGGCGATGCTAGCATGAGAAGTCCCTTGGACTTCCAGAGAAACTCTTCGAGTTTCCACGCTCGGGCAAAAAAAAATAATACACTTTTTTTTAACCGTGGAAATGTGCTTTACACTCGAGAAACTCTTTGAGTTTCCGGGGGGGCTAGCGTTTCTCAGGTTCTACTTTCACTTTGTGCTGTGAGTCACACGCGGCGGTTTATACTTCCTTGTCGGCCTCGTAGTCACAAATACTAGTATTTTCGTCAGAAATGCAAGGCATTTCCGTGTCTAGATTCTTTATATAACCTTTTAACCGTCTCACCCTGGTGCTAATTAATTTTCGAGTCTCATACTCGCTTGACAATACAAGACGAATCTTCTCAACTGCACGGCACAGTGGAATAAATTCAGATACCTGATTTTCAGTTATCGTGGCAAGTGATCTGTAAATGCGATCTTGCAAACCCTTAATGAACCTATAACACGCGGGGAGATTGTTCTTCCCGGACCGTGATAGCTCATTCAAGGATTCAAAATCTGACATAATTGTTTCAGTGTCTAGTAAAATATTAAAACCTCGCTGTTGTAATTCTTTAATTTCAACAAGTATGGTATTTATATTTTCGTGATTCATATTATTATATATTTTTATATTTTTAAATGCATGAGCGATGCTAGCATCGCCAGAGAAATGCTTTGCATGAGCGTGGAAACTCGAAGAGTTTCTCTGGAAGTCCAAGGGACTTCTCGTGCTAGCATCACCAAAAACAAAAATAAACAGATAGATGATGAGCGGTTATCACTTACTGGGTACTCTTCACCGGCCTACGGTTCTTTCATGAGTCCTTTGTTAGGATTTTTTTTTCTTGGTCTTATATTAGACCTTCGTGTTGTGATTTTTCCCTTAGGCACCTCATGTTACCGTTTATTTTTGGCCAACACTCTTTCTGAATGTTTCTATTGGTGGGCACCCAGGTGACGTAGAGCTTTATGCATCCATCTATCTGTTTATTTTTGGGGGTCACTCACCCCATGAGGAACTTCTAGATCGTCAAATAACGGTCTAGAAGCTCGGGGGGGGACGATACAACACAGAACAACCTTTAACCTCTGATTCGAGTGTCATAGCAGGCAAAGGCACAATGAACATGTAATCTTATCCTAAGACCTTATCCTATGACGACACAAACATACACAGGTGGGTCATTTTCTACGATCAGCAGCAGAGCAAAACCATCCATTGAATCGACCATTGGATGGTGCACAAAAGACACCCGCCATTGGCGGATTTAATTTATGGTTTTGCTTGCGCTGCTGACTTTCGATCGACCCAAAGGTCTTAGGGAGCGATTTCGTATATAACCCAACTGTTACTTGCGAGTTGGAAATTCGCTCTAGCAGTGGGCGGGACTTGTTTAAAATATTTTAATTGTATGTTTTCTTAAGCGCGGTCATATAACAAGCACAGAAGAGCAAAACAGTCGGATATATTCAGTAAAACGAGGATATTGTTTGTAAAAAAATATATATTCTACGGTAAATAAATGATTACATGTTATGAACTCGATAAAATATTTTATCAAGGTGGCTTTCTCAGGGGAGCAAATCCTCTGACCCAACGACAACTCTGCAAAGCGTTACACACTCGTGGAGGAGTTATCGTCGTTTGTGTCAGCGATAAGAGTTATATAACAGAATGAAATCTTCTGTTTGAGCTTCTTTGAAAATGCTGTTTTGTAGATCCCGGTTGCGACACGCTGTACAACAGGTGAACAAATACCGAAATACCTACCGGCGGCGTTTATTGACTGGAATACAATTTCTTCACCTGTAATTGCGTTTATAGATTTAATAGCTCTTCTTGCAACTGTTTTACAACGCCCTGTGTTACCCAGTAGGCAGTTCTTGCTCTGAGTGACCACGCGAAGATTGTTTATAGAGTTATCAAGTATGTTACCGTTAATGTGATCAATGACAAAACCCTTAGGGATCACTCCAAAGAAACATTCGTAAATAAAACGATGACATAAATACCTCTTTGAGCACGTGGCAGTAAATCTTAAATAACCAGAATTATCAACTGTACCAACTTGTTTCCTCAGCCTGTAGTTTCTCACTATGCCATCTCGGTTTGCCTCATAATTTGGAATAGTTGGATGTGGAACAAATTCTTGTTCGGGGACGAATTCTTGATTCATTATACTATAAGCAAATCATTTGTCTAATTCATAATTTGTCTGAAAACTTATTTATGTAATCACGCTCCGAGAACGTGTTCGAGTCTGGATTTTTTTTATCATAATACCGTTTTAGTTCTCGATAGCGTTTCCCCCCACACGCTGAACATAATTGCGTTTTTCCTCGTACTCCAATGCCGCATCTGATACACGGTATCGGTCCTAAACTACCGCCGCGGACCTGTTGAGCATGTTGTCCACAGTATTCGTGTCTGCATGGTTTGCTACACGGCGCTGATGAATTTAGTTTGATCCACTTGCATGAGTGCGCTTGCGCACCAGAGAAATGCTTTGCATGAGCGATGCTAGCATCGCCAGAGAAACTCTTTGAGTTTCCGTTCATTATATATAATATTTTTACCTATTTAAATACTTGTCTTAATTATAATAATGAGTTTCTCAAGACTATCCAGAATAAAACCTGGAAATCTCCAATTTCCCCGAGGTCGATTTGATCTTGACCGATTAACCGGTGATCGACGACGACGAGAACTCGCAGCGGTAATTGGTGTTATCAAGAACGCCAAAGAAGAGTTTCGTCGTGATGGTGCCGCACATGTGTGGTCTTCGTATAAAATCATTTCTGAAAACGCCGACGTTTCTGAAAACACGATCATTGATGGTACCATCAACGATACAATCGCGTGTAACATAATTGGGTATCTCGATGATAAAAAATATTTCATTCAGATAAAATTTATCGTTGGCGTCGACGACACGGAAACAGGTGAAACAACATGGATTATCAGAGACAAACTAGACCCTGTTCTTGATGCCCGACGGGGAAAAACCGTCGTCGTAACCAAAGACTCAAACCCGGGAGTACTTGTTGGGATTGATACACCGTATTATGCCAGAGCGTATCCTGTGACCGCAGTCATTTATGGAATTTATCCGATGAAGAAACCACGCGTTGATAAACTCGCCCCGATGAAGATGTCGGAGTCGTTGACAGAGTCAACAGGGATAAAATCCCCAGAGAAGTCTCTGACTTCCAGGATGAATTGTGTAGCCGAGCGAATAATGGAATATTTTAAAAATGCCGCGCGAGGAAACGGCCTAACACCGCTAAGACAGACTAAAATAACAGCGTGGGCGGCACGAGTAGCGGATGAAGGAGCGTCAATAAATGATGTTGCCGAGCTCGAACGATTACTAAAATTTCCTATAACGGTTTCATCGTTGACCGGTGAGGTATTGTACAAGAGTAAATATGATTCCCGTGGAGCGCCAATAACTATTATCGATCATAACAGTCACGCCTGGACTGACTCGGTTAGGATATTTCCTCGAGACCGTGTTGTAAAGTATTATCCGGAATTGGAAAATGCTAGCGGGGGAACCACTAGTGGTTCTGGAAATGCTAGCATTTCTATGTTTGATTTTATTTATCAGATAAGTAAAACCGATCCCGTGTCTGTGTGGTTATTCAGAAGTAGCGAAGATGGAGAATATGATCAGTTTGTGAGACCCAGCGGGGAAATAGAACAATGGAGTTACATCACGAAATGAAAAAACTCGCAGAGAAGTATGCGAGAAATGCTGGCATTTCCAGCACGAACACTGATACATTACTGACACAGTGTTTTACTGTCCCGGGTGTTGTCGCACATGTAGCCCGAGAACGAAATTCATGGAGACCAACCCCGAAGAGTTTTCTCGAGGATATTCAGCAGAGCTGTGTCGAATACGGACACGGTGGTTTGTGGAATACCCAGTATGATCACCGCGATATGATATCCGTCGACATGACGGCGTGTTATCCAGGAAGTTTCCTTGGGCGCGGAGAATGTAGTGAGTATTTTAAACGGTTTGGTCACATTACAAACTCGATGACAAGAGTAGCTGTTGACGGACCATTGCCTGATTTTGACCTGACCGGGGTTGCTTGTGTGTCGTCGTTTAAATTCGCTACGGGTTTACATCCTGTGTGTTATGCTTGGTTTGGCAGACATTTCGTTGAACAGCGATGGGCACCGATAGTGTTATTGCGATACATGCTTGACAGTCGAATACTGCTGTCGCTGACGGTCAGTACCGCGATTATATGTTATTGTCGTCAAACCGAAGTTTGGTTGCCAACTCCGCAAGTCACCGTAGAAATTGAAAATTTCCGAGAATATCCAGAATCGTTTATCGACACTATCATCGAAAGAGCTCCCCGAACTGATGAAAGCACCGCAAAAGATCTAGGACGAAGAATAATAGGAAAATTTACTCAAGGTGGAGCGTATGATCATAAATTACATCATAGTCGATTAATCATGGACGAGGCCGAATTGGATCTTATTGTCGCTGATGCCGCCACGAATAATACGTTTTGTACCCGCGAAGATGTGTTTCTGTCAAACGGGGAAAAACTAGGGACTGTTTTTAGTTATATCGACGGAGAATCATCTCAGTACACACATTTGAGATCTTCGATGCTAGCTTATGTATCAATAAACCTATTGTCGATGATTAATAGGTTTCCCGTTGACGCAGTGAGAGTTGCAACGGATTCATTCTATATCGATAAAAAACACTTAGCGGCGTTAAATAAGGTTATACCGAATGATCCATCGTGGGGTTCATGGAGAATAAAAAATGAAATGTTGCATGGATATTGTGAATCGGCTGATGTTGAAATCGAGGATGAATATCGCGGCGCAGAAATATCTGGGAAATTTTCAATTTCTACGACAACTTCGCTGCCGCCGGTGCACGATCCTGTTGTGAGACACAAAACAGTTTATCTGAACGGTCCTGGTGGTTCCGGTAAGACAACTCGAGCGATAGAATTATTTAGAAACTCTGACATGATTGTGCTAACACCCACACATAGACTTGCCAGGGAGATGAGACAACGGGATGTTAACGCGTGTACGTATCACAGTTTTTTCAAATACAGCGGCGGCACGTGGACACCTACGCGAATGGGAACGAAGTATATCCCTGGAATAATCATCTGGGATGAGATAGACACTGTCCCGTTGGATACATTAAAACAGTTTCTGGATTGGTTGCTAAAGAAAAATACCGCAGTGGTGATGTGCGGCGATCATGGTCAACCACCGCCATTTACAGGTGAATCTCCACACACGTGGCTGAAAACTTTTGTAGATTATTATGAGGAAATAACTAATGATGTTAGATCACTCGATGAAACGCTGAAAGAGTTTAAGGCGTTGATCAGGCTACAACCTGATAAAGTCCAGTGTGAGATAATGCGTGAAATAATTCCACAGACGGAGCTGAGCGACTTTTGGGAAACGTGGAAACCAAGTGATCTTATAGTGGCAAGTAGAAAGATAGTCAGGGACACACTTCAGCAGCGGTTATTTCAGTTACATCAGAAGAAATTTCCAATGCTGGTAGTGCCATTGTGTTATAGACCAGCTGATACGCGATTGCAGAATACCGACGTTGATATACCTGGGAGATCGGAAAAACAGAATTTAGTATTAAATGATATTGTCACAGTTGATATTGATGTTGTTGAACAGGCACTAAAAATGAGCAAATCCCCGTGGACGCTAGGATACGCTATGACCATCCACAGTTCGCAGGGACTAACTATTTCAGATACAACAGTTTGGATTGTTGATGATCGCATCGAGTGGTCAAATTTAGTTTATTTAGCCGTGTCAAGAGTAAGAAGGATAGGTCAGTTACGAAGAATTGTATTAGATGATGTTATCAACGACAGCATCAACAGCTCAATCGCTGATGATACAATAAGAAAGAAATTAGCCGGTTACAAACAGAGCGACAAAAAAAATGGTAGAGAGTTTGATCTCGACGAAACACTCATTATACAATTACAACAACAGCAGAATAATCACTGTGCGAGTTGTAATTGTTTATTGCTGTGGCAGTATCCGAAAAACGACCCAAGACAATTTACCGTGGATAGAATAGATAGCAGTCGTGGTCATACACGTGAAAATGTGATGTTGACCTGTCTTGAGTGTAACCGACGCAGAGGGTGCTGCCTACCGAAGTGCGGATCACTTTAGTGCAAATCACTTTAGTGATCGGGGTGGTAATTGTGTATCCGTGGGAATCACCTGAAGTTGCTCGCGTTTAAATCCGCGTTGAGGAGCAGTCGAATCTAATCTGTAGATGGGAGGTCTGCCGGTTGATCTGGTTATGCTGGATATCTTATGTGTAGTAACACTCCATGTGGGATCGGTTGCTCTTTTTTTTCCTCCTTCTAGTTCGCCTGGTTCGTATAAATACCTAACGGTGACATTACCCGCTAGCGTCGTTGGCTGCGTTGAAACATGTCCGTGAATCACTTTAGTGATCGGGGGTATATATTTTTTTGTGATTGCATTTATTGGTCTCATGTTTGTTGTTCTGGTAATTTCATTATTCAGTGCGGCTATCACGTTTGGCAGTCTTGCAACCCATTCACGAGATCTCGTATCGTAAATGAATTCCCTCGCGTACTGGTATCCGAATAATCTCTCAGCGAGTGTTCTATTAAATCGCTCAACAATTGCCTGATCCCGATGAATTTCAGTATGTCCTCGTCGTATAACAACGTTATGCTGCTTTGTCAACGATGACACCGCGCCCTGAAATTCCTTGCCAGGATCAACTTGTAATAATCGTGGCCAGTTTAGAGGTCCTCGCTGATAAATTCGCGAAAACGCAGAGGCGACTTCGGACGCTGTTTTAGTCGCTAACGGTTCTGCTTCTTTGTATCTACTGGCAACATCAACTACTGTTAGCGCGTATTTGTATATTTTTCTACGGACAGTATCATGAGGCAGGAATAGTATGTCAGCCTGATGAACTTCATTGGGGACACTAACATCAAAATGTGCAAAGTTGATTTGTCGAGGTGGTGGTAAGTAGATTTGCCATATTGCTTGTTTTGACAGCCATTTTTTGGCAGCCTCGCGTGTTACTGATGCCGCGTTGGCGAGTTTATTAATTGCTGAGTTACCTCTCCAATATCCGATTGGGGAATAATAAATCGCTTGCATGGAAACACTAGCGTTGGAAGTCCTTGGACTTGTCTGCATCGTTATTAATTATCCAGCGCCTAATGCTAATTTAGATTTCATCGCTGATCTTACTAACCAATTAGCGAGTGACTCCCTAAATGATTTATTTTTTATGGTGCTTAGTGCATGAATTAATTTCACATCCGCGATATGCCTGTCTTGTAGATCTTTACTTCGATAAGCAATATCATGTATGTGACACGCTGCGTCGATAGCGTTTATCGGATACTCGCCGGGTTTGGGCTGATCGTTGCTGTCAAGCCTGATATCTAGTCGTGTTCCCGGACCGCAGTAATTGTATCCTGGGAGATGTTTTTCTCCGGGATACTTTCCCCAAGGGGTACCTGGAAGTCGTCCGAGGGCGGCTGCAATGTCACCACCTCGTTTTTTTTTTGAAATTTAAATTTTTTTGTGCCACATTGCGTACACGTACCTGAAGTTGCTAGTCTGTTATTTTTTGTTGTAACCGTTGTTAGATCATTCGTAGGGGTTCGTGCCCGACACTTCACACAATATAGATCCATAATTATTATTCTTTGTATACAAATGGAAATTACAGACTTTTCTGCGACGCGGCGAAGGGAGCCAATCAAGCATAATTCGGTGTTGCCAAATTCTATCAGAATGATTATCATTGGACCGTCAGGATCGGGTAAAACGCAGTTGTTGCTGAACCTGATTATGAAGTGGATGAAGTGGGATAAGCTGTATTTGGTAGCACCATCTGTAGACGATCAGCGATGCTATAATGTTATAAAAGATTTTAATGAGAGTGCAAAAGCGCTGAGTGAAGACGGTGAGGAAGTAGTTGAATTTATCACTGATATCGAAGAAGCTCCCAGCGTTGAGGACCTCGACGGGGAAAAAAATAACCTAGTAGTGTATGATGATGTGATGCTGGATAAACAAAAAAATCCTGCAAGGATATTCTCCCGGGGTCGTCATAAAAACACTGATGTCATTTATGTTACTCAACGTTACACACAAATACCAAAAGTAATCAGGGATAACTGTAATCTTCTTGCGATATTCAATGGAGTTGATGTTCATACGCTGAGAAATATTCATCAAACCTGGTGTAGCGGCGATATGGATATTAATAAATTCAAAAATTTCTTTAGTCGCGCTCAAAGAACCCCGCACGGATTTGTAACAATAAATTTACACGACCCGCGGACACGATACCGTATTGGACTTGATACACTGTATGGTTAACATAAAAATGTTTTCTTGGAAACTCATTTCGTAGAGCAGCACACAGGGGGCTGGACCCACCCCATGGATTTTTCAATGACGACCCCGCGAGCGATACTAGCATCGTCGGGGACATTTTTTTTTGTCCTGTATTCTGAATAGAAGGGTTTATTTCGTCGAAATAAGCCCTCTATCGAGGAATAGTTTCCTGGAAGGGTTTGTCATGAAAATAGTTTTGGTCTGTTCGCCCCCTCTGCTGCTGCTTTCCTTCTGCATTATTGTCAATGGCTGCTTGCAAGTGCTACTTTCATAATTCTGGTCATGAATTTTCTATTCTTCATTGATGCAAGCTGTAAATGGCTGCTTGAAAGTGCCTAGATCTACTTTCCGTCTGCGTCCTTGTATCTTGCAATTTGCCAACTACTGAATTGATTCTGTAGTTTGTCGTTTGGCAAATGCTATGTCAGTTATTACAAGTTTTAACATTCCATTTATAATACAAGTTAAACAAATTCCAAAATCATGACTATAATGTAGCATCAAGCACATTGCAAGTTAGAATAAAGAAGTTAGCATAAAATAATGCCTATGATGACAACAGATGGCACTGTGACACGTCAATTTCTTACAATACGACTAATCCCTTGACTCTAGCAACAAGAGGTTATACCACTTTACGACATGTTTGGGTGTCTTGTTTAAAATATCATTTGAATTAAGTTACAGCAGCTGGTGTCTCAGAGTATTAACATTCGGAAAAGAGGTGGCCTGCAAGCAGCACAAAATAAATGTATCAAATTGTATACAATTAGATGTATTTACTCAGTGTTATATTTCCGCTAACCCTTCCCACCCCATTTTATTTGAACATTTTGCCAGTTTCATTTACCGCTGCCGCACGGTGGCAGAATAGGGTAGCCGCTTACAAACAAGATTAGGCCCTAATTTGTTTATACATTCTCATTCACAATCAGTTTAGAGCATATTTATTATTTTAGAGTGCAGTACAAATTCTGCTTTTTGTTGCAGTAAAGACCTCATAAGGTTTGAGCAAAGTGCAGATAATGGCGCTTGTACTTTTTAGCTCTCTGAAACGTCACACACAGTGATATCAGTTTCTAAAAATAGCCATTTGGACAAGGTGAACTGGCGTAAATGGCGTTCAGTTTTCTTATCCTTGTTATTGTTTTTATTATTGTTCTTACTAAAAACCATGTACCAGGCATTAAATTTGTTAATCTGAATATGGATGTGCATTCTAATATTTAGTTACAGTGGTGCTTAAGCCTGCAGACTGTATAAAACATAATCAATTTTGATGAATCTTTCTAGAACAGCATAAGACACAAATTTTTTGCATTTCATCACCCTGAATATTTTGAGATGAAAATTCCAAGGGAACTGCCATACCCTCACCCCTTTTCAGTAATGTCGATGAAGTATACTTATATGTGATTCATGTTTAAAATAGAGAGGGGTGTATTTAAGAAAGTGACTATTTCTTACATTTTGTTTAGCGCATAAAATTACACTCAACATAGCTGATGTGATATTATGGATGTAAACTGTAGAAATGTTGCATATACATATATTCCATATATGTAAAAACAGTGCATCAATGGGTTTTTTAAAAAAAAAATTTTTTTTTTGGTATTGTGCATTAGTGATTTTATTAACCTTTTAATAATAACCTTTCAGTGTATGTTTTACAAACAAATCGTCACTTTGAATGACAGATTACAACATATAAGAATGCATTATGTTCGTTAGACTTATGATGTTGAAAAGAGCAGCACTGATTGATTATATTTATATTACATGGATAATACAGTTTCTTAGTTAAAAGGTACATACAATTACATTTTGTCCAGAGGTGTAATTTTAGGAATGTATTGATGGAAACAGCAATTCAAAAAACTGATGTCCCTGATAACAACAGCCACCCTTAAAATGATAGACATTTTACACACAAAAACTAACTGAAAATGAAACAAAGTAGATATAAATGAATATGATTGGTTTCAACACATTAATTTGGGACACACACACACACACATATATATTCCTTTGATGTGCACATACAAGAGTTTTACTCACCATAGATTTGAAAACAGTATACATGTAATAGGATGACAAGGAAATAAAATGTACAAAATTGTTACTGTATACAATCATATATTATAGCTGAATATATCAAAAGATTACATAATGAGGGAAGAGCACATAAAAACAACTTTATTTTTGCATGTATGTCATGAATTTCTACGTGTTACTATGTGTCTCTCAGTGCTTTGTCCGAAAATAATATGGCGGAAGCGGGACACAGTGATGTTATAGTATAATTTTAGCCCAAGGTAGATTTAAGTACAAGCATCATTGCACCTTGAGGCCATGCTTTCATTTCTTTATTCACAAGAGAGAGAGAGAGAGAGAGTACATTACAGAGATGAGGATTGTTTGTTCTCTCAACCACTCTCAGCCATATGTAATTAAATTTTACTGTTAATATGAAGTTTACAGTGGCAGTATATATATATATATATATATATATATATATATATATATATATATATATAAAACAAGAAGTAAGGTAAATAGTCAAATTATACAGAATTCTTATATATGTATGGCATGGATAATTATGCAATAGCCAGCAAGTATTGTCACTAGTTGTCTGTGACAAGTATGTCATATCTCCAATTTCATTTTAAATCTCCAATACCAATACAACAGCAAGAGGCAATTTACTTGAAACAAGGACATCACATACAAAGCATATATACTACAAAAATATGAACTTATTTCATTATATAAGAAAAGAAATTTTAAGAGGATGAAATATATTTGCTATATGTAAACATAAAGAACACTTCCATACAATTATGAGATACTTTATTTCGACAGGTATCAAACTGGAAACTACATTTTTTTGTTTTTTAAAACCGTATTCATCTATATGTGAAGCGATATTTATAGTACAGATAAGATGACTGATTGTATGGTACCTCACTTATAAAACGTCAGTCTCCGTTGGTAGCAATTATAAAAATATAATATATTGAATATAAATAACATTGCTACTGCTACCAGTAATCAGCTCAATTTGTATTATTACTGCTACAATACAGTACCAAAAGTGATTGATACATTTGGATATGAAATTAATGTAGTAGTTAAAAAGATTAATGCAAAATTTTACATGTATCTTCTACAGATGTGATTGTTTTCTGTTGAAAGAATAAGACCCCCCGCCACATAATTGTCTAAAAAATTTGTAAAGTTTTTAAGGCTAGTCACAGCTCAGTCTGTTGTAGCATCCATCACCCCCACCATCCCACATAAACATCTTCATTTGTCTGTGATTTTATCATTATTTTATCCTGTTTAAAATATAAGCTAATATTGTTATGACACAAAAAATATCAGCACAATACAACTATGCAGTAGAGCAAAATAAATAAATGAAAACAATATACAGACCTATGTTTAACTTTTCAAGGGAAATATAAGAGAAAAAAGTTTAATTTTTAACCGGCATTCATAAAAACAATATTGTTAGATGAATTAATCTGAAACAAAAATTATCATACAGGTAGGCAATTATAAGGAACCAATACTTGGATTGTCTAGTTACATTGTTCTTATAGATTTATTTGCCAATCACTTTTGTTTTCCACTTTCACATGAATAAAACATGAATGAAGACAAGCTTTTCACACAGTCTGGCTTTTTGATTGGACATACACTCATCATTGCAAATTCTGAGGAATTAAAACTGTAAATTGTGGATTGGCCAAGACACATTACCTTTTGTGTACCACATACATTTGTAAATTATGACTCAAGAACAGTCAGGTTATATTCCCTAGTGTCTGTGTCAAGAATCAATCCCCAAAAACATTCCATTACTGGATCTGTATTCAATATATATATATATATATATATATATATATATATATATATATATATATATATATATATATATATATATATATATTCTGTCACCCTGAAAGTAATGGGGCTAGCTCAAGACTGTCTGAAAACACTCACACCTACCCAGGATACATGTATACCATTATATTGAATCATACCTTAAAAAGGACAGTGATCAGTAAAATCTGGCATTGTATAATTATCGAGTAAGATCAGGAGAGGTTTTTATCCCTATATTGCTATTTATCACCAAACGAAAGACCCCATGACTACCCTACAACAACAAAAGATTGTCCCAAAACACCCTCAACTACCCAGGATACATGTAGACAATTAAATAGAATAAAACCAAATAAAAAGACAGCAATCTGTAAAATTCTACCCTGTATAATTATTGATGAAGATCAGTTTAGTTTATTCTTTTGTTGATATTTGCTGAAGACTGTTCCCAAACACACTCATCAACCCAGGATACATGTATACAATTACAATGACTTAATAAAATACACAGTTTTGGTGCATTCTCTCTCTTTCTTTCTCTCTTTTTCTTTGATTGTAGATAGTTCACTAAACTACTTTCATATTGCAAAGAGCAGCACAATTAACAAGTCTGAATCATGTGTCACTACATTCATGCTTCAAAAATTCTTTAAATCTTTTTTATTAAATCTTTAATGTGACAAAGAGCAGCTGAATAATTAGAATCCATGGGTGCTATATTTATATTTTTAAAATTCTTGAACCAAATTATTAATTTTAATTGGTTTGATAATGGTAAGAATTACAATAGATAAAAGTAAAATTTCCTGTAACATCTTTTGTCTCTGATTATTTCCACTTTTAGAGACAAAAGTTTTAAAGGATGCAAACCAGTTTTAAAGCTATTTTGGGGGGATTTTTTATATATAAATACATCCAAATGTTGAGATTCTGTACATCAACAATGCAAATTAAGTATTGGAAAACGGTTGTGCACTAAATCTAATCACAAGTAAACATTTTTATCATGATACAATCATGATTTTCCTCAGTTTGATTACTTCGGTTTTTCAGCAAAATATGTTCCAAAATGAAGATCGTGATAAGAATAAGAACACCTTTAAGGAATGCTTAATTTTTTAATGTCATTTTACCTATAAACAATTTTTTTTATGTGCTATTGATGTTGCTCTGAAATATTTTATTTTCACGGGAGCTTATGTACAAGAGTATCAGGGTGGCCAAGTGGTCTAAAGTGCTCACAGTTCTGGATCACTGCCATCTCACCTCTGTCTGCATGTGTTCAAGTCTAAGACTCGGCAAGCATGGGTATGTGGGAAAACCTGTCAGTAGCTTCTCATGGGTCGGTGATTCTTGCCTGGGTTTTCCAGAGTTCTTCCTCCACCAGTTATACTGGCTGCCATGTATAGCCTATCTTGTGCTGAAAAATGGTGTTAAACCCTCGAACAGCAACAACAAGAGTATCACAGGAAAAGATAGATGTCTGTGAGGTGCGTCGAAATTGGTGACGTACAATACAATCCTTACAACCAGGGTTCGTCTGATGAAAGCTTATTAAGAAGAGTACAAGGGAATATATCGTCATTTCTGATCCTTACTAAAATAACTAATGTAAGTTATGAGAAAAGTAGATTTCTTAAACGGTGAAGGTAAATACTTCAGTGCATCAAAACTGGGGGCCCCGAGTGGTCTAAAGCGCTCTTCGTTACGGATCACTGCCATCTCACCTCTGTCTGTGGCGGTTCGAGTCTAGGATTCAGCCAATGTGGGTATGTGAGAAAGCTTGCCAGTAGCTTCTCGTGGATCGGTGGTTCTTTCCTGGGTTTTCTCGGGTTCTTCCTCCACCATTAATACTGGCCTCCATGTATAGCCTATCATGTGCTGAAAAATGGCGTTAAACCCCACAACAACAACAACAGCATCAAAACTGGGGTTGAAAAAGATGGACCACCTTGCTGTACTGTATGCGTTTTTATTTTCGTAAGGTGCTATAAATTACTTAGATCTTCGAGAAAGCATATGGTTTTAGAGACAAATAAAACTTTGTTGCTAATGTACACCTAAAAAAAGGGACTGAAAGAGTTATTGACACAAAATGGATGTCGTAAAGCTCTGTGGGGAGCATTCATTGTTTCTGGTAAAGGAAAAATTTTAGAAATTTAGTGCACTGTCTGTTGTCATAATGCCATGCTAATCTCTGGTATGCCATTATGACAACAGATGGCAATACAAGTTGGACAACAAAGACGATACTGATAAAACGTAGTATTTACATTGTTGCAAGGCCAAATCTGTATGAAAACAGCAGTTGGAATGATGTAATTGTAAAGTTTATAAACAGAATATACAAAACTTGTAATAACTGACATAGCATTTGTCATACGACAAACTATAGAATCGGTTCAGTAGTTGGCAAATTGCAAGGTACAATGTTGCAGAAGGAAAATAGATCGAAAAACTTGCAAGCAACCATTTACAGCTTGGATCAATGAAAAATAGAAAATTCATGACTAGAATTATGAATGTAGCACTTGCAAGCAGTCATTTACAATAACGCAGAAGGAAAATAGCACTTGCAAACTGCCACGTCCAATTTGCATCAATGCAAATACAATATACATTGATAGAATTATGAAAGAGCACTTGCAAGCAGCCATCTACAATAATGCATCAAGGAAGATTGGGAAATACACGCATATAATTATGGCAGTAATCCCCCTCCATAGTCAGGATGTGCCATTGCACAAATTGTGCAAAATTTGTATAAATTTGTGTGCTTGGAGAACAGTGAAATGTGAAAACTCTTGCAAATTTGTTGAAAGTCCCATATATGAAAATGTGCTTAGCAAAGTATACAGTTTTTATTTAACCATTCTTGTTGAGACATATTTTTATGGTAGCAACTGTTCCACATCTGGGTTCTTCAAGCACGATATGAATGGTTGTAAAACTAAATTTGATCAGAACAATGTACGCAGGAATAAAAAGTATGGCATAGTTTGAACCATTCATGAATTGTTTTTGCAAATGCATGTTTAAAATATGGGCCACCTTGAAAACCCAAAATGTCTGATTCCCAGCGTGCTTAATTACAATTTCATTTGGCAGATATTTGCTGGTGATAGAGATGATGACAGTAATTTGTAAAGTTATGAAGTATATCAGATTATTGGAGTTGGGAAAGCATTAATGGAGACACAGTGAGTGATTTTGAGCCCGAGATGGTGTTAAATATGAGTCAGATGTACAGGATGGATGGACAAACAATAGACAGCATGATCCTTTCAGTGATGTATCAAAATTAATGTACAAGGGCAAAATACTGAGCCTAATTAAAATACAGACAATTTAAAAGTATAATGCAATTTTCATTTCTTTTATTAATCAGATTTGCTTTATGGATCATTTTCTACAAAACCATATACATGTATCCATGTCAGGATTAAGATAAATTTAATAAAATAAAGGTTGAAAAATGCAATTAGGAAGTACAGATTTTTGTTTTAATACTTCTGTCTGCACGAGGACTATGGATTCATGGACTAAATTCTCTTATACAACATTATGGAATAGATAAGAAATTTGCAATAGTAGTCAGTAAACTTCTGATTTAATAAAGGAAGATTAGTGAAAAATCCTATTTTGGAACAGATGTATCCAAAAGATAATATCTGTGACTTGTAACTAGCAGTCACAACGATCAGTTTCCCAACATATTCAATCTGACAAAGCAAGCTATGTATATGCCCCTTTAAAAAGAAGCACAGAATAATATTGATACAAAGAAAAGGAGCAGAGTATGCTCAGAAATAATTAACAAATTAATGCTTATACAACTAGAGGTGACATCTGTCATAGATGTTGAATTTAGTAGAGCTATAAGAAATTGGAGCAGGAAGAAAGGGAGACAGATATTGAAGTTTAGATAAATACTTGCCTATGACCATTTCTTCCTTCCCTCCTTTTTTCTTTGATAAATGGGGATATCTCCCTTAAGATAAATTCCTGTCATCATCTCTCCTTAAATTCTACATAGGAAACAAATTTGGAATTTCAGTTTTTATGCAGAGATATTTAACCAGTCAATAAAAGGTGCTGATGGAATAAATGAAATTAGCATAGAATGAGCAATGGGGCACATTTCAAACTGCTCAAGTTTACCACCTTGTGCAAGTTAAAAGAAAATTGTAAAATAGGACCGGGTGTAGTCAATAGTTTTCCTTCTTCACTAACAAATACAAGTACCTGTGGTGGCAGCAGTTTTTTGCATCTGCAGGAAATAAAATGTGATAGATTTTTTTGGTATTCAATCTTATTCCCAATGCCAGGATTTGTTTTAGATGAGATTTTCTTTGCACAAGGAAATTGCATTATTTCTTCTGTTTTGAAGATAACATTGTAATGTTTTCCAAGCGTAACTGAGACACAAAGTTGGTAATGTTTTCAAATCATTCATGTTATACAAAACAAGGGAAGTTAAATGGATCCACCATTTAATGGCCTAAAACGTTAAATAATACTCATTACAACCAACAGGTTTGAAAGTATTGTTCATATCTTCTCATCAGTGAGAATTGCATATAAATGTATAATAACTATAAGTCAATCTAGCATTCATACTGGAAAGATAACCAAAAGTATCAACATACATGAAATGGCACCACCTATCTTCCAAAGATGGAAAGACCATCAAGTTCATATGTATATCAGTATGTTTCCTATTGCCAAGATATGTCATGAATCATATTGGTAAGCAGCACTGGTGTATCATTTCACCCCTACATGTGGCTCATAAAGCCTGCAAAAAACGGTAGGGAAATGGTAAAAGTAAATAAGTGTCACATAGACATATAAATTTGGGTCACTAGT
This sequence comes from Sinohyriopsis cumingii, assembly GCA_028554795.2. Taxonomy (NCBI): domain Eukaryota; kingdom Metazoa; phylum Mollusca; class Bivalvia; order Unionida; family Unionidae; genus Sinohyriopsis; species Sinohyriopsis cumingii. Next base: position 94,791,521 of record CM068837.1, read on the forward strand.
ACTAAATAGGCTTGCCTAGCAGTAGTTGCATATTGCAGAGCACTGTGTACATTTCATTGTGGGAACATGTTAAGCAAACAGTTTAAAAGTGACTGGCAGAATGAAACCTGCTAATTCATGCATGTGATTTCTTGTTCCCTTTTTTTGGTTTAAAGCAGAATCTCTCTCTTACATTTAAATTACTATAATTAAACTTTGTATATATTGTGCAACACCTAATTCAGCAATCTTTTCTTGGAAATCTTAAATATGTGATTACATTTTATTTGAATATTAGATGACATTATGTACAACTTAAAAAGAGCAACCCTGCAGTGTGTAATTCTGCTGAAGCACTGTAGTGGATGTCAATGATTACTTAATTATATTGCTCTGACTTCTAACTTGGGTCAATAAAGCTTAATATGTCCACTACATGCCATGATGTCATGTCTGTGATGGACACATTGTGGAAAGTGTTAAGGCACACCAATGGAACATGGATTTTCCAAAATGCATAATGTACTATATCTCTAAACTTACTCTATCTTAATGATAGATTTTTCATCCTAACATGCCAACAGCTACATCGTAGCAATAGATCCATCCATCTTTATGATCTTGTCTGGCATAAGACTACCCAAGTATCATATGATCAGGATTTATGTGATAGATCCATCTGTCCAGCCATACCATGCCTGCCATATTCATGCGAACCAGCTGTCCATACTGGTACAACAAAATGGCTGGGCTGAGCCAAGTTCTCCTTTGTTCACTGCTCACCTACCTGGTATTGGCCATGACTTATATAGAGATGTTGTTGTTGTTGGGTTTAATGCCATTTTTCAGCACAAGATAGGCTATACATGAAGTTCAGAGCAGGCAGCTCAAGAACTACCCCTCCAACCTGCCACTACACCAATATTCCCATTTTAGAAGCCATCAGTCCCTGCCACAATGCATGTAAGAACCAAACAAATCTGGATGATGTTCAGAAAGATAATGGTAAGTTCTATTCTCCTTTGCGGCACTAGCAATCGTGTCTCTTTTGAGTCATCTGTTTTTACATGAATTGGGGAAAATTCTGACCTTTACCCATTTCATTGTTTAGTCCACCTGGGTATGGATGTTATAACCATTCTCAGTTTTGTGTCTTGTATCTGCATCATATGGATTGTCAAACTCAGTCATTTCTAGCAAGATGGGTTTCAGCAAGAGAGTACTTGCAACTCCTCTGATTATTTAATGCAGGAGGGGATCTGATACCACTGGGAGGCCTGCCTTTATGCATGGTGTTACTTTGTTGCCTCAGTGGCACCCTTTTCCAGTCATCCACATGATGAAAAGGTCAGTATCAAAAATGAGGTATGATCATTCCTGTCTGGCATGGTTTGCTCATGACAGGAATTCCTCTGCAGAAGCCCCAGCCAGTAGTGATGGTAGGTGCATGTCAGTACATACACTTGAGAAGCCTTCTTGTTGCACAGGGGAACTGCCTTTTCACATCAACCTCTATATGAAAGCTATCATAAACACCTTCAGTTCTAGAAGGTCCAACTCAGATAGGTCAATCCTGATTATGTTGGACAACTTTCTAGGGGTGACTTATCTCCTCAGACAGGAGGGTTGCACCATATTGTCTGACCTCTGTGAGCTGGATTGGCAGTTTCTTTGTCAGTGCTGTCAACTTCAGATCCACATACAAATCAAACACATGCCTGGCAGACTCACTGTTCTGGTCGATGCTTTCGCCATATAATGGTCAGGTCACCTTTGTCTTACTGATTCCAGAGCCAAAAGCATGGACCATGGATGAACCTCACTGAAGCTGCTGTCATACTAACTTGTTTCCAGAGAGCTATAATTTTGGTATGCAGGATGAGTGATTTACATGAGTTTTCGGTCAATTCAAGCTGACTTAAGTTCAGATTGGATGGTTACTCAAGTACTACTTAATTGATTACTTGAAATATAAAATTGTAATTATATTCAGTTCCTGCAAAAAGAGTAATCTGTAACTGTAATTGATTATAAATTCAGTAAAAGTAATGCAAAGTTATAACTGCTTTTAAATTACAGTTACTATTTTTCATAGTTACAATAAACAAATTGAAACATAACAGCATGATCAGACAATTTTTTAAAAAATTAGTTCTACAATATTCAATGTATTCAGTTGAATTCTTAGTGTGAAGAACATTTGTCTGTGCAAAACATTAATTGACCAATAAGAACTATAAGTTTTGAGAGACTGAATTGTCATTGTACTCTAATTACGCAGATTAAAACAGTGTACTCTAATTACGCAGATTAAAACAGTAACTGATTATTTCATTGTGATGAAGTAACTGTAATTGTGTGTGTGTGTGTGTGTGATTTGGATTTTTAACATAGCTTTAAACAAAATTAAGTCATATCACTGCAATGTCTGCGGTGTGACAGTTTATAGTGATGTCCCACCCAGTCACATTATCCTGACACCAGGCCAGCCAGTCCTTACACTAGCCTCTTAATGCTGAGCGCCTAGGGGGTGGTCACCAGTTATTATATACTTTTGAGTATGTAAAGTGAAGTTGTTTGCATTTAAAACATGCACAATGGTGAGAATGTTTGCATACCTCTATGCTACATTAATGTAATGTGGATGATATTTCTTTGGATATTGTACTTTTGGAAACTGTACATGATTTAAGCACACTGTTAACTAAAATGACTGCTCCCTTGTGCTAAAAAATCAGCCTGAATTAGTCTAAGTACACTATCCATAGCAGCTATTAAAATAGGGAAAATGAATTTTGCCAGACTAGACAGTACCAGCTTCTGAAAGTGCAATGAATGAATTACCAAATATATAAAATGTAAAAAAAAATTATTGGCTCTTTTTTATACAATTTACCTCTGAAGTTCAGGAAGTGAAAATGACCAAGTAGAGCTACCACTTTTTTGAAGGGTGCACATCTGGAGTAAGGCCAAGCTGTATACTCTGTAACCCATATTAGACCCATCAATAATAATACATGAAAATAAAGGGAATTAAAGGTTCTTTGAATTATACCTAAGATATACAAGTTCTTTTTTAAATAGTCAGTATAACCATTGAGGAAAGCTGGGGAAATTCTTTTTCTTTAAAATTCTAACCCTATGCAAAATATGAAAATGTAGAGTGCCACCTTAAAGTAAATATAAAAATGTATGCAATTATTTTTTTTCCTATAATTATTTATGCTGTTCTGAATAAAATGGTATATTCATATTGATGTTAAGCATGAAAATATGCAAATTATGCTTATTTTGCTCTTGCTTGCATAATTTGCCATGAGGCATTTTTGTGTGAGTAGTGACCTTAATTATGGGGAAATTAGAAGTCTTAGAATATAGGAATAGAGTCAACTTTAATTTAAAACTGTTGCAATAAGTAAAATAAATATATATTGAAAATGTTTCTTTTCCTGTCATTCAGCATAACATTGGCTGCTATGTTTACAAAATGTAATGTGCATTTTTAAAATAGCTCACTTTTTATCATAAGTGGGGGCTGGACTTGTTAGAGACTCTGACACTCATAAATACTGTTCTGTGCTGTGTGGGTAAATGCAGGAGAATTATTCAAAAGGATTGTTCATATGTTTGGGACTTAAATGTTTCAGCCATCCAATCAAAATTAAATCATACAATAATAATACCTATCACCAGTTATTATGTACTTTTGAGAGAGTGACGTATGTAAAGTGAAGTTGTTTGCATTCAAAACATGCACTATGGTGAGAATGTTGGTATACCTCTTTGCTACATTAATGTAATGTGGATGATATTTCTTTGGATATTGTACTTTTGGAAATTGTACATGATTTAAGCACACTGCTAACTAAAATGACTGCTCCCTTGTGCTAAAAAATCAGCCTGAATTAGTCTAAAGTACACTATCCATAGCAGCTATTAAAACCGGGAAAATGAATTTTGCCAGACTAGACAATACCAGCTTCTGAAAGTGCAATGAATGAATTACCAAATATATATAAAATGTAAAAAAAAGCTATCGGCTCTTTTTAGTACAATTTACCTCTGAAGTTCAGGAAGCGAAAATGACCAAGTAGAGCTAGCACTTTTTTGAAAGGTGCACATCTGGAGTAAGGCCAAGCTGTATACTCTTTAACCCATTTTAGACCCATCAATCATACATGAAAATAAAAGGAATTAAAGGTTCTTTGAATTATACCTAAGATATACAAGTTCTTTTTTAGCTGGTGAGGAAAGCTGGGGAAATTCTTTTTCTTTAAAATTCTAGCCCTATGCAAAATACGAAACTGTAGAGCGCCACCCTAGCAAGGCATCTGTTAGTACCATTTTTATAAGATTTTGGTATGACTTAGTCTGGGTTCGAACCTGGAACCTTCCACATCCAAGGCAGATGCTCTAACCACTAGGCCACCTGAGTGGTCAACTGTAATTGGCATCAATTACAACATATTTTTCATTTTCATGGTTATTGTAATTTTAATTCATTACCGGTACCTTTACAACCGTAATTTACACAACACTGGGGATATATTATAAGCCTACCTCCAGAATCCAAGCCTACTATAGAGCTGAAATTCGTCTTTTATGTCTACATTGTGTAGACAAAAAGCAATAACTTTTGCCCATTACCTCCCCATACCACCACATGTGTCACTAGTTTTTAGGCTGAGCGATACCAATGAGGATGCTTGCATTGTGGGGTGGTTGGGAAGGTTTATAAGTTATGTCACTGAGTAAGTATTTGTGGGGAAACATAATTTTCTTTAAAATTTGCTTTCAGTGTGTCAGCTATTGTGCAATTTAATCATCCTGCTGGAGTTTAATATTACAACTTATGAAACAATTATCATTCTCATAAAAGGTCATACGCTGTAAGGTACAGTATCCAATGTTAATTAATGTGGGGGTGAAGTGTGTGCTGCAGTTGTCATTTGTGTGGAAACATTTTATTTTCTTTTATCTCAAGATAATTAATATAAAAATAATATGTTGGATATAATACTGTAATATTCTGCTTTAAATCAGACCAAGATATTTTTCAAACTATTGACAGATAGAAATTTCCCTGGATCCTACCACAGAACATTAAATTGTTGGTAACTAATATAATTGTGGTATAATGTGGAATGTATCACATTATGTTCATAAATACTGTGGTGCAAAATTTTTCATGGTATCCAGCTCTACTGATTCTCCGTCAAATACATTACCTGATCACATTATCCTTTAGGAATTATTCTCTGCTACAGTACCTCTTCATACAATACTCCATGCAAGATTTAAAAGAAAACATCTTTCTGTCTAAATATCAACAAAGTGAAGCAAATCTTGCATATTAATTCCCCATGTTTGCATTTAGTGAGGGGGCCCCGAGTGGCCAAGTGGTCTAAGGCGCTTTCCGTTACGGATCACTGCCATCTCACCTCTGTCTGCATGGGTTTGAGTCTCGGATTCGGCCGATGTGGGTATGTGAGAAAACTTGCCAGTAGCTTCGTGTGGGTCGGTGGTTCTTTCTGGGGTTTTCCCGGGTTCTTCCTCCACCTTTAATACTGGCCGCCATGTATAGCCTATCGTGTGCTGAAAAATGGCGTTAAACCATACAACAACAACAACAACAGCATTTAGTGAGCTCCTGCATTGTGGATCTTTACCAGTTTAAACTTTCACTTGTTAACAGTACCTCTATTAATCCATAACTTTAGATTTTTTGTGGTATTGTAGGTAACAAGGGTTAATATACCTGTTGAATACAATATTTGTGTTTTTTTTCCCAGTGAATTCATGTATTTCCCATCTGTTGTTTTCTGTGTGATATCAGTTGGTAACACTCAAGTCACCACTGGTGTATTTACATTGTCCTGTTAAAATTGGTGTGTTATTCTTTGGTTGTCTCAGCAACTCAAGTTTGTCTACTTGAACAGTTTGTATATACTACATTGTATGCACAACATTTTTCTCTTTTACCGCAGAGATGTCAGTGGAGCAAAACAATTGTTGATGCCTGAAAGTTGTTGAGGAAAATCACAGAAACATTCCTTGCTTATATGAAATGTTTTCCCTCACACCCATGCAGCATGTTTGCACTGTTTGTAGATATTTGGTCCAATGTCTTATAAAGGTGGTTTAATGCCTGCAAGAAAAGGGCGGGGCCCCAAGTGGCCGAGTGGTCTAAAGTGCACTCCGTTACGGATCACTGCCATCTCACCTCTGTCTGCGCAGGTTCAAGTCTCAGATTCAGCCAATGTGGGTATGTGAGAAAGCTTGCCAGTAGCTTCTCGTGGGTCGGTGCTTCTTTCCGAGGTTTTCCCGGGTTCTTCCTCCACCATTAATACTGGCCGCCATGTATAGCCTATTGTGTGCTGAAAAATGGCGTTAAACCCCACAACAACAACAACAAGAAAAGGGCATACTCAAACGTTTCAGAAGAAAAAATGTAAGACACCCTTCTGAATTTTGACTTATTGGGTACTTTCATGGGGAACTGAAGATGCCCCCTGATTACTGCTGGCCCTGTTGAATCTACATCACATGATTCCACTAAAACTACATTGGAATCAACTCATCATCAAAATTACCAATGAGCAAACTGAAGGAAACTCGGACCATTTTTAACCAGTGTGACAGCCGACTGGGCATAAGTACCCATCCCCACATGTGCATGGACTTAGCATCGTTGATGCCAGGCAAGTCACGTGTCATTTGCTGTATGCTGTACCAGTTTCCTGCTTTCCTTAAAGTGCTACTCACAACAAAATTTGTGCTGTTTCTAAAGGTTTTGTAGCTTGTCATGGCATGTCTTTTTTTTTCTTCAGATAGGCAACTGTTTACACATTAAGATACTTCAGCTTGAGGTCATTGGTTGTTCTAAATTTGATTGGCATGATATGGCCCTGAAACAAGCATTCCATCATAGTTGTAACCTTGCAGTCATCGAGGAATTATTTTTTTTACTTCTCAAAAAGCACTGGACCAGTTTTTACAAATTGAGTACAGTGTATCCTGGCATGGAGGGCTTTCAAATTTGTATGAATGATGCCATCAGATATGTCACTTTTATTAAAATAGTAAACACTTTTTAAATGACTTCTTATAAACTGCCCAGCAGAATTTGGTTCAATTGGACAGAAAGCATTCAGATTTAAATATTGCCTGTTTTACTCAAATATGGCAAAAACATTGACTTCTCAAATGGCGTCAACAGACCAAATCTGAATCCTGTCATAATAGACTTTCAAGTTTGTGCCACTTGTGCTGATCTGCTGTCAGATATAGCCACTGTCTCTGATAGAACACAACTTTAAATGACTTCTTCAGTATTGCAGAACAGAATTTGATCATGTTCAACAGAAAACCTTTCTGGCATAAAGACACTGACATTATACATATATACACATTACACATTCTACGTGTTGGTGTTGTTTATTTTATAATTTATCAAGAAACCTTGACAACACCATGGCATCAACATATGATCCACGAATTAGCAATAGAACGACTTATTTAAAAATGACAATGGAGAAATTAGCGGAGAAACAGATGAAAAATGGATTACACGCACGCTTTCTTGAAAATTGTCTGGAAGACAATCTTGTGCCAAAGGGATTGCGTTTGAAATTAAAAGTTCAAATTGGGAATGATACAGCATCAAAGAAGTTCCAAGAATCAATTGAGTCCCTTTTGGAAAAGGTCTCTTTGGAAATATGTGAGAGACTAAAAGAAGAACATCAGAGCAGAGTGATCAAGATAGGCAGTGAACTAGAAGAACATAGGGATGAACTAAAATCTTTGATAAAAGGAAATACGGGCATTTTTGATGAAGAACTTTTTAAAAAAACTGAATCCAAAAAAGACGAACTTTTATCAAATCAACTTAAAAAGTTACAGAATTTACAGAGAGAGAAAAACAATTTTCATGGACAAAGAGAAACATCAGCATCGAAAATAACGAGAGGAAAATCAAAAAGAGATAATCAACAACCTAATCAACAACCAAATAAATCAGCAGATGAAACTGACTTCATCAATGTAAAAAAGAAACGTGTAGTGACTAAAAATCACACACGGAATAACCAACAATCAAGACATGAAAAGGAAATGAAACAAGCATCACCAAGAGCAAGAATTACCTATCAACCAAATCACATTGAAAAAAAATAATAGATCCATTCGAAACAATTGCAAAAATGATAAGCAAAAAACTTAACAGCCCCAGGCACACAAAAGGCGACCTATGCAGATGCAGTAAAAAATGGGGCGAAGAAAACTACACAAGAATCCAACAGAACCGTTAAGCAACAATACAAAGTCTAATGGAAACCCTCAAGGATCTGTTGAAAACTACACAAACAGAAGAAAGAATAGGAGATTCATTAGAATACAAAACAAGAACAGATGGAGGAAAGAAAAGAAAAGAAAAAAGCAAATCGAAAGAGGAAAAGAAACTGTGTTAAACCTTTCTAAACAAATTCTAACTGATAGTGATTACATTCTTCTAGGTAAGGGATTATCATATTGTCCGAGAACCAAAGTGCATGATAATATTAATTTAGCAGAAGCATTTTTCAAATACACAAGATCGTTAAAATTAAAAGAATTTTTCTCACAATCATGTATATCTTCACAATATGAAAATAGTTTCCATCTACAAAATAAGCCCTTTTACAATAAAAAAGAATCAACATTTACACCTTCTAGTGGATGAGATATTTATCTCGATTTTTATATTGAAGCAACTAAACAAGAAATTTTAAATAGCAGTCCTAAAAGAAAACATTTTACAAACATATCTAAAGAAGAACTAAATTCTTTACATAGCTTATCGCAAGATGAAAGTATTATTATTAAAAAAGCGGATAAGTCTAGCACCATAGTAATAATGAATAAGGAGGATTATATTAAAGAAGTAGAAAGACAATTAAATGATGAAGAATATTACACAAAACTTTCCTATAATCCTTCTGAAGAAATGAAAGAAAAAATAAGCCAATGTATTAATCACATCTCTGAACACAATTGTTCCATATATGATGAACTAGATATCTTCCCAAATAAAATATGCACACCTCAGTTTTATATTTTACCAAAAATACATAAAACGGTTGATAAGTCACTAAAGGATATCCAGGTAGACCCATTATTTCTACATACAACTCAGTTACAAATAATATATCGCAATATATTGATCACATTTTACAACCACTAATGAAATCACTAACTTCTTACGTCAAAGATACTTTTGATTTCATTACCAAATTGAAATCTTTACCGAAACTAACTGAAAATTTATTCCTTGTTACACTTGATGTGGTTTTACTCTACACGAATATACCACACAAGGATGGTATCGAAGCGTGTAAATATTATCTTGAAGATAACGAATATCCATATAAACTATCAAAAGAACATATTTGTGATTTGATAAAACTTGTGCTCGAAAATAACTTTTTTCAATTTGGTAATACAAACTATCTCCAAAACATGGGAACAGCTATGGGTAGTCCTATGGCACCTGCTTATGCATCTTTTTTTATGGGAAAATTAGAAAATGATTTTCTAAATAAATGCCTCTTAAAACCGGATGTATGGTTAAGGTTTTTAAACGATATCTTTATGATTTGGAGTTATTCATTAGAAGACCTTTATTACTTTATAGACAATTTAAACAAATTACATTCAACAATAAAATTTACATTTAACGTCTCTAAAACTAAAGTTTCATTTTTGGATGTTGATGTCGTGAAAAATGAAAATAATGACATTACTACCATGGTTCATGTTAAAAACACGAATATTCATCAGTATGTTGAATATTCTTCATGCCATCCTAAATCATGTAAAAATGGGATACCATATAGTCAAGCAAAAAGATACAGAAGAATTATTTCGGATGATGCTGTTTTTAAATCATCTTTGACAGAGCTAGGTCAGCATTTTTTAAATAGAAATTACCCTATTGACATCATTAATACTGCTTTCCAAAAAGTATCTTCTCTTACACAGCTTGAATCTTTACAATATAAAATCAAAAGTAGAAATGAAGATATCATTCCTTTTGTTATTGAATATAATCCAAGTTTGCCTAATATAGGTAAGATTATCAATAAGTATTGGGATTTATTAAACTTATCATGTAAAGCAAGTGTTAAATCGCTACACGAAAGCAAACCCACACTTGCTTATAAAAGAACAAAAAATCTTAAAGATTTCCTAACTAATTCCAAATTAGAAAAACCATCATATAAAATAGGATCATCAACTAAATGTAATAGACCTAAATGTTCACACTGTTCATTTATTAATGAAAATACTTCTTTCAATAGCAATAATACGAAAGAAACTTTTAATATGCGTTGTGATATTAATTGTGCAACATCAGATGTTATTTATTTGATAACATGCAAAAAATGTGGCATCCAATATGTTGGACAAACCAGTCAACAAATATCTAAATGTATGAACCAACATAGATCAGATATAAAAAATTATATCGATCAATCATTTTCATCTCATGTTGCCGCACATTTTAACAAAAATTCCCATACATTGCAAGATTTCTCCTTCCAACCTATTGTTAAAGCTGATTCTGAAATGGAACGTCTACTAAAGGAAACCTATTGGATTCACCGTCTTAATACAGTATATCCAAAAGGTCTAAATTCAAAAATACTATGACATTTAGCAATTTTGTTTTATTTTTTTTTTGAATTATGTCCCCAGTTTACAATTAGATATGAATATTTCATATTATTTTACTTTGCAGAAAATCTTAATTGGTAAAAATATAATCTAATAACATAAAAATAAGTTTACTAATTCTTTAAAAGTGAAAAATGAATTTGTAAATAAATTTTCGATATAAAATACTTGATAGTAAGCGTTATGCACACCATATTTTTTATTATATAAATTGAGTTCTGATAACTTCTTTAACAGTTGTAAAGATTATATTAGTATATATATATTCTATATATTTATCTTAATTATTTTTTTTTATTCTATTTATTTTTTTTTCTCTTTTCAATTTTTTTAAATATCTTTTCTATATATATTTTTTCTATACCTCTAAATAGTGTGCATTATACATAATACAAATATAACTAAAACTGTTTATCTCTATTTATTAATAAATTTTATATATATATATATATATATATATATATATATACACACACACACATACACATACACACACATACATACATATATTTATATATACACATACATACATACTATTATTAATTAAAACTAGACAAATTTTCTTATGCCATCTCCAAAGCATTCATGTGATGTCTGATGACACATGATACTTATGATTCCTGATATCATCATGTTGAGGTATTTGAATGCCATCAGAGGCTAAAAAATACCAAAAAACAGCAAACGAAAAAATGAACTGTTCAAATAGAATAGGACTATCAGATGAAAATGATAGTTGAGATACAAAATTTTGCATATTTGAGAAAGCTTGCCAGTAGATTCTTGTTGGTTGGTGGTTCTTTCCGGGGTTTTCCTGGGTTCTTCCTCCATCATTAATACTGGCTGCCATGTATAGCCTAACGTGTGCTGAAAAATGACGTTAAACCCTACAACAACAACAACATCAAAATTTTGCTTGGGATATGAAAATAGGATGTATAATAATGATGCTGCAGTTCCTTCAACTCAGTATTGTGTATGATATTCAAGACTAGTTTTGTGAATTTTCATGTGAGCTTCTCAAAATTTAGCAAAATTTAACTAATTTATTTCATTCACAAAAACATACAAAGCAACATTGCTTATTTTATATATTCTGTTAAAGAGTGGTCTGTGTACATGTTATCAACCATGTTGGCCCGTGAGATATGGAAGAATTCATTATTGCTACAGGACTAAGCAGTTATGGAAGTAATTCACCTGTTACCCTGTGTAACACAAACATGGTCTACTCATTAGACAAATTATATCACATTTATTCAGTAAAAATGCAAATTAGTTTGAATTAGATAAATTTATCAACATTTAAATACAATGAAGTGACAATTCACTGACCTACAGACCCGATTAAGGATGCTAAGCTGAATAAACTATAACTGTTCAGCTGCATTATGCAGATGTGGATGCCTTTGATGCAGTTCCAGTCCCAGAGATCCACTGCTGGAATTCATCTTTCCAAAGACTTAATGTCATGAACTGTATGTTGAAAACCACAGAGTCCTCTTTGGAGGCTGGGTCTGGTCCTGACAGTGTCACAGATAACTAGTCAGTATATAAGGATGTTGATTTTTATTCAAACTATAATTCAGGCTGGTCATCAGTGATTTGTTTATGATGTCCATCCTCTACATATTATGAATCTGGATCAGCTGGACAGTGGGTATCTTAGTCCTAGTCAGCAAATAGTGGCCAAGTTTTCCTGAGTCATTGATTATTTTGTGACTACATTTTGTCTTCTTGTATGATGAAATGCAAGATGACTTGGTTATGGACAGGACTAGTAGTACTTTTTTGCCAGTTTATGAGGTCCACTAAATGTTTTCTCATTTGTTGAGTAAGTGTATTTTATGTTTGCTGGAACAGATAAATACCTTACCTGGTGTTAGCATCCTACTCAAAGTTTCCCTGTCCATTATATAAATGGTATAGCTAGTCAATTGTGTAAACACTTCCTATTTCATGAACAAGCACAAGGCCTTCACAGGGTATCTGATAGTGTAAGCTTCATCATCCCACATTGGTTATAGCTTTTAGAATAATACATATACAACTGTTAACATAAATCTAATAAATTCATCAACTATTAGGGATCACTCCGGTGGCCTAGTGGTTAGAGCATCTGTCAGAAGCAGGAGGTTGTGGGTTCGAACCCTAGCCAAATCAAATGAAAGACTTATAAAAATGGCACTAGCAGCTGCCTTGCTTGGTGCTCAGCATTAAGAGGTTATGGTTAGGACTGGTCGGCCTGATGTCAGGATAATGTGACTGGGTGGGACATCATCATGCTGCATGTCTGTGGCATGATTACTCAGTGCTAGACATCCCTGTAAACTGTCACACTGCAGACATCATAGTGATATGACTGAAAATTGTTAAAGCTATGTTAAAAATCCAAATCACACACACACACACACACACACTTTCTCTCCTATTATGTCATTTCAGGAGGGGGGCTGTGATTTTCTTTTGAGTTGAGATCTTTTATCTCAAGATAGTTAATTGTTTTATTCAAATAATGTGATGAATATATTATCTTTATATATATATATATATATATATATATATATATATATATATATATATAAATCAGTGCAAAATATCTTTCCACATATTGACAGATGGAATATTTTCTATTGAACTTTATGTGCCAGACCTCTGCCCATGAACATTAAATTGTTTGTCCCTAATATAATTGCTGTATACTGTGATACACAATGGGGTATGTTCAGTAATCTGCAGCATGCCATGGTACAAACTTTTTCATGCTCTCTAGTGCCAATCCAACATGGGACACACAAGCCATTAAAAAAACCCAGTAAATTGAAGTTTGTATAAATGGTGCCAACCTGTCATCAAATAGTCACTGGGGCTAAAGGTAGAAAATATTTTACATTTTTTTTTTAAACACTCAACTGAATTTGACCAAATTTGACAGAAAGTATGCAGACATAGGGACTTTTCATATAGTATCTTAAAAGCTTTTGAACAGATTTTGCTCAATTTCTGACAAAAGTATTGTTTGAATGGGTCTTGTAATATTCTTCACAGTATGCTGATGTGCCACCAAATATGGATAAAAATACAAAACCCATGAAACCATTGTTTTCATAACATTCATTCATTAGAAAAAATTTCAACAGAAAGCATTCTGCTGACTCCTATTTCGTGGCTGATATTGCATTTGGTTATTATGAGGACATAAGCCAGGCGAATCACTTAAATATCACTATAAATAAATCAAACTTAAATATTTATTTCTTCCAGGAATGACCTTAACAGTGACTAATCAAATACAAAATCTAATTCTAGTTTTAAAATCTAGATTTAGAATAGAATCTGATGTTTAAAAGGGCCACTGTTACAGTGATTACCAAATTCCAGTCCAAAATGCAGTATGAGATTAGAAAACTAATTAGACCTGAAAAGTGAACTTTCTCCTTCAGATACATTCCCCGGTCACATTATGTTAGGAATATTAGCCTACCTTGTGAATCCCATCCTTCTAAAAGATGAAAAGTATTTTTCTGTCTGCATAATATACAGAAAGGGTAATAACTCTTGCCCATTACCACCCCTTGCCACCACCAGGTGTCACTATTTTTTAGCTTCATTGCTGTACTGATAACATTTTAAATTTGAGCTCTGACAATTCAAGTCATTTTAGTGTTTAAATTGAACCATCCAACTTTCATTCTGGATTTATTGCTTGGGACAATTTTCTTCTGCAAGTTGTATCCATTATATTTATAATTTCTGCCAAATTTGACAAATTTGAATGACTTTGTCACCTTTATGGACTTTGTCTATTTAAGACCATGTTACATCACACTATCATTAACTTCATGTTGTCATTTATGAGTTAGCACAGCAATAATTTTGCTTGCAGTTAGTGCAACACTATTTTTATTTGCTCCATTGCTAACAGAGATGGTTTTAACTAGTTAATAGCATGCTACATTGCTAATTTATTCTTTATTTTTCCTTCATGTGTTGTTTCAGAAGAAATGTCAATTAAATAAATGAAATTTGTAAGTTCAAGGCATCAAAAATGCAGCACTATTTTCAGTTACTCTGTTAGAAATGGTGGGTCATATTGGTGAGTTAGTAACATGTTGAATCACTAATTTGTGCTTTGTTTTCTCATTTTGTGTGTTTTAGGAGAAGGTCAACTAAATACATAAAATGCAAAAGCTTAGAGCATGTAAGGCAATAACGATTTTTGTTTTGTTTATTCTAGTGTATCTTGTCAATGACACACAGCATGTTTAATATGTGGTCAGAGGAAGTCTAGGCTAAAGTATTATCCAGTTAGTAACATACTCAATAGCTGATTTATGCTTTGTTTTCTCATCTTGTGTTGTTCTTCAGGAGAAATGTCAACTAAATGCATGAAATGCAAAGATCAAAGTAGTCCATAAGGCATCAAAGGGAAGGACAGCTAGAACAAGTTGGGGAAGACAGTTTGACATCCTCAGTATACATCCAAAGAAAACCAAAGCTTGTCTTTGGCAATTCTGACTCATTTAGGGAAAGTCACGCCAATTTTAGGCAGTCTAGAGGGTGTAAGTAATCCCACCTGTCCAAGCATGACCTTCTGGCCTGTAAGTCAGGGTACCTGGGGTTTGTACTGAAACCACTGCCTAATACTGCTGCACCGTAACTGTCCATCCAGCCATCACTAGCCATTGGGACCTTTTCGTGGAAATGGCCCAGTCAGCTGGGATGTACTTGGACCTTACTGACAGATCCATCCATTTAGCCACACTTTTGGCAACCTACTATTACTGTGCCAGAGATTTCTGTAAAAAATCTTTCTGTCCAGGCAGGCCTTTGGAGTGGCTGGTAGTAGTGACATCTGGACCATCTTCTATGCTGACAGCATCCAGGACAATGATATGATGTGCAAACAGCAGTTTTGCCATACTTAGAATTCACAGCTTATCCACAGAGGAGAGCTAGTGATATCTTCAAAGATGACTGGCCAGGGTCATTGATGCGACCCAGCACGACTTACCCTGAGCTACAAGTGGACCCAAAATGGGACTCAACACACATTGAGTGTGACAAAGCTCTGTCATATCAACTATTTTCAGATCCGACCATGGAATGTACTGAATTCAGCCTTATTGCTGCAGTTGAGGAAATTTATCAGGTGTTTCAGAATGTCCTCCACCCCCTACCACTACTCAAGACTATAAAGTTAAATCATCAGTAGATTACAGTGAGGAGGAAGAGACACTGTTCTTCCAACTCTTTCCCCAGTCAACTAAAATTAAGGAGATAAGTAACTGGCTTTCAGGTGGGATTGGTGATATGAGAAATTCAGGGGCTATCTTCTCAGAAAGCCTTGTTCCAGTGACATTCTTCTCTTGCTGGTGTAAAACTCAGATTCCTTCAGTACTAATCTCTTGGCTATTGACAAGAATTTAGCAGCTGTTCACATATCCACTGCATTGTATTATAAAAATGGACAAAAATGTGTCCCTGCCACATCCAAGCTAGTTCTGAACATTGTCGTGACATCCTCAGTATTAGAGTTGGCCTCATTAGTAATCCTCTGACTTGCAGAGAAATCCAATAATAGCCTTGCTTGGGAGGCAACAGCCAGGATTGCATGATTAATTAACTGGGCAGCTCACCTTACCATGGTGAATGCCTTGACAGCTTTGGCCAGCTGAGACTTGATCTGATGTTACACATGTCTATGGTCCTTCTTTCTCAAACACCATCATACTTTCACTTTACTGATGACTCTTTTTGGGTTACCATTGCTTTTTGGAGGAAGACTGAAGAAGTTCAGAGGTAGGCAGTTCAGGAACTACCTCTCCAATATGTGATGAATCCACATGGGCAACACTCAGTCATTGTAAAGGGACATTATGTAGCCTCTAGTCAAGAGGTCTTTTTGGTCAGATGTGCACCATTCACAACACAATGCCAGGAGACAATACACTTAGGAGGCAACCAGTAGCATCATCTCTCTGAGTGTATCAATCCCTCAAGTTGCTGACTTTTTTCTTTGGCTCTTCGAGCAGAAACATTTGGTCCTAATTCCTATCAAGGGCTACCACTTCGTGATATTCCAGCATCATGGTAGTCATTATATCAGGCACGATAAAGACCTATCAGATCTTTTACCAGGTTTTGATCTCAGTCTACCAAAATTCTTCACTTTTCCAAAATGGAATCTATCCTGTGTTTTAGCATCATTCAATTCATTAAATTCAAGCTCTAGCACACACTTTGCTAAAGGTACATTCATACAAGACGTGTTTCCTGAAAGCTTTAACTTCCACATGCAGGGGAAGTGAGCTAAATGCCCTTTCCATTGACTCAAACTCTCTTTAGTTCAGATTGGATGATTCGGTGGTCCTCTGGACACAGCTAGTTTTTGTAGCCAAAATTAGGTTACTGTCCATCAGTAACCAGAGTCATCATTCACTCGCTTTCTTCCATAGGTTGAGAGTAGCACCCATGCAAGATACTGTTCTTGCACTCAAGCACTACTTAAAATGTAGAGAAAAATGGCACACATGCAGGGGTCTCTTCCTTCCTGTTAAAGCTGGGAAGCAGGATATCACCCCTCAAGCCCTTGCTTTGTGGCCATCTCAGTGAACTTTGATTGAGCTGTAACATTTTGATCAGAGATTTATTAGAGGCTAACAATTCAGAGTCAACCTTCTCAAGTTTTTATATCGGGAATTTAGCTTTGCAGAAGCAAACATTGAATTTGGCTGGTCTGGTGATGGCAGCACTGATTGCCACAAAATTCACTTAAAACAATCAACACAGTCAATCAACTTTGCTGGATTCGACAGTGAAATTTTGTCGAGAAGATTTAATTAATTATCTTAACCATATGTAAGATCATAGATCAAATGACCCATTAGGAGAATGGGTTATCATTCACATGGGAAATCCAGCCATCATTAACTCAACGGATACCTGATGTAGAGTTCAGATACCCATCATTCCCTCTTCCCATTGCTTATTCTCCTAACGTATCTTGATTGGGGAACATATTTGAAGGAGAAAGCAAATTTTTAAGTAAATTATGTATCTCTGAGAATACTTACTCAATCACATTACTTAAAAACCCTCCCAACCACCCCACCCTGCTAACTTCTTCATTAGTATATCACTCAGCTAAAAATTAGTGACACCTGGCTGTGGCAAGGGGAGGTAATGTGCATGAATTGTGGCCCTTTGTTTGAGATAGAAGAAAAGACATTTTTCGTCTTTTAGTCAGGCTGGATTTGCAAGGCTGCAGGCTAATATTCCTAACATAATGTGATTGGTTAAGTATCCTCTGAGAAACATAATTTACTTAAAATTTGCTTTCTAAATGTTTGATTGCTGCAGAAAGTATCTTTTCCATTTCTAATACCAACTAAAGAAAACAATTTGAAATTTAAGATCTCTCATTATTTTTCTTTGTCCTTTGGAAATTTGTGTCTCAAAGAATTGGGGTCATGGGGACAAAGTTTCTTCCTGAATTGGCAGAGATTTGCTCAGGAATGAGCAAGTTTCAGTATTACTTACAATGAAATCACACCATTACTATTTTACTAATAAAATAATTGTAACAAATTAGGTTTCAGTGTTTTTTTTTCACAAAATGTTTTTGTTTGTTTTAAGAATGGGAATCTTGTTTTGCTGTGTGACATAATAAATACACAGTGTTTTACAGGTACACATTGAGGCACATATGTATGTGTGTTAAAACTTCTTGGAGTCATGCTTTACACACTCTGTCTTGAGAATAAAGGTAATTTATACTGCCAAGTGAACAATTTAATTTGTTATTCTAAGTGCAATTATTAAACAAATATTCAGCCGATAAACAACACCGCAATGCCTCCCCCACCCCTACCCATGGCATCTGAAAATAAACTGCAACAAAAATTACACATGATGTGGTATAGGAGGTTGGAAACCATGAGCATGTGTGCTAAAAATTCCCCCAAATTCTTGTTTTGCAATGAAAATTTCTCAGTTTTGGGATGAGGGCCATGACATTGTATTGGTGGAGTAATCCTTAGCTGGGGATATTTATCATGTGCCTGTAAATAGGTGTTTTACTTTTTTTGTTTGATTTACCAGTGTAGATGCTGCTTTGTGGATAATGCATCAAGGTCATAATCAAAGGCTAAATTGTTGAATATCCTTTTGGGGTAAATTGTCAAGAGCTGTATGAATTAGGTATGTCTGGTTTCCTTTGATATGTTGTTATCAGGTTTGTCACATTTTAGCTGAAGACCAGACATCAAATGTCAGATGGGTTGTTTAGTCATGTGTTAATATGAAGCAGTGTTATCACAGGTGAAATTTATGAATTTTTAAAAAACAATGATTTAATTAAACATTTTGGGGAAGAAAATAATCTGCACTCACTTTAAATTCTGGAAATTTACATTGGACAATCATACGCTTTTTCTTATCAACCAGGTTTTTCAGTCTGGTTATCCATCGGGCAACCCCATTTTATGAAAAATATTTAACTCCTCTTTAAGTAATATCCATGCACACATTGTCAGTTTGGACTTTTCTGTGATATTTTGATGTTAATTTTCAATTTCAGGACCAGATCAGAGTCCTTTCCTCTTGATCATTTCACAGCAGTTGAGGAACATGCCACAGTGGATGAGATCGGAACATACCTTGATGAAGAGTTCTTCCTAATAGACTAGAGAACACTAATATTATCAATAGTAAAAATAACGCGTTAAACTGTTTGCCATTACCAGCTGAATGCACTGATTTCAAAAGAGCTTCTCTTTGCAAAAAATAAAAAGGGGACAAACATAATAATAAAGTTGCTCTTCAGCAAAGCCATTCTTGTGATCACATTTTGCAGAATTTTGTTTGTTTTCATAAACAGATGCCTGTTATATTCAGACCATATAGTGTCTTCAAATTTTGACTATGTAAGATAAACGTGAACCCTTGAGATAAGTTTTGTTTCTAATGATCAAAGAACAGATTTTGTCCAACTGAAATAGGAACACCTCTGAGAACTGTAACACTTGTAGCTGGCAAATCAGTTAGTATCTAGATTTTGTTAATGCTGACTTTGTAACACTCTTGCGTTGTTTATTTATTTGACATGGCATCTCATCTTAATAGAAATGATGCATCATGAGTCTTTTTTAAAATTTAAGATTGTTTTCTTTCCTACAATTTACATGAATTAGAAATTATCACAGTGGCCACAGATTTTGCAAAAAATCTTTACTAATATCTGCAGTTAAGGAATAAAGTCAACATTTAAAGGTCACTGGCTGCATATATTGTACAAACGTGTGATATTATTTTAGTCATTAAAAAAACGCTTTTGTTATGTATGCACACCATAAAAATGTTTAATTAGACTTAAAAATCCTCTTTTAGGTGAAGAAATTACTAAATCTCCGTAAACAATCTGTAGTTTTCGCATACCAAAAACAGATAACGATGTACATTTATCTCTTCTATTCAACCTAGCCATTGAAGTGTTTAATTTCATCATGTAAATGTCTGTGTGATATATCTTATGATCATGCTTCTGTACAGCAAATATCATGCACTGTGTTGCATATGGATGTAACCAAAAGAGGGATGATGGGACAAAAGGGTTTTCCTTTTCCAAAAGACCCTGTTTTCCAGAAAAAAAGTGGATTGAAACTGTGGGATCGAATAGGGTGAGGGATGAAAAGTTCTAAATCCCATAGAAAGTTCTATGGCACATATGAGAAGAGGAATAGAAAGATCATAAGTAAAATATATCAAATAAAGGATTACAGTACAGTTATGTTATTGCAGATTTAAAATATTAATGTTTAAAATAATCATAATGCTTTTTGAATGTGCAGAATATAGTCTTTGATCAACTCTTTTTTTAGCATTATTATAACCAAAATGAATTCAAAAGGATTGAGAAAGAAAAAAAAGAAATATGAGGTATTACTCTGGGATGTTTATCATTTATAGGTGTACAAGTTTGTAGAACACACACACACACACACACACCTTATTTACCATATATATCGGTACATGATACAATAATTATTTTGTTTCTTGTCCAAGAACTTAGGGGGAAACTTTTTTTAATCGAGATATAAGTTCCAGGACTTGAGAAACAAAATAATTTTGTGTTGAGTTTGTGCATCCCCCCTACATAGTACATAAAATAGATAAAATGATTTGTTGAAAATAAAATGAAAGAAACTAACATGCATTATCATTTATTCCTTCTCTTTTCATCATGCAAAATTTTGTACAGAAAAAAATATATCCATTAACTCTGTTTATGTAGCAGATGCCAGCTGGCATATGCATCCTTCCTTTAGTGTGTATCGCTTATGTTAGATAACAAAATCCCAAAAGAGATGGGAATATCACCTGATTGATTGAAGGCACCTGCCATTCACATGATAAGTTTTAAGTTGCAAGATTGTATTGTATCCAGGTTAACAATACAATGGTGTACCACAAATAAAAATCATTATTTGAACATGTATTCACTGTGAGTGCATATGATAATCTTTTCGCTAGCATGGGTTACAAAAGTATTATTAAAGCAAGTTATTGCTGTGTATACTATTTACCCTACAAACACGATTGCCCTTCTGGCATAGTGGTGCCAAACTTGGGTCAGGTAGATAGATCATCATATTACAATTGCAAGGAAAATTAAACAATTTCTATTTAATTGGCAAGACAACCACAACTGGGAATATCTTGCTGCTTGATTTTGTGAAGGTCAGCGGCAAGTGGACATCACTGAAAAACTCTTTTCTCAGTCTCCTGGCAATGAAGGCCATTCTTGTCACCTCTGATGCTTGAGTGGAATGCTTCTGAAGGAAGACAGTTCAGAAAATGTTAGACAATTTGGTTATAGTAACATATTAATTCAAACAGTGGTGGGATTAAATCACTGGATTTCTGTATTATAGCATGGGAGTGCCTTTGTTGCTTTGCCCAATATCATATAAACATAAAAGTCAGTTACATAACAGGCAGGCTTAGAGTTCTGGCTGGCTCATTATCAAGGAGAGACCAACTGCTTTATATGGAGTTGTCTCCATATATCAATCTTCCATCAAGTCGGCACCCTTGGGGGCTGACCATTGCTTGACCTATTTGCAACAAGGTGGATCAACAAACTACCCACCTTCATCTCCATATCTAGACCAAGAGGTATGAGCTGTCAATGCCCTTTCAGTCAGCTGAGAGGGAGTATAGGCACACGTGACAGAACCAGGATCTGATACCATTAGATCAACAAACATTTTACATTTATCAGGGGGAATGAAAACAAAATATGTTCGCTTCTTGGTCATAATGTGTATTCTCTTCAAAGTTTAATAAACAGCAAGTTGTGAATAATAAATTTGATTTAAATTCTAATGTTAAAATCAATACAAGTCAGTATGTTGTCAGTTAATGAAAAGGCAGATTTGTTTAACTTATAGTTTACTGCAAAGATTTTTTGTATCAGCATTAGAATGTTGCAATGACAGGACAGCTATGCTCTGCCTGCAAAGAATGGATAACATCCTCTTTCTATCAACATTCGAATGTTGCAATGACAGGACAGCTATGCTCTGATTGCAAAGAATGGATAACATCCTCTTTGTATCAGTATTAGAATGTTGCAATGACAGGACAGCTATGCTCTGATTGCAAAGAATGGATAACATCCTCACTGTATCAGCATTAGAATGTTGCAATGACAGGACAGCTATGCTCTGCCTGCAAAGAATTTTTCGTTTCCTCCACAAGATCACTGTCTGGTTACCACTGATGACGTTATTAAACTTAACACTTAAAAGGCTTTTGCTTTTTCTCTTGTCCAGTTTTCCCCCTGAATCACTTTGTATTTTGCAAAGAATGGATAACAGCCTCTTTGTATCAGCATTAGAATGTTGCAATGACAGGACAGCTATGTTCTGCCTGCAAAGAATGGATAACATCCTCTTTTTATCAGCATTAGAATGTTGCAACTTAATTTACTAAAATCTTTTCTTTTTACTAAAAGACTTTTTATGATATCTAGTTGTACTTAAATGGTGTAAATCTGAAAACAATATTTATGGCTGCCTTGATGGCATTGCTGAAAATCTACAGCTATTGGTATGGGGTTTTCACCAAGAGACTTATGATATCTAATTTGTTCTAAATAAAAATGATGCCAATGTTACATCCAGTATGGCCACCAAAATGGCTTCAGCACTCAGTAGTTAAAAGAAACAGCTTTTCGGGATTCCTGGAAATTCTTTTTGGTCATTAGAGTTATTTTATTATCTTTTGTTATGGAACTCATTGTAGTACCACTTCATCGGTAACATAAATAAATGAGGTTTTTATATTTTGTCTTTTATACCCTGTCACAATATGTATGTATATGTATTTGGTATAACAATCGGTCACCACAATACAGGATATATAGTGAAAATTAACAGATAATGTTAATTTTAAAAAGTGAAAAAAAGATCAGAATGCAAAGGCAAATTTTTTTTTAAGTCATTTAGAAAAAGGGAGAATATTTTATGGTCAGTATCACTTTAGTCTGCAGTTATACTGTTTACAGCATTGTTATGAACATTTTTCTTTATTTTCTGACTGTAAACCATACTTTGCTCAAGTAAATTATTTGAAACAAATTATCCGAGAAAAGTCTCTGAAGGTATATTATTTTAAATCGGTAAGTCAACCAACCTTGAGGCTGTCAACTTTTTTTCCATACATCTGTGCTGCAAGGAAATTATAGTTTCATCTCTTGTTATGGATTTGGTTTCCTAGCACCTTGCTATTTGAGTGATCAAATCCTGCATTTTGTTGTAAATACCAATAAAGGTATTAGCAATATTTATCTTGTATGATTGGATAATTTTTGAATGTCACTCGTACACACTTAATTTATTTCTCTTATCTTCATGTTGACATCATGTTATTATGATCATTTATATAAATGCCTTGTTTAACATGTTTATTATATCATTATGATGTTGCCCATCTGTATTCCTATCTTTCTGTTTCCTGTTACTACTTCTGTGTGATTCTCCACCATCTACTGATGCCTGATTTAGAAGGGAAAATTCTACCTGTCAATCAGACCAGGCACATTAATTATTTTGCACCAGTCAATAATTGGCATTGAATTCACTGTGTAGTTGTGCATTGCTATCCACCACATTTGCTCACAAATAAAAGATCACACTGGGTTACTTATTACATTGCAAAGGTATTTGAAAAATTACTCAAATCACTGAAAATTAATCAGATAGATGGTCACCCAATACCTTAAGGTTTTGAATGGCCCTAATTCGGTTCTGTAGCTGCTCTTGCAGAATTGGATTTTTGCATCATTTTTTTCAAAATTGTAAACTTAATTATTTTGAATAGAACTTTTATTATGGAGGTTCTTTAACAATATTTTCACTTTAAAATATTTGTTTTGTTTCTATTGGGCCTGAGACTACAAATAACAAAGTTGTCATTTGTTGTATTTTTGTCATGCTGACTTTAAATAAAACAGGAGCTTGCAATTGGGGCAACAAAGAAACCTGTTGATTTGGGATTCAACAGTTCACTTGTCATGGTGAAAGTTCACCTGTCAAGGTGAAAGGGACTGAAAGAAGGAAATCTGTTTTCACACAGCAACTTAATTTCCATACCAGATACCTTAGCCAATTATCTTGCATTTGAGATGAGAAAGATGCTTATTATTTTAGGCTTAGAAGATCAAAATATAGGTCACATTGACTTTTAGAAGAAAAAGGTTTCCACATGATATATGAGTTGTTTATTACCATCTTTGACCAAACTTTATGGATGATTTGTATTTGAGATGAGGAAGGCACCTGTTAAAGTTGAGGTCAGAAAGTCAAGATAATGGATGATCAGAAAAGTAGAAGCAACTTACACAAGAAGTACTTTAGGTTTTGCCACATGCCTTGATTAAACTTTGTAGATGGCTTGTATTTGAGACAAAAGTTATTGATTTGGGGGTTAAAAGGTCAAAGGTAAAAAGGACTTTAGGAAGGAAAACAATTTGCACAAAATAACTAAAGCCCTCTGTCATAAAACATTACCAAACTGTGTGGATGGTTTGCATTTGAGACCTGAAAGATACCTATCAGTTTTGGAATCAATAGGTAAGAGGTCATTGTCATTGACATTAAATGGAAAATAAAAGAGCTTCTGCTTCTTTTAGTTCTTATTCTTGTACATTTTTGTAGATGGCTAACATTTAAAATGAGGCTGAATCTGTTGATTTCAGATTTAGAAATAATAATGTCTTCACGAAGAGTCACATATACGTTCCATGTACCTAAAGTTCAACAATAGCTAAGATTTGGGGGAACTATTTTTGCCTGGCTTGCAAGTGAAATAAGAAACCTCTTTATTTTAGGGTCACAGGCTCAGTTTTAAAGTGACAGTGTCATAGTACAGAGTTAAACATGTATTACATATTTTAGTACCAGAGTTTCTGAAGGAGATTTTGATATAAAAGAAGTATACTTTTACTTTATCAATTTGGTAAGCATATAATGTAATTTTTAAGGTGCTTTTCTTGAATCTTATTTTAACAGTTTCAGATAACTTATTAACAAAATATAAAAAGTTACATACTTGCCCTAAAATATGTTTGCATACTACATTAATTACTGTACATAGCTGTCTTGTAAACTGATATGTACATGGATTCTCATTTTTGGGGACTTCTCCAACATTTCGCCTGTACACAAACTTTATTATTTTCCAAACCAGTAATATGATAGAAATCTTAATGTATTTATGTTCATTTGGTTATATGTGTGTATGACTTTCAGATAGGGATGACAGCTTTAAAGTTGTGCATTATTTGCCTTCTGGAAATCCTGTAAAGCATTTGTTGATTGTTAATTATTCTTGCTGTAGTCGTTCAAACGAATAGGCGTACAAGTGTTAATTATTGGAAATTTACACAGAAAAGCGTATGAGAAAATTTTAGCAGTATGAAATTTGTATAGATACCATTCATAAACACTAGAACAATATGAACCTTATACGTGCTTCATCTTTCTTAACCTAATTTTGCTGTTAATATTTCCGATTGAATTAAGACACATAATGATCTGTGACAAAATTATTTAATAGTTTAAATAAGTATGCAGTTTTTGCAATGGAATTATATGTATTATGGACCGCCGTAAAGCTGAGAGGCTTTGGCTTTCCACCAGACTCACTATTCATAAGCAAATCTATGAAGCCGCTAAGAAGAATGCCACAAATATAGTCCATGCAGTAAAATCAGCCCACTACACTACTAAGATCATGGAAAGTTCCAGCTGCAAAGAGCTCTTTGAGATTACTAACAAGCTAATGTCAAGGAACAAATCTACACCACTTCCAACTACCTTCTCTCCAGTCGACCTTCCTGTCATGTTTGCAAATTTCTTCGTGACAAAGTACAAACCGCTAGAGATAAGCTCGACACCACAATTTCAACTGACTCGTCGTCACCATACAGTTGGGACACAGAATTTGAGCGGCAACCATTAGCAACATTTGAACCTGTCCCTATGGATTTTGTACATACAATCCTGATGAAGACTGCACCAAAGTCATGTGAACTTGATCCAATTCCAACATCACTGCTGCTGGTATGGTAGTGAACAGACAAAATATCACAATGCCCTTGGTGCTTTAAAAAAAGGGTAATGGTAAATACAACTTCTTCTTAAACATGGTTTGCAGTTACATAAATATTCACATTTCTTTGGCGATTAGGTGTCACTTTTAATTTTCTTGCACTGTTCGCCATTGGATCATACTTCTTAATGTGTGCCTGCCTTTTAGTAATTAGAAAACACTCTTGCAAAAATAATTGCAATGACCATTTAATACTTTAATGACTTTGGATTTTTTTGCTTAACATTTACTTACATCAAATTGTTAATGACATGTTTCAAACTAAAAAGCTCCCACCTACATTAGCATTTAGAACTTTATTAGTCCTAACGACCATCTTCACGGTCGGACAGTGTTGATTTTGAAGTTTGTTAATTTGATTTCATCTTGATTCTAATATCTTCCAGACTATTCTTCAGATTATATTGCTGTTAGTCATACCTTGGATATTAGGATATATCCTGAAGAATTCGGTCACTCCAAATGTTAGCTTACAGCGACTTGTGATCTAAGTCCGATTTTATAAGCAACAAAAAGTGCTTTAAACAAAACTAAGAAAACCACACAACACTCAATAACGCTATATAGCCAAAGTGGAGAGTAAGGGGAAAACAGGCAAGAGTCTCAAAATATACAATTACTCACTATCCTATCACACACAAAAAGAAGGATGGGTAGAAAGGAGTTTTTACTTTGTATTGAAGAAAAAAATTTACAAATGCAAAGATGAAACATTGTTTTGGCAGTAGTGGATTATTATCTGTATGTGAGAGGTCTTGGTGGCCCTGAAAAGAGCTGTTTGGTTTAGCCCCGGAAAGGACTGTTTTGGCAGCACCTTGTAGGCTCTCTCCGTAGGCAGTAGATTTCTGTATCCATTGTTTACCACCCATGGGGTTGGTGGAAATCGTGAGTGAAAAATCAGGCGAATTCAGCTTGCAGTTCTCGACTTTAGGGAACAGGGCTAATGTTCGCTGCACAAGTTTAAGATTCTCGTCTTCTTGCTCTGCTTCCCTCAGTTGCATCCTTTGCTGATGCCTTTTCCATGGTTGGGATCGTCATTTCTGCTGCTATTCTTCCTTCAGCCTTTTGTCCCTGCTCTTCATATTGTCCAATTCCTTGTTTTACTGCATCCTTGATCTACATCTTTGCCGCCCTACATAATATAATTCCTCTCGTGTAGTGCATTTTTGTTTAAACGAAACTCTTCTATCTGACCCAGGAAGTTTTCCAATCTCTTCCAAAGTGTGAACGCCCCGTTCGATTCTCTTACTGGTACTGGTTGGGTCATCCGTGTTGTTTTGTCTGTGTGAGGCAACAATGAATGGAAAGACAGGTAAAGCTTTATATGCTTTAAGCCAGGGGACTAAAACTCAAACCTTGAGGGCCACATGAGGGCATTTTTGATGTCCCAAGGGCGCCATCACCTTTGTTATCTCTCATGACACCTTGTGGCACCAATCATTTTGCATCCTACAGGATACGGCTTGGCAAGCCCGCGGGCCGCATGTTTGAGTGTGTGTGTATTTGGTGTAAACCGAGGACATTTATGAGATTACACACCAACGTACCATGGACACACCTTCAACTGATGACGTCCTCGGTTGGAAAAATGGTAAAATCTTGCTTCCCCCAACTTGATTTTTAGGAAGGTCCCTTTTTACACGCTTGATACTGTTTTGCGATTTTAGAGTGTATATTTCTTCCAAAGCTGGCGATACACGCGCCCGAAACCATGTCCTCGATTGCACGGTGCAAAACTTGTGGAGAGATCTCCGCTTACAAATTACACGTTGCAAAAACGTATTATCTCCCTTTAGATCCAAGCATCAGATGCCAACTACTTTGCTAAACTATAAGAAGATAACCTGGTGCATATACCAGTCCTTGGTATTTTTTAAAAAAATTAATATTTCATGCATGTGAGACACTAGTATTGGGAAACTCACGATACATTCATACCACACACGTCCAATACAGGCAAATATATCTACATGTACGAAAGAAGTACATAAAAGTAATATGGCAATACGCATGAATTCATTGTAGAGTTGTACCGAAATTGCTAATTATCCGACCTATCTGTAAAGTTAAAACGTCTTATTTGCGGCGAGATTTTACACAAATAAAGATATTGAAAAAACATCCTTGATTTGCAAAATTTATTTTATGATTAATAAATGAGCTATATCCGCCCCATTTCATCATTTGTCTACTTAGTTTTCAAACAGGAGTGAACAGACGTGAATCAAGTGGAAAATCCTGTTACAGTGAGATCGAATTATCACTAATCGAATTTGGAAGTTACGTGCACAGAACCTCAGTAAATATATAGAAAGATAACTATATTATACAGAGGTCAAACATTTTTCATGAATATCATCGGTCCCAAAATGAAACGTTTAATTTCAGCAATATGATTTTCATTATCACGCTCTTAAAACCTGCGACTAAACGTGCAAGAAATCATAACTGTTGGATGCATTCAATGTCCTTATAAATGTATATACTTGCTTCAGTTGGTGATTTTGATGACTGCTGAATATAGCATGAATTATTTTTGTATCGATAGTTCTGTTGTAAACGAAGTCTTATTAAAACAACACACAACATGTAAAAACAGGGTGTCAATCTATATTATTTTCCCAGATTTAAAGAGGTTTCTTAAAGTAGCCAAAACGGCCAGGCTGGACCAGCTTGTATTTATAACTTAATAGAACATTTATTTAGAGCTGCATTAGACTGTAATATTCTTATATAGTCTTTTTCCGGTATGTTTATACAGAAGTTGACGCGGAAAAAAAAATGTTTAAAACTTCCAATCAGCGATACAAAACACCTTTACGTATTACCTTGAATTAGGAAATGTATAAACTAAGTGATTTGGAAGGTGAACCAAAGAGGGTTGTACCATTAAAGTATATTCTTGTTTATTCATGACTCCAAAACAATAAAACAGGATAAACTGTTTGTAAAAAGGTATTAGAAAATTATCCCCATCCACTAACTCTATACATAGAACTCTGTTCTACACTTCTGCAATTACTGAACTTGAAAGCTGTTTGGGAGGTTTCAATTCAGTTAACATAGATAAGTTGTTGTTGTTGTTATCAATGTTTTAGTCTAGCAATCTTCTTTGTGTTGAGGTTGAGATAAAACACTATACAGATTACAACAGAAATAATGTTGTATGCATCATCCATTTATTCAACCAAAGGGACTTGAAAAATAAAGTCTCCGTGAAATACACAATATGGGTAACACAAAAGTTCGTTCTTATTTTCAACATAACATCTGCACATGCCAGAGAGAGAGAGAGAGAGAGAGAGAAGATTCGTACGCGTATTATGCAAGGAAGATATTACTCTATTTTGTTCAAAAGCAAATAGTCATTGCCGATAAGGCGAGTATCATGCCATAAATGCTAAAATCCAACCAAATAGTGTTGTTACAAGCCTGGGATGTTTGCTTGATCGAGCAGTGTCAAACCCTGGCACGATTCCACGAGAAGTCATAAGTTTACCCCTAATTTCCAAAGATTTCTATAGAACCATTAGGTTTTAATAGGGACTATATTACTGCAGAGACACTCATGCGGTTTTGACCTCAATTCACTAAAAGTCAACCATGGCATCATGGAAACTCACTAACATTTCGGGCTAAAGAATAGTTCCACTGCACCGAGCTCCAATCATCAGTAAAGTGATCACACAATTCTAAGAATTCCTTAAACGGGGCACTATAACCAAATGCGCATACTCCAAATTTATTACAGTATGATCTCCAAAGCGGTGGATTAGTCCGATGTGTGTTATGTCGTACTAAAGTCTAAATGCAGGACAGCCAGTCAATCAATAAATTCATCAGTCACTCAATAACAACAAGATATATATTCCAATAATAATGTAATTGCCCTAAAGAACAGTTGTAGGTGAAACCCTTATGGAAGTTACAGTTACCTAATACTAGTATGTGATTTATATTCGATTTTAACGTAGCTTTAACAATTTCTCAGTCAGCAGCAGAGGGGGTGAACATCCTCTAATTGGTTCACTCTCCATTTCGCAAAAGAAGCCTTCCTGGAAAATCGCAAAAAGAAATATTTAAAAAAAAAAATAAAAAATAAATCGCGATTGTCTCAGTGCCTGGTATGAGACAACCCTGTCAATGAACTTAATAAACTCTAATTGACTTACCCAGCCTATCGCTGGTAAGTTTTTCTGATCGCGAAAAATCGCAGGAAAAGTCAGCGATCGCGTCGGTGCCAAGTTTGAAGCAGCACCCTCTCTGCTGCTATAAATTAAATCATTATTATATCAAATATGGTTCATCCAGAATCTTATACTGCTCGGCTAGCACGAGAGCGACTAGAAGCAATTAAGAAATTTATTCCTGTTCGTGATTCTGTAAGACAAAAACTTAAAGAACGTCAAGAAGCACAAGTTGAATTTGCTACGGGTACAGAACAGATATTTAAGACCGTTACACAAGTTACTGAAAAAGTTGTAATGGGGGATATTGAGGAGAAGAAGGAGGGTATTCTTCCAGTATTAAAACGAACAGAACAAATTTTACAGGAACTTCCAGCTAAAATAGCCGCCGCACAACCTCAACCCCAACCACAAAATGTTGTCGTTGACCCTGTCGCGGATACAGATGTTCGTAAAGAAGAACAACAAAAAAAAAAGATGTTGCTTTTACGGAAAAATTTGTTGATGGTGGTATACAAATAATAAAAAGATTCTTGTTAAAAACTAATAGGGATATAGCGGAGTTTGGTTCGTTTGCTGCTTCAAGCTATCAACGCAAAGATGTTTTTTTAAAACCTGAATATACTAAAAATATTAGTCGTAACATATTGGTTAATTGGGTGTATACAATAAACCGGGGTATTAGTCGGATATCCAAACAAGATGGTATTTATGACACGTTTTTAGAGGGAGTAGAATTGCATGATAAGATTCAACAGAAACAAGAGGAACAGAGACAAAAAAAAAAAACAAAAAAAAAAACAAGAAGATAAAAAAAGAAACAAAAACAGCGAAAACGAAAACAACATCAGGAAGATCCTTCCTATCAACTTCCTCCACCTCTGCAACAAACAGAAGTAGTGAATAGGGACGGTTTAGGGTCTAGGGTCATTACTATGGAAAATATGGCATATCGACTATAGGATCTATGTAAATTAACATTAGGCAAATAACATTAGTTTTCCATAGACCCTGAGACTTTTTTCTATACAACATATCCACTATAGGGTCAATGGGAATTTAACATGGGAAAAGAACATTAGTTTTTCCCATTGACCCTATAACTGGACAAACAGGACAAACATCATATCCATTATAGGGTCAATGGGAAATGGAACAGGGTCGGGACCTATTTTAATATGGTCCCGACCTTATCGGTCTATGGAAATTGAACATGGGAAATTTAAACAGGGAGAGGTCTCTATTTAAAAAAAGGGGTAGGCAATGAAAGTCAAGGTCTTTTCGAGGCATATGAAGGGGCCCTGAAAAGGGCCTTTGGTTTTATGTTAACATACCCAACTGTTAACATAGAGGGCATCTTTGAGATGTTCTTCTTTTCCTCAAACTACGTCTGACTTCAGGGCCGTAAATGAGAACCCTCTTTAGGCATCCTTGCCTCTCCACGTAAACCCTTCGTATGCATAGGCTTGTTTCTGTCCTATGGACAATAGTCCACTTGGATCGGACATACATCGGTATGTCCGTTCGGAACATCATGGAAGAGACAAGAAATTGATGATTTCACTGTGGTCCACATTTTGGGGTGCCCAGAACAGGTGAAGGAATGCAGTCAACTGCGCTTATTTATAGGGAGAGGAAGGACTGAAACGGATTGAGTTCATTGACCAATCCAAACACGCGTTACAAATTTCAGTCAGCCCACGTCCAATCCGAAGAGAGCAGTCTGTGACGTCACATTCCCTATATAGATTCGCTAGCGCCTGTGCGCAGTCAATCCATGTGACAGTTTTTCAACATGACGGAAACTCAGAAAACGATAAATTGGGGTGCACCAGCCGTGAAGACTACCCAAGGGAACCCGGACTTACTTTCAGAAGAGGTGAGTTGGGATTTTGTGGATTTTCTTACCTCGAACCTCCGTCACCTTCTCCTTCATTACCGCACGTGGAGAATTTTAGACAGAGACAGAAAGAAGAATTGGAGAAATTTATACAACAGCAAAAGGAAGCGGAACAAGCTTTTCTCCTACAGCAACAGCAGCAAGAAGAAGAGGTAAGAATAAAACAAGAAGAAGAAGAAGAAGAAGAAGCAAAGAAACAAGTGTGTGAAAGTCAAACGGTCACGGTACTGTTAGACATTTTAGCAGAGTTAAGAAGTCTGAAACAAATGTATCAGACTTCTTTATTACGACCGAAGAGAATACGACCTTCCCGAGCTAAACACTCCAACCCTGTGACTAAGCCTACCGTACCACCCTTAGTGATTTCAACCAAGTCATCATCATCATCAACATTACGCAGTCCAGAAGTAGGCCTTGGCCGTGGCAAAGGCTTAATGCAGTTAAAGTTGATTATTTAAACTCACCCATACACCAAAAAGGCCCTTTTCAGGGCCACCCATGTCTCTCGAAAAGAGATAGTCTTTCAATTGCCAACATCCATTCAAACTAAAAAAAACCCATTTTACCCCTATAGTACGTGTCTGTGTATGAGTGCGTGAGTGTAGCTTCTTATTTTAAAATCAAAACCCAAAGACACTTACCTTTTATACCTAATTTATTTTTTTAATAAATATTTACAATCCAATTTACAATTCACAACATATCACTTTAAAAAGTTCATAGACTTCATCTCTCTCTTTGTTTACTCTCTCTTTGTTTTCAATTTCTTCACTGTCACAATCTTTTCCTCCTCTTCATCCTCACTTTCTTCCATTCTTCTTTTCTTCTCCTGTTTCTTTCTCTTCACATGTCTGCTTTCTTCCTCTTCTTCTTCCTCTCCATAATCCCTCTCTTCTTCTTGCTCCTCTTGTTTCTTAGGGCAATCTGGAGACCAATGTCCTTTTTCTTGACAATGATAGGTATCTTGACTTTTGTCTCTTTTAACCCCTGTTTTGCTTTTTTGACGGTCTGGACACTCTGAAGACCAATACCTGTCTTCTGACAGATATAGCAAGTATCTTGACTTTTATCTCGAAAGGAAGGAGAGTAGTCCGACGGCTGGTCTGAAGAAAATTTTTAATGACCCCTCGCAAAGCCCGGATGAAACGTTCGATCTGGGTAGTCTCTTCCATCGCTGTGCTCGGTTTGAGAGTGAAATGAATAGTGAAAGGACAAGACACATACCCTTTATATACGCTGGTCTGCCATGACTATATGGTGTTTAAACTTTAGTCATTTGACTTTTTGCTATCAAGATGAAACGATCCAATTCATTTGAGAAGAAAGAAGAAGAAAGTAAGAGGCAGAAACGTGATCTATCGCCTCGTACAAGAGCTGAAGTCTTGGCACAAATTCATGCTAGTGATTTTAAAGAGGACATGAGTGAACCAGAATCCAAACCCACAGAGTCTGCACCTAGTTCAAGTTCACCACCCTTAGTCAATCCTGAAAAATACTATTCCATTCGAGAGACGGAAAAGAGTCCCTCTAGAAAATTTAGAACCACGGCTTACAAATACACGGTGAAGTTTAAAGATTTCAAGTCCGAAGTACCGTTAGAGAAAGCAGAAGGGTTCATCACCGAGATGTGGGATTCTTTGCTCACCACACTCAAGCGACAATGTCAAGCCAAAGAATACGATCGCTTGAGACTTTCCATACAACACGACAGCTTGAAATCCCCTTTTGGATCGAGTTTAGCAGCCCTGCAGAATTGACCGCTTCCAAAGTCATGGACAAGATTCAACACGTGCAACAATCCAATGACCAGTTTGACATCACCGATGGAAAAGCTACACTGGACATGACCCACGTCTCTCCTCCTCAAGGGACCCGACAACGCAGAAAGACGTTATTGGTCAACAACCTTCGCATTACCAAAAAGAGCCTCGTTCAAATTAACAATTTTCAAGACCACATGTGTTTAGCCAGGGCTATCGTGGTGGGACGAACCTATGCCAACAAGAACGACACGATAGAATGGAAAAGAGACTGGGAGAACATTCGACAATCGGACCGAGCCAAACAACGAAATGAAGCAGAACTTCTGTTACAACAAGCAGGCCTGTCCAAAGTCACACCCTGTGGCATTCCTGAGATGCAAACATTGCAAAATGTCCTAGCTCCACGCTACACCTTGAAGGTGTACCCTCAAGAAGTGCGTGGGCCTCTGTTGTTTCGAGGCCGAGATTTTAAAGATCGAAAATACATTCACCTTTATTATCACGATGAACATTTCGATACCATTACCACTATCACTGGATTCCTGGGATACAGATATTACTGTGAGAAATGTGACTATGGTTATAACAGTCGAGAGCAACACAAATATTGTGGATCGAAATGCTCAGGATGTTTGGCCTCTCAACCCTGTCTGAGCGAAGGACAAGAACGAGTGCATTGTCCTGCTTGTCTGCGCACGTTTGTCAGTCCTGTCCGTTACCAACAACATTTGAAAACACAAAGTTCACAGAAGAAATGCGCTTGTCAACTGCTGAGATTGTGCCCCACGTGTGGACAAGGCCTATCTACCAATACTGCCAAGGAACACAATGTCGAGGAAAGAAAAAATGTCACATTTGTCACCACATGTGGACTTGGAACATCAATGCTACATGTAAAAATACCAACCCCAACAAGAGAAAGATGACAGTCACAAGAAGAAGAAAGGCAATTTCATCTTTTTCGATTTCGAATGCATGCAAGAGACTGGCACTCACATTCCTAATTTCTGCTTGGCTCATCGAGCGTGTGAAAAGTACATTCAAGAACCTATCTTCAGTCATTGCCCTCACTGTAGCAAGATTCCTGGAGGACGTGAAAAAATCTTTCGAGGACCCAAGACGCTAGACGATTGTGCCAAATGGGTCTTAGACCCCATCGACAAGACATGGAGTAAAGAGGACATCGAACGTTACGGAGATTGTCATCGTCATGTCACAGTCATAGCCCACAATTTCTCGGGATACGATGGACAGTTTCTTTTGAGGTACTATGCGGAACATGGCACCGAACGTCCTAAAGTCACTTTGAACGGAGCCTAAATCGTTTTCATGCAAATGGGACAAGTACAGTTTAAAGATTCGATGAGTTACTTAACCATGCCTTTGAGTCGAATGCCTAAAACGTATGGAATGACAGAAATGGCTAAAGGGTACTTTCCACACTTTTTCAATACGGAAGTCAATCAACATGTTGTTCTACCCCATTTGCCTGAGGCCCACTATTACGACCCCGACAACATGCGTACCGAACAACGAGAAGCTTTCTATGCTTGGTACCAGGCTCACGCCTCGGACCCTTTTGACTTTCATTAAGAAATGCTAAAGTATTGTCGTTTCGACGTGGACATTTTACGCCGTTGCTGTGGAAAATTTCGAGAACTGTTCAAGGAACACGGAGGGGTGGATCCTTTGAAAGAAGCTTGAACTACTGACAAAGCGTGTTCCTTAGTGTATCGTCAACGTTTCATGCCTGAAAACACCGTGGCTGTCATCAGTCCTCAATCGACCAACTATGTCAAACGTCAATACTCGGTCAAAGCCCTACGCTGGTTACATTACTTGTGCGACAAGGAAGACAGCTGGATTCAGCATGCCCGCAACGGAGGAGGCGAAAAGACCATTGGAACGCATTCGGTCGATGGCTGGGACTTAGAAAACCCCAAGATCGTGTACGAATTTAACGGTTGCTTATTTCACGGATGTCCCGTCTGTTACCCTGACTGTGGCACTAAAATCAGTTTTTACATCGAACCATGGAAGACCTGTACCAGGGCACTTGTCAGCGACGCCTAAAGTTAGAACAGCAAGGATACCAAATGGTGGAAATGTGGGAACACGAATACGATCACCGTTTGAAAAGTGATTCCGAGTTTAAACGCATCGTGGAAAGTTACCAGTTCATGGACCCTCTGAACCCGAGGGACAGCTTGTACGGAGGACGGACCAATGCCAGCTGTTTGCTTTACCATGCTAATGAAGAGAAAGGAGAAGAAATCAAATACTTGGATGTGTGTTCGCTGTATCCTTACGTGTGCAAATATTGTCACTGTCACGTTTGCCTGCCCGCGATTACGTAAGTCATGAACAAAGGAATAGATTAGCGCAATGAGTATGTCGACCCTGCACTGTTACGGCGATTTTGTCTGTACAAGAACCCCCCCCCCCCGTTAGGTGTTAACACTAGCATATAGATGTTAGAAGCTTTGTTCGGAGAACAAAGGACCCTCAACGCTATTGTAAATCTCCCCGCTTTGACAGATGGCCTGAGGCTCGTCTGTTAAACTGAACCGACTGGGGGTAGAATTGATATCCAATCAGAACTGAGGAAAGGTGGGGCCATCAATTCGAACCAGAACTTAACAGTCAGTTGAACTGATAACGAATTAGTGATTTGTAAGCCGTCGTACTGGTTAAGCAGAATATACTCACTCCGAGGGAGCCACTCGTGATTTGGCGGGAAAACTCTTAGTACATTCTAAGGACAGAAAGCTTCGTAAAGGTCAGTGAGTTATTTGCTCGATTGTTGCAGAATGTTACGGCATTGTAATTGTAATTAAGTGCAGTATGTATATTTACTTACTAGAATCGTTAGTACGTAGAATTACCTTTGATTGTTTAATTTACATGCGTACTTGAGAAATGAGCTATGATTATGTAGATTGCTCGCTCGTCAGAATTAATATTGTATTTCGTAATTTAGTTACTTCGTAGTAAACTAGTGTATTTATTCATGTGATGTTCTAGATTTTGCCATTGTGAATTAAATGGTAGCTTGTAAAATGGCTGCAGTGTGTAAATTTAAATAATATGAATATTTGAATATTTGTGTACACTTGTGGGAGTGTAATGTACAGAAATGCGTCGGATTATTGTGATATTGTTGAGAATAATGAGATTAAGAATGAATATATATATATATATATATATATATATATATATATATATATATATATATATATATATATATATATATATATATATATATATATATATATATATATATATATATATATTGATGTGACGCAATTTAGTGATTTCTGTATGATAAGTAGGATACCGCTCTTATTGCAACGTTGTTTCTATAAGAACGTGTGTTTTTCGATGTGCACGAATGCGTGACCAAAGATGTAGATAACCTTGATCTGATGATTGATTGATTGTTGATTTAGTGTGAGCGAGATGGCTAACACAAATGCTAACGTCCTTGTGTTTTTCGTAGGAAGCTTTTGGGGACAGAGTAGTCAAGTCCCGAGTCTCAGAGAGACAGGATAGAAGTAGGAGGAGAACAAGCTTCGTTGAAGGAGAAATAGAGAATAGAAGTAGGCGGGGAACAAGCCTCGTTGAAGGAGAAAGAGAGAAAGAAAAGGAGGAGGAGAAAAGAAGACAAAGGGGAAGAGGACAGGAAGAATCGGAGAACGCCGAAAAGAGGAAAGCAATTGGCGTAGTAAACACAGATGAGTAGAAACGAAGTACAGGGGAAAGCCATCTCACACTAAAATCACGTGATGAAATAGGTTGTCACATGGTCGAGAGGAAGTAGATTGGTTGAGAAATTAATATCGTTTAATTTGTATTAAATTGTTATTCTTTTGGATTTCACCTTTGTGTTCTTAATAATTTAATGTCGGTATTGCTGACTGGGGGCTCGGAGCTTCACCTCACTCTATCACTAATTTCACTTCCTACAAAAACGAGCCAGGGTGGGAATTCCACAGTAATTCAAATAAATATTGGGAGCACCCCACCCCAACGCATAACAGGGAGTGATATAGAACGTCACAGTCACTTTCCTGCAGGACACCCGCAATTGTTAACGGAACACATCGACCTGAACCGCATTCGACAATACGAAGGTTTGATCAAGTGCAAAGTCTTTCCTCCCACGAACCTGTACCATCCTGTGTTACCTCACCATTGTCAAGGCAAACTGATGTTTCCCTTGTATCGTACATGTGCCGAAACGTGCAACCAAGACCAACCTTGTCATCACACCCAGCAAGAACGCGCCTTGACGGGAACCTGGGTCAGCGTAGAATTATTTAAAGCTATGGACATGGGATACCAACTGTTAGAAGTATACGAAATTTGCCACTTTCCCAAGACACAACAATACCACAAGGGTGATCCCACTCAAAAAGGCATTTTCGCCGACTACGTGGATGCCTTTTTGAAACTGAAGCAAGAAGCCAGTGGCTATCCTTCCTGGTGTCACACTCCCGAAGACCAAATACAATTCAAAGAGAAATACTGGGCACAAGAAGGCATCACTTTAGATCACATCGAGAAAAACGAAGGCAGGCGATCGTTTGCCAAAGTGATGTTAAATTGCTTGTGGGGTAAAATGGCACAACGGTCGTGTTTACCCAAGACGGAATATTTGACAGAACCTTCCCGCTACTTCCAGATGATTCACGACAAAACTAAATTCATGAAACACGTGGACGTCGTTCGCGAAGATTTGATCTTAGTCAATTACGAAGAAGATTTGGACTTTGTACAAGCCGATTACTTTGGAAATGTCATCATTGCGGCTTACGTGACAGCCCATGCTCGCTTAAAATTGTACGAAGCTTTAGAACTGTTAGGGGATCGCGTCCTGTACTTTGACACAGACAGTTGCAACTACATCCATCGCCCGGGTCAACAGCACCCTGACATCGAAGGAGACCGTTTAGGAGTCTGGACAGACGAACATCCCGACGACAAGATTCTAAGTTTCGCGAGTGGCGGACCTAAAAATTACGGCTTCGAATACTGGGACAAGCAAGGAGAAGTGCACACGGAGTGTAAAGTGAAAGGATTGACTCTGAATTATCGTACCAGTCGAGTGGTGAACTTTGGCGTGTTGAAAGAAGCCTTGCAGTCTGGAAAAGATGAACACTTTAAAGTGACCACCTATCAGCCAAACAAGATTGTACGTTTACCCACTCACCACATCGTCAGTCAACCCTTGGAAAAAGTCTATCAAATCGTGTACCAGAAGCGAGTGCGACTTCCCAACCACTTTACTTTGCCGTATGGACATGTCGGTGTAAAACATTGGTTGTAAGAGGATAGCCACCCACCAGAAGGATGACTTCGCCACAGCAAGAATCGAGTGAGAAACCCAGTGAGAACTCCAAGTTCAAACCTCACCATTTTCCGGTCTTCTTGCCTGACTATTGTGAATGTGCCCGTCGATTGGACACGTTTCAAAAATGGCCTACGGATAAGGAAGGATTACCTACTTCTCATATTTTAGCTAGAACAGGATTTGTCTACTTGGGAACTGAGACTGGATTGGGATACGAAGTACAGTGTTTCAGTTGTGGCCTGAAGTTACGAATGGATCTATGTATCTATAAAGATTCACCTATTCTGGAACATACTCAATGGTCTCCGCCCTGTCCTTATCTTTCTATGGCCTTTCCACCCATTACACTACGATACAATTATGACGGCACCTTAGAGACGGTACCTTCCAAAACAAGACATAAAAAAGAAACGATGTACAAGCTTGAGACTTCATTGCGACTAGTATAAAAAGGAACCCTAGTCAAGATCGATAGTTCATTGTGACTACCAAGACCAAACGAACAAGATAAATCCTTTGAAAGAGACAACATTTCAGTTTGGGGATTGTAAAAAAGTTTTATCTTCCCCTGGTGTGACTAATATTGGATGGATAAGACCCATGCATTGCGACGGAAAATGTCCGGAAGGAAAATGC
Organism: Sinohyriopsis cumingii; assembly: GCA_028554795.2. Taxonomy (NCBI): domain Eukaryota; kingdom Metazoa; phylum Mollusca; class Bivalvia; order Unionida; family Unionidae; genus Sinohyriopsis; species Sinohyriopsis cumingii. The sequence goes on from CM068837.1 coordinate 94,831,730, forward strand.
AAGTGTCCATGCGGTTACCATTGCAATTGCGTGACGGAGTTTGCAGACGAGTGCGATTGTGAGCCTTGTGATGGGAACGATGCTGTACGTTGTGACCTTAGCGATGCCGTAAAGCATCATGGAAACTTTGTTTTCACCACCCCTATCATGGAAAGTGATGCTGTGCGTGTAAAACCTGAGGGATGCAAAATCGATGTCCCTGGTCATCGTGGACGCTTTATTGGGTTTCATGGTCAATGTGGATGTCAACCTTCACGTCTACCACCCTACGGATGTCATCCAGCCCTGAGCAAACTCCTGTCCATGTCACCCTTCCCTCATCGAAACGAACCTGTGAAAGACGAATATTCGTTCCATGTGCGTTTGTCGGAATACTGCGACTTTGAAAATCGTCTTCAATCGTTCAAAGGAAAATGGCCTAAGTATCTGGGAGGACCGACCCCCGAAGAATTAGCCAGAGCCGGATTTTTCTACTTGGGCGAAGGGGATAAAGTCAAGTGCTTCAGTTGCGGTGTGTCACTTCACCACTGGGAACCACAAGATTAGGTCTACCTAGAACGTGCTCGATGGTCACCGAATTGTCATTACTTACCCTTAGTGGGACCGAGACATTGAAGTAACTTACCATGTGGTTGAAGAAGAAGAAACCAGATTGGCTAGGAGTCAAATGTTGGACATCACCGAGACTAGTATTTAAACTTCATTTCAAAAATGATATTGAATCATTACCTAAAGAACTGCAAGAGAAGATTTACAAGGAAGTTTGGCAGGGGCTTGCCAGAGTGAAATCTCAATGGGTAACTGTAGAACTTTTGTGCCGAGAAATTCACAAGAGGAAAGTGAAAAAATTCAACCAGTGTGTTAGATTTCTCTTGGTCAAGTGTGCATTCATCCTATTATATCGCTTTAGACCGTTTACATCAAAATATTTCAATGAGATTCTTGGACGTTACCCTGAATGACAGTGGTCAGAAATTACTTACTATGTGGATTACTTTTGCTCTAGGAGAAGATTGTAAATTCTGACTGACCTATTCATGGATACTTTGCTAGAGAACAGTCGTGGCTTGCCTGTGAGTTGAGAGAAAGGATTTACCGAGAACTGGTCAAAATTCAAGTGAAACGCAAACGCAAAGTCATTCATCCGTTTTTAAATTATGCTCTTTTCCAAAGTATAAGAAGACTGATTATGAGTGGATATTACATCAGTCACAAAGGTAAACGAGGCTATTGGCCACCACCCAGTGATTCTAAAAACAGTGTATATACTTATGGATACTTTACAAGAGAACATTTTGGGCTTGCCTGTGGAGTTGAGAGAACGCATTTACCGAGAACTGGTCAAAATACAAGTCAAACATAAAGAACAATTACATCCGTTACGTCACCAGATGTTTAACCACTGGTACCTAAATGCTATAAGGGAACTGATTCGTCAGAAATTGTTTCAGTGGTCAGACATTGTTCAACACTTTGAGGTCGCAAACGATCGACATGTTCGTGTTTTTCGTTACTTCGAGATAGACCTACTGCAACGAATTGAGGTAGAAAAGTTGAAGAATTACAAACATATTTTATGTAACATCTGTTTAGAGAAAGAGGAAACTTCTGAACGAACTGTAGAACGAACTTTGGAGTGTAGGTTAGCACATGGAGTATTTAGATTCCCTACTGGAAAACGAATATCTCTAGGCAGAATGTACATTTATTGCATCCGAAAAAAGAGTATAAAAAACAGGCTGCCATGCCAACGCTTTTTTCACATGTGATTGAACAGATTCCGTGGAAGGAACTCAATGACCATATTCAAACTGTGGATCATTACCATCACTTATTACAAGAACTGTATCCGTTCAATTTGGGTCGACAAGTGGTGTGTGTCTTAGTGACTTGTTTTCTGGGATTTCATTTACCTGCCGATTCCTTGTGGACTCTTTACGAACAGTACTTAACACCCAATTCAACATGAAAGTGGTGCCTTTAAATGGTCACGAAAGACTCATTTTGCTCAAAGCCTTGCGTTTTCATCTGGATACTTCTCGACCACTACGGGAAAAAAAGATTCGTCAACTTTTAGCTACCGAAGACGTGTATGACGATGTGTGTGTAGCTTGTGACTTACACCCCCATTGGACAGATGTACGTGCCTGGAAAAAAGGGGGTTTTGAGGCTTGGACCCAAGAAGTGGCCCAGTATGCTCGAGAGTTATGATCCTTCCTTTCAACGCCCAAAGAAAAAAGTCACTTTTCAATCTGTGTTAGTGACAGTACCAGAAGAAGAACTCGTCACTCAGGACAGGACTGTCGTGGACATTCCTGAAAGACCCTTTCAGGAGAACACTTGTGTGACCTTACCCCCTGTTGAACTGGTCAGAACATTAACCAAAACATGTTGTACATACACTTGTTTTTATTCCACGTTGATGGTTTTCATGTGCCTTTTATCGTTGTACTTAGGCTTTTGGCTTTTATGTATTTTTGTCTTTCGTGTTCATGTTTAAAACATTCAATAAACGTGTCCTGAAAAAAGTATATAAACTCTTGTCTTCGTGTCACAAGTGACATTCCTAACACTATGGCTACCTCTGCTGTCTCTGCTCCCTCTTCCTCCACTGTCAAAGTCATTGACGAACACTTAGATCGTGCCATTTGGGAGGCTTTGTATCTTCGCCATCCCTTTAACATGCTGACTGCTGGACCTAGCGGTTCAGGCAAAACCGAATTCGTCAAACGTTTGATCGAACATAAACATCATTTGATCGATCGACCACCTCAGCGCATCGTGTGGTGTTACAAAGAGTGGCAATCGGCGTAGAGCCTCTTGCGAGAAAGTCAAGGCGATTCCATCGTGTTTGTGGAAGGCATTCCTAAAGAAGACGACGGAACCGTCTCTGACTCCCGTCAAACCCATTTGGTCATTTTCGACGACATGTTAGGAGAAGACGAAGAAGAAATTAAACTGTGGTTCACGCGCAAAGGGCATCACCGCAATGCCAGTGTCGTTTACATCACTCAAAATTTGTTTCAACAAAGTAAAGCCCATCGCACCATCAGTCTCAATGCACATTACGTGGTCTTGTTTAAAAGCCCTCGAGATAAATCGCAAGTGCAAGTCTTAGCCAAATAGTTAGGAACGCCTTGGCTGACTCAGGCGTACGACGATGCCATTCAAACTCCACACGCTTATTTACTCGTCGATTTGAAACTTACTACCCCCGAGGATTTGCGATTTCGTACCCAATTCTTTCACCACTGGTGTCAAGACGGAGGGCCTGTCCTGTACACGCCTCCGTCCTCGACTTAATTTCACTCAAAAAATTCTATAAAAACCTCAGACACTTTTCATCTGTCTCACACAGTCTCAATATGACGTCCCTTCAGTCGCATCTTCCCGTCAAATTGATTCGTGCCTTGTATGGCATCAGTCGAGAAAAAAATCCACAAATACGGGCTCGCGTCTTAGAAGCCAGTCTCAAAGAAATCTTACGATGGTTCACGGTGACAACACGTCAATTACTGCAAGGGATCATTCAGATTCCTCATCAAACCAAACGCTTTTTTGATCGAAACAAAGTTGCTTTGACCCAACTGGCCGATCCCCGCATCGACACTCAGAACAAAAAACAAATCATTTTGAAACCTGGAGGGAGCGGTACTCTAGGAGATGTCATCATTCGCTCTCTCTTAAGATGGGATCCTAATGCTCCCAAAGTTCTTCCCAAGAAAAAGTCAAACGAAGCTCCAAGAAGAAAAATAGCCACGGTGTCAAGACCAGGTCCCCAAGGAGACCCGTGTCTCCAAGAACTTCTCCAGTGGCGGGACCCTCCTCTTACCAGTCACCACCCCGGAAAAAGAAAAGCCCCCAGAAAAAGAAGCAGAGAAAAAGTCCCAAGGAAAAGAAAAGCCCACAGAAAACTAGTCGCAAGAAAGGCACTTCGGCCAGGACGCAACCTTACACTCGCAAACCACGACCTGCAACGGCAGTGACCGCGTCTCCGGTAGCCTCAAGTTCATTCACTTCTCCGTTGATGACACCAAGAACTTCCCCAGTGGCAAGACCCACCAATTTAGCGGCAGTGGCCGCTGCTCACAAAGTACCTGCTCCTAAAGTCAAAGTTCAAGAAAGATCGGCATGTTACAGAGTTTACTGGATTTGTCCAAGCAAGAACTGGCTCGATTTAGTCCGTTGTGTACCCCTGCACGACGTGTCATGCCTGTCCTCGAGTTAATACGACGTAAAGACAATCAGTGGCGACGCGTTCCAGTATAAAAAAGGCCTGCGACAAAGTAGGGGTATCAGTGAACTTCCAAAAGATGTCACCTCAAAGAAGTGCACACCGTCACTATCGTCAAAAAAGAAAGAGACAAAGGCAGACTCGTCATCCGACAAAGCGCTTAGCCAAGCATCGACGTTACCCTAAGAAAAGATACAGTCGTTCAAAGAAAAAGAGGCGTCAACAAAGGGGAGGATTCCTTGGCGATTTTGGAAAAAACATTGTCACCTTTATGACAAAGCGATAGCCCCAAAAAAAAGATAAAACGGCGTGTGTTAAGTTATCGACGTTAGTGTATGTTTGGTGAATGTCCCGGAACCCACAAGCAAAGATGTCATCCTCCAGAAAACATTCCTCTTCTAAACCCCAAGGAAAGAAAAGGAAAGGACTGCCTCCACGTTTAGTCAAACATGGGGACATGTTATCTGTCCTGTCCAAAGCTTCTCCACCTCTGCGAAAAAAACTCATTCAAACGGCCTCCAAAGAGGTCATCGATACCGTGTGCGAATGTTATTTGAACGTGTTGAAAGGTACGATCCCTTTGTCCAAACACCAGAAACAATGCTTAGGCAAACATCGTCACGTTCTTCGCCAAATGGTTCAAAAGAAAATTCCCATCGGACAAAAGAAGAAGATGTTGGTCCAACGTGGAGGAATTTTACCCCTCTTGCTAGGCCCATTACTAAAAGGAGTCTTGGGAACCGTGCTGAGAGGACTGGTGGGAGCAAGATAAAAAGGCCCTCTGGAGTCCCAAGATCTCAGGATTGACCCCTGACATCCCATGGAAGGACGAAAACTAGCTTTAGTGCCTTACAAACGATGGATGGAATACTATCGTTGGCAAGAACAACGCACCCCGCATTTACCTTCCAATCCCAATTTGAGCGAGATGTCCCAGTTACAACACGAATTGTAGTCCTTGATGGATCGCCAAGATTTGTCCGAAACAGAAAAATCGCAAAAGTACGGGCAACTCTTGCAACGACTGCAACTCTTTCACCAAAAAGCTTTAGACGAAAAAGCTCTACCCACTCTGAAAGATTTCAAGACCTGATGAAAAGTCCAGCACCATCACCACTACCACCACCACTACCAGTGACCAAGACAGAAAAAGGAGAAGAAGAAGAAGGGTTTCAAACTCCACCAGAAAAAGTACGCAAGTTAACAACACCACCTACCTCCAGAATTGGATGGATTAAAAAGATGATGACCACCCCTTCTTCATCAGAAGAGAAAAAGAAGGTGAAGACAGAGGTGAAACAAGAACCGATATCCCCTGTTCAGACATCCTCCTCCTCGACACCTATCGCTGGTCGGACACGCAAAGCATTACAATCCAAGAAAATACCACAAGAGAAAAAGAGTAGCATCCTCCAAGAGTGGGTGCCTTATTAACAAACAAAAAATGGAAAAAGTGTTAGCCAGCATTTACTACGATCCCTCCCATCCTGCAGGTTACGCAGGAGTTCAAAAATTGTATCGTGCTGCCAAAACTCGACTGAAAAGTCTCCGTTTACCTCAGGTGCAACGATGGTTACAAGAACAAGCTACCTACACTTTACACAAACCCATTCGACGCAAGTTTTCCAGAAGTCGCATCCGAGTGGAAGGCATCGATCATCAATGGCAAGCCGATTTAGCCGATGTCTCTCATTTGGCCAGCCACAATCGTGGCTACAAATATTTGTTTTGTGTCATCGACGTCTTTTCCAAATTTGCCTGGGTCGTGCCCTTGACTTCCAAATCGAGCAGTGAGTTAGTGCGAGCCCTCCAACGGGTGTTGAAACAAAGCGGTCGTCACCCTCTTCGATGGCAAACGGACAAACGTACTGGTGTCTGATCGCCTATTTGGTACGTCCCCGACGAGGGCTGTCCCCAAGAAAAGTGGAGTGTTGGACGTAGGAGATTGGGTACGCATTGGCAAAACCAAACGCACTTTCGACAAAGGTTACTTACCTAAGTGGACCACCGAATTGTTTCGTGTCACTGGACGAGTGCATGGCCGTCACCCTGCCGTCTATAAATTGGAAGACATGAACGGAGAAGTGCTCAAAGGAACGTTTTACTTACCCGAGTTACAACGTGTCACCAAAAAACAAGGAGACAGACAATTGTGGACCATTTTATTAAGCAGTTGCATCGGTTACCTGCTTCCCAATCCCTTCCTGAAATTCTCTTCCAACGGGAACAACGGGAATCTTGTGTCCAGTGCCGGTGTCAGTCACCACTCCAACAACAACCCCATTTTGGGCGGAGACACGCCTCTGACTTCCAGTAACCCCTCAGACAGCCACAGAACACTGGAATTATGAGCCACACTAACCAATTTTACTTAACCTTACCCAGTGACAGTTCCATGGAGGTGTTTCCCAATAACACTTTCTGCTGTTACACGGCCAAATTACCTCAGGCCATCCAGTTAGATCAAGAAGCCCATTGGGAAGTGGCTTTAGTAGAAATCATTCACCCGACCCAAGTCCTCAATGTCCTTCCCAATCAAAATTTTTTTTCAGTGGAAGTTCATGACGAACAATTGCAACAGTACTTGGATACCAACGTCAAATATGACAAGAAAACCCCTAGCACAAAAACTCAAAAGTGGACCACCTATCACTTGTTCATTCCTCCAGGCTATTATTTTAGTGGACAACATTTGGTCAGCACCATTGCTTCCAGGTTTAATGTCGCGTTTCTTAAAGCATTGGAGAGTGTCAGAAAAAGTGTCACCCTGGAGTACCATAAAGTAGCTCGTCGCTTCCTGATGAAATTTCCTGGGGGGGGGGGGGTAAAGTGTTGTCCATTTTATTTTGTCCTGAATTGTTTGCCATGTTGGGCGGAGACATGGAGCTGAGGAAGATAGTAGAACAAAAACCCGAATTACCAGTCATTTCCGAGAACGATTCTTTTGCCAAGTTTTTTCGTGCCCCGGTAGAATTGAACCAAGGACTGAATTTGATGTTTGTGTACTCTGATGTGGTGGAGTATAACGTAGTGGGACACACCTCCGTACCGTTACTGCGTGTCATTCCTTTCAAAGTGGATTCTGCCACCGTCGCTGACGAGGAAGGTGGAAATACTTATCACGTTCACCGCGAATTTGTACATCCTCATTATTTACCTGTCAGCAAGTCTTATTTGGACACGGTCACCATTGCTTTAAAAGGAGATCTGGGACAAAATATTCCATTCACCAAAGGGAAAGTCACGGTGAAACATCATTTTCGAAAACGGTTCTCTAACGACTCGTAAGTCATGTGTCCAGTGTACCGAGGCGTTGCTCGACAGCGAGGACACGGTTTAGGAGATATGTTAAAATCGGCCTTTCGTGTGGCCCCCGTGTTGAAACCGATGGTGACACGCGGATTGCACGCCTTGAATGATGCGGCATTGACACACGGTAAAGAATTTCTCCAAAATGTCATCATCGACAAACAAAACCCTAAAGAGGCCTTCTTGAGAGCAGGCAAAAATGTCTTGATGCAAACGGGCAAAGACCTTTTGGGTCGACGAGAAACGCCTATAAATGCCCTGCACGCTACCGAGTCAGGCATTCCTACTTCCCTGAAGCCACAGCAAGGACAAGGCAGAAAGAGACGACGAAGAAAACACCCTTGCAGCAGACTTCACACGTCTAAAGCTAGAAAGACAAAGAAAAGAAGAACCGTTCGAGACTTAGACGTTTTTGATTATTAAAATATTGAGAAACAGAAAAATGATGCACCGAGAGTCTTGCGCCTGTTCCAAGTCGGAACTGGATCTGTTTGTCATGCCACCCACCATGATGACCATGCAAGAATCTCAGTGGGTGGAATTTCATCCTGACTCCTCTTTGACGGATTCCGCTCCCATCGAGTTTGAAATCAAAGGACAGCCCGAAGATTACATCGATCTGAACAGCAGTTACTTGTACCTGAAAGTCAAAGTTCTAGATAAGACAGGAGGTGATATAGACACTGAAGCAGTAGCTCCCGTCAACAATTTCATGCATTCCTTGTTTAGTGGAGTGGACTTGTACTTGAATAACAAACTAGTCAGTAGCAGCATGGATACTTACCCTTATCGTGCCTACCTGGAAAATCTCTTGACGTATGGAATAGACGCCAAGAACACCCATCTCAATGCCTGTGTGGCATGGGAACCTGACGATGCGGGCGAGTTTGAAAAATTGGAAACTGATACAAAGAAAGACCACAATGAGAGATTTGTAGAACGAAGAGACAAAATCAAAAATGGACATCGTTTAGAACTGATGGATCGTTTTGCATTTGGACATGTGGTTGCAAGAGAAATATTTGCTGAACGATGTGGATGTTCGCCTGAGACTGAATCGTAGCAGTACCACTTTCCATTTAATGGCTGATAGTGATGATTACAAAACCAAAATCCAAGAAGCCAGACTCTACGTACGATGTGTGGAAGTGTTACCTAAAGTGGGAAACGACATTAGTCACACGTTGAGCAGAACGACCGCCAAGTATCCGATACGACGCGTGGAAGTGAAAACCTCCACCATTCCCAAGGGTCAGCGATCCATGATCGAAGATCATCTGTTCCAAGGACAGTTACCCAAACGTTTAATCGTTGGTATCGTCGAGAATACAGCCTTCAACGGAGCTGTCGATAAAAATCCTTTCTACTTTCATCACTTTGGCGTTTGCAAGATTGAAGTCAGTCGCGATGGCAAGACCTTGTGTACCCGACCTTTCGAGCCTGACTTTGACAAGAAGAATTACTTGAGGTCGTACTTGTCCCTGTACGAAGCCACCGGACAGTTAGGAACCAACACCAGTCACTGTATTACGTACGAAGATTATGCAGGAGGCTATGCTTTGTGGACGTTTAATTTTACTCCAGACCAAGGCAGCGACGAGGGACATTTCCACCCTATAAAATCCGGTCAGATTCGTGTGGAAATTCAGTTTGCAAACCGAGTTCCTGATGAAACGGTGAACGTCATCCTGTATGCAGAATTTGACAAATGCGATAGAAATCAACAGTTTGAGAGAAGTCATTCAAGATTATTAGAAACCATGGAAGACTGTTATCCCTCTTTACCTAGTGGAGAAACTTTGGACATGGAATGTGAGGAGACTGTGGAAGAAGAAGAATCCCAAGACAAAGACGAAGAAGTCCTCATGATGAAGTCAAGATGGCCAGAACAAAAAGCCCATCTAGTCTCCTGTTTTGCTACAGTCCTAGCAGATAAAATGAAAGAATTGATCAAGGAAGAGTGCTATGGATGCCACAACGATCATCCCAGTCAAATTCAGCACGATAAATGTCTGATGTTGAGTCAAGAAGAAAAGTTGGACGAATATCTGGACAAAGCTTGGGGTCACATCGAGATAGAATTCGTGTTGAATGAGTGGTATAAAGGCTTGGATAAACATTCTTCTCCTCCATTAACGTCTCTGGAGTGCCGTCGCATCGAATCTCTCTTTGACCAGAGTAAGAAGTCGGAGCTAAACGCCTTTTACTTGTTAGACATTTTCAAGCAAAAAGTCAGGATCGAATTGATCACTTATCATTACCTGTGAAGAAGAAGAAAAACAAGAAAACAAAAAAATGGATACCTGGGAACTTTATTACCTTTTGAACCACAGTTCGTATACTGCTTCTTGGAATCCTGTCGTATGTGCTAAAGATGAACTCCCTCATCGCAAACCTCAAGACCATCAAGCTTATGTGATCAACAGGGACGACAGTCATCTCCCAGGAACCTACTGGGTAGCCGTCTACTTTCCTCAAGAAGGATGTGTGGAATATTTTGATTGCCTCCTTTGGAAGACGATATCATTGACTTTATGGGAAGAAATGCTCAGACCACACGATTCAATAATGTGAAATTACAAGGCATAGATTCCTTGGTGTGTGGACAATATTGTGTGTATTTTCTGCATCATCGCAGCCGGGGATATTCCTTAGAACATTTAGTGACTCATTTTGATCCTGGTTCTTCTTCTAGAAACGATGTGAAAGTAGATAGATGGTTCTGTGACCATTATACTTATCTTTTGTCTCAAGCTAGGAAACGCAGTGTCCATCAATGGCCTAATGACTTCCAACAGTGGAAATCACAATTTCATTCACAACGTTGTCAACACTGTCCAAAATAGAGTGTTATTGGAGAAAAAATGTTTGTTCTTTGAAAAAAATGTTTGATGTTATATTGAATGGTTAATTGTTAGTGTTAAGTGATTTTGAATAAAAATGTTGTATTTGAAATAAATGCCGTTGTGGTTTGTTTTGCTATAGGAATCCTGATTCATGCTCTTTGATTTCTCTCTATCCCTCCCATGACACTCATTGAACGTTCCGACTCGAAAACCGTGTGGGGATGTTTTCCTTCACGTCCGCGCTTTGACTTTAAAACCGGGGTAGTCTCCAGTCTAACCATCCATTATCGACTCATCCTCCTACGAAGATGTGCTCCAGACTAGCTAAGCTAAACGAAGCCTACGTGAATTTGCATAGGGTCAGACACAGTCTGATACCGAAGCCAGAAGAGATAGAGAATGTGAGAATGTTAAAAGTCACTGAAGACCTGATAGAAGAGCTCTTCAGAGAAGAAATTAACAGGGAGAAAGAAGAATGGACAGAAAAGTACACACTTCAGAAACAGCAGAGAGAGCAGCAACAGGAACAACAGCAGCAGCAGCAGCAACCTGAACCTGACAGGCTTTGTTGACTGTCGTATCGATACCAAAGAGTTATTCTTCTCTTTCCGAAGAAGCAGACCTTATCCTGCGAGAAAGCCCGTCGTCAGAGGAGGTCGCAATCTTAGAACCTAAAAGATGGCCATAGCTTCAAGTTCACACATAAAAAACAGCCCTTTTCAGGGCTACCCAAACCTCTAGAAAAGAAATAACAATCAGTTGCCTATAATAAGTTTTAAAAAAATAGAAGTGAGTGTATAAGCACATGAATTCTTTATCTTGCTTAGAAAGTGTGTGTGTGTATGTGTATATATAAGTATTTTCTTTAAGTGGCTTGTCAACATGTTTTAGAATAGTGATGGGTAGTATAAAAAATTGAGTGAGTGTTTCTTTTAGGTCCGCGCGTTGTTTGGTCATGATCTAGGTAATATAAGTTTTGTCTTAGGGGATGTTTTCCTTCACGTCCGCGCGTTTTAAGTGCTGATCTAGGTAATATAAGATTTGAGTCTTAGGGGGATGTTTTCCTTCACGTCCGCGCTTTTCGTATAAATACAAAACTAGTCGGCAGTCGGGCTACCCATCGTTGACCTGTTTACAGCAAGACAATGAACACAAGACTAGCTAAACTGTTAGAACCCCAGATGCACCTGGAATATGCCAGGAGCCTTCTGAATGAACTGGCCGCGGAGGCCATTGTTGAAGAAGGGAGAATAAAAGAGGAAGAGGAACAAAAAAGGAAAAAAAGAAGAGGAAAAGAAAATAGGAGAGAGGATGGCTTACAATATTCCAGAGACAGAGGATTGGGGTGCTGAAGCCAATTATCCTCCCTCTGCGCTCCCAGACAAAACAGTAAACTGGGAGAAAGATTGGAGGTTTAGATGTGTCTGCGGTGCCAGGCCGCGGAGGTGTAACCATTAACCAGTGCCCTGGAGTTCAAAACAAACAGCCCTTTTCAGGGCTAGCCAAAAAACTTGAAAAGAGATAGTATTCCATTTGCCAATGTGTGTTTGTGAAGTAGTGTATTTATAAACACTCACTCTTTTCCTGTTAAGATTGTATGTGTTTATGTATATGATTGTGTGTTTGTAAGCGCTTACGTAGGTTTGTGTGGATAGTAGATTATTGGGTTTTGTAATCACTCACGTACGTTTGTGTGGATAGTACATTTGGGTTTGATTTTAATGCTTTGCGTGTGTGGATGGTAGATTTTGGGTTTAATTTTGCTGCTTGGCGTGTGTAGATAGTATAGTTTGGGTTTTGTAAGCGATCACGTACGTTTGTGTGGATAGTAGATTAATGGGTTTGATTTTTTGCTCATTGGCGTGTGTGGATGGTATATTTTGGGTTTGTTTATTGCTGCTTCGCGTATGTGGATAGTAGATAATATGAGATGAGAAAAGTAGCTGATGTTTTCCTTCACGTCCGTGCTTTTGCTATAAGAACCCTCAGTGTTGGTTGTTCGCACCATTCCAAGGAATAGCCAAAACGAAGATGGAAGTGTCTCAATTGTTTAACAATTTAAGGAATATTTACTTTTGGATGGTGGACGGAGAATATGCTATCGAAAGGATAGAAAAAGAATGGAAGTTAAGAAAAAGTCTTCACTATATCAACGCAATGAAATTAGCCAGGGAAATGATAGAGGGATTAATAGAAGAAGAAGTCAAGAGATTGAGAGGGTTGATAAATCCCCCCATGTCAGAGTGGGGACAATAAAAGAGGCCATGGACAAGGTAACAGAAGTAAGAAGGTTTTTGGAAGAGATATACGAAAGGTCAGACTGGTTCTTTGTCAAAAAGAGTAGTGAAAATGTGAAGACAGTGGAAGAAGAGATGAAATGTGTCTTAGCTGAGGAAGTGAAGAAGATTAAGGAGAGGTGGAGACAAGAGAGGAAAGAAGAAGAAAATAGAAAGAAAAAGGAAGAATATGAGAGACTGAACAATAACTGGATAAAAATCCAACAGAAGTTCCGAGCCATGGGTCACTCGGACTGGATACCGGAAAATGAAAAGAGGAAGAACAAAGGAATTTTGGGAAAGATAAGGGGATGGATGAAGAAGTGGAGGAGTTAGAAGAAGAAACCCAAAGGCCCTTTTCAGGGCCCTTTCATATGCCTCGAAAAGACCTTGACTTTCATTGCCTACCCCTTTTTTTAAATAGAGACCTCTCCCTGTTTAAATTTCCCATGTTCAATTTCCCATTGACCCTATAATGGATATGATGTTTGTCCTGTTTGTCCAGTTATAGGGTCAATGGGAAAAACTAATGTTCTTTTCCCATGTTAAATTTCCATTGACCCTATAGTGGAGAAAACTAATGTTATTTGCCTAATGTTAATTTACATAGACCCTATAGCCGATATGCCATATTTTCCATAGTAATGACCCTAGACCCTAAACCGTCCCTATTCACTACTAACAGAAGAAGAAATGTATTATCCAGATGAGGAAGAATTTCATGATGCACCGGGTGCTACTGGTAGTGGTTTGGGAGTGGTCTTGCTTGTTCTAACAATATCCTCGATGACGTGCAACGGTTAGAAGTTCATGACGTGCAACGGTTAGAAGTTCTTATAGGAGGAAAACGAGCTGGAAATAACTCACCAGAAATAATTAATGAAGCAGCTGATATCTGTCGACGATTGCTTCAAAGTGGTTTCAAGGATACTGATATTTACCGAGAACTTATTGATGAGCTCGTTGATGATGATCATAGTGACTAATTGTCACAGTGATTAGATAAATAAATAATTAAATAAACATGATCGTACATAGTTCTCTTCGTAGACCAATCACGGTCAGGGTGGTAAATTTGCGATTAGCAGTATATAGGATGACTTACGGAAATGGATTTGGTGATGTTGTTCATGGTTTATTCACAAGGATAGCTAAGAATGGAATTATGGCCTTGTCTGAAAGCGCTACGTATATGATTGACGGAATTTTTTTGTTAAATCAATTGAAAATAATGTTGATGTAGCTACAACAGTAATAGGTTTGGCAAGATATTCTGATGATTATAAAAGATCAGCTGGTCTATCAATGATGTTTGCTAAGGACACTTCTGATTTTCCTAACAATGATCAATATAATATAAGACGGCCAAGAAATTTTGCCAACAACAATAACGCTGATGTATGGCCGGTGGTTCATGGTGCTAATACAGAATTCAATTTAGGATTTACAACGCGTAAATTAATGTTGAGTGTTGATCGTAGAAGATTTTCATGTGCAATTCCGTTTTCACACATATTTGGATTTTGTAGAGATGTTAGAAACGTATTTTTTGGAGCAAGACATACAGTTGTGCTTTTTAGAAAAGCTACTGACGATGATGCTATCTGTCGACCTGTGGGTGATGGTGGTAAAGTAATACTAACACAACTTTCGTTGTGGATGCCGGTAATTACTCCAGCAATTGCTGAAGAACAGCGATTACTTTCTTTTATGACTCAAGGTGGTAAATGGTTGTTATCATGGTTTACAGTAACCACATAATAGTGTTCAGAGTAGAATTAATGGTTTATTTACATGGCATATAGCATCGCAGCAGGGAGTTTCTGCACCACGGCATATTTTCATTGTTTTTCAAGATACTGATCGATTCAACTCACAAACACATAGTCATATTATATTTGATAAACTTGGTGTTTCTGAAGTTTCCTTAAGAATAAACGGACATCAAGAACCATCTGAGAATATACTGTTAGATTTTAATACTTATCATGTTGCATGTGTATATCATCGTTGACGAAATATCTAGGACGTGATCTAAATATAGATACTAGCTTACAAATATCACAATTAGATTTTACAACATATTATCCAATCTATTAATTTTCACTGGAACATCGTGATTTAGTTAGACAATCTGTCGTTGATATACACTTTCGAGCTAATGTAACAGCCCCTCCTATTGCTGCAGCTGGTCCAGCAGTTTTTTTTTATAGAGATTACAGAGCAATCGCAGCTATCCTCAGCGATAAAGCAATGTTACTTGAAGGTGCTGGTGGGCGAATGAGAGTTATTGATGCACCAGTAGAAAGCATGTAGACAATTAGACCAACCGCGTTAATTATACAAATGTCATATAGTTACGTTAATGTCGCTCTGACTCCCGGTCAAGTGAAAAAATTACAATCAAAAAGCGCGAGCACATGCGGGAGAAAAAAAACATTGAAGCGAGAAGAAATTGCTAATGGTGGCCCAAACAAATTATCGTTGACTAACTAAAACATTTCAATAAAGCGCAAAAAGCAAAAACTGGAATTCAACTTGATTTCGCTCCAAGTGCCATCAAAGACATGATTAAAACCGGTGGTATATTTCCACTTCTCGCAGCAATACCAGCATTAATTGCCGCTGCAGCCCCAGTTGTTGCAAAGCAGCCGCGTTAGGTGCTGTTGGAACCGCTGCTGGAATGGCATTAAAGAAAACAACTGGGAAGGGATATAAAAAACAAGCGGGTCTAAGTCTTCCAGGAACTCCACCCTCATGGTACCCGAAACGTTTTTAACACAGAGTGTTTCACCGATGTCAACGTTTGATTTACTCGATGCTGCTAAATAATTAAATCTAAAAAAATTCAGAGGTGTTTTATGCGAGATCAGTTACCGAGCCAACCGAATACCAAAGAAGCAGGAATTATTAATATTGATAATAGCGAAGGTCCAGGAACTCATTGGGTTGCTTACACGATTGATCCACGTGGAATTGTTTATTTCGATTCGTATGGGTTAGCACCTCCAGTTGAATTTCTAAAATACATCGGTAGAGTACAAAGTACTCCAGTGCAAAACACTCCAAGTATTCCAGTTTGGTACTCAACGCTACCAACACAAACATTAACCGATCCACCATTATGTGGTCGTGAAGTAATTAATATTCTTGACGCGTTATCAAAATCAACCAAACCACCTCACAAAGTCGTGCACGAGTATACCACAGATAGGTTTAACCGTCCATCATCATTTTAAACAACCCTTAAAGATAATATGGTTGATATTTACGGAAGATCTCTCAGCAGAAGTAAAGGCAAAAAACGCGATGATATTGATTTATCAAAATATGCGACTAAAGACGATCTTAATGATCTCATGAACTTGTCCGGGATAGACCCAGATGATGTTATTTTTCAGTAACGAGTAATATCAAATGGAATGACATAGTTCGACGAGTACTCGGTGCGGTCACGAATAACATCCCTGTGTTTACTGACAGCGGAAAAATCAGAGAGTCAAATATATCGTTTATAACCATCAGAGATGAAATCATACAGAGAGTTGCTAATCGCTTAAAAAATACCGGTGACACAATGACAGGTGAACTCAACATGAACGGAAATAAAATATTGGTGTTAAGAGATCCAACATCCGACGAAGATGCCGCAACAAAAAATATGTTGACGTTAACTACAGCACCGTTGATGGTAAATTATCAACGTTGCGGGCTGTGTATGATGTTCACGTAAGCACTTTTACAAATCTCCGTAGAAACTATAGAAAAATTAATGAAACAGCAGAGGAATTCTTTGGTACTCCATTGACCGTTGACGCAAAACTCTCATATAAAAAAAAACATTGGATACGATTAAAAAAAACACTCGAAGATGTCGTAAGTGGAATTCCTGAGATTGTTGACAAAATTAGTCTGACTAAAATCCCACCCGGAGTTACTCCGGGGCATATTACTAACATAGTATCATCTGGATTCGCAACATGGTCAAAGCAAAATAATACTATCAAATATACCGCAACAGTCACTGGTGTGTACAGGTTGTCTGTGTTCAGTGCTGCAAAATTTGATATATTTACAACGTATCCATGGCGTCATTCAACTGATAAGTTTTCTGGAGTTGTGTCTATCATATGAAATAAAGGAAACGAAGAAACATTTATTCTGGAAGCAGCTGATAAGAAATTAACCGCAACATCTTACTAATGGTGTCTAGAATTTGTAGCTGAAACACCTCAATTGGTTACTGCGTAAAATAATGTCAGCATCAACAACATCTTTAACAGAGTTAAGGGTTCAACATGATGTTGTAGCATAACATTACAGATATGATCAAGTACGTGAATGGCAATCATAGTTAAAAACCATCATTGACCAGTATACGTTAAAAGTAAAATACAAGCGGCGTGTAATCGCGCTGGATGCTATAGTTTATTCACTATCTGCGTTAGTTGCGTCCACCGGGGTAGTATTATCAGCGCTAACGCCAGTAACAACTACAGTAGCAGTAACAATATGCATTTCATCATCGGCTGCCATCGCTGGTGTTTTTAATATTATCGCGAAAAAGATATCCACGTGCACGAGCACAAAACTCAAAGACTAATTAAACACAGCCACAGCAGCATATTCTAAATTATCGTCGCTAATATCATCAAGCCTCGACGATACAACGATATTAGATTCCGAATTCGCGCTAATGGTTAAGACATACAATGAAATAAACCATTATTTGAAAAAAACGAAAATAATAATGACAGAATTACTTCAACAGATAGCCGCAAATACAACTCCGACAAGAACAACAATGATAACAGTAAGCTCAACCAAGCCTGAATTCGGTATTAATTTTCCAACTGTGATTCCGGTAAGAGAGATCGCGTTAGGACTGTTGCGAGTATACCATAGCTGGCCAAATATCAGATCAAAATCATCTGGTGGATTACCAGCAAAAAATTCGTTTGTGTTTGCAAATAAAAATAAACCAGATGGTACACCCGACTGGAACGTTGTTGGAATATCCACCGGGTGCTATCAAATCGAAGAAATCAATGAGGAATTACAGCGCAGAATAAAAAGTATCAGTGGAAAGGAATCCAAGATAGCAATAACAGCCCATGAACCAACACTGTCCGCGGTCATCGAGATAAATTCTCCCGATTACGCCATGGATATATATCAGTCATCGATCAGAACAGTGTTGGTATGGCCTGAAATTCCACCACCACCACCGCGTCCACCGGAACCGAAGGGGTCTGATTTCACGACCGATAATGCTTCATATGTGAAAGCAGATGCTTATCATGGTCCCTATCGATTATTTGGTCCTGAGTCTATACTTGTTATAGCGTTTAAAGATCAAACTGTTACCTTTAGTCCTTGTAGCAATGAGTTGGCTTGGATTTATCAACCTCGAAATGTAAAAATAACTGATGAAACAATCACCTTTTCTATCGAAGAAGTTACTCATGATTACAAAAATTTACTAAAGGATTTACGTCAGTATTTTACAGAATACCTGGCCGATACAGGATCAGATAACAAGAATAATATCATTAAATTGATTGAGATGTTTAATCAATTTATTGCCGATATGGAATACTTTAATCAAAGTTGCTTACAAGCGGTAATTAACTCAGAAGATAAACTTGAGCAACAATTTCTTAACAAATACAAGATAACAAAAGCTGATCTACCGACATTTAAATTTCCCGGGTTAACGTAATTGACAAAATAAAAAAATCAGTCAACGATATCATCGATTAGTTCTTTTCTAAAATACACTACGACTAGAGAAAAACACTACCGTTACCAACTATTCTCCGATACAACAATAATCCACAAGGAGAAGGCCGACATGTTTCTCCGGAAATCGTAAATATAACTCCAACGGTCAATCTTGTGTGTGATGTAATTGATGGAAGTTACAACACAGACACAACAATATCAAATCAAGCGCAGCAAGGATTTGTTCTTCATTCGTTCACACCAAGAGAACCACCCGGATATCTGATTGTACAAGAACCGATAAATCCGGTCTATCTACGATGTCATAATCCACTGTTATCAAGAATAAATTTCAAACTAACTGACCAGTCCGGCCACTTGCTGGATTTAAGAAATTAAACGCTAAGTATAAATTTATATGTAAAATCTTAAGATTTTCAATCGTAAGGATTTCCGATCTTAAGATCTTATCGTAAGATTTCCAATCATTGAAAATATATGATTTTCAAGGAAATAGTACAAAAAAAAATAATTCTCTGTTCTTGATAAAGTCAACGAGATGGACTGACAAATACGCAGACCAGATTTCACAAAAATATTATAAGAAATTTAATTTTTACTGAAAATCAGGCTGATTTGTTAATTCTGAAAGGTATTTAGGTAGTCATAATCCTGTAAGCCGACTGATTTCTCAATTCTGATAGGGTACTAGGTAGCCAAATCGTGTAAATCGACTGATTTCTCAATCCTGATAGGGTAATAGGTAGTAAAAATCGTGCAAATGTAATAATTTTCAGCAAAAAACAAAAAATATAATCTTTCAGTATAATCAGAAATTTATTTTTTACTGAAAATCTGACATAATACTTTCACTTTCTAACTTTCATTTTCATTAGACAGAATTTTTCTTAGTTGCCTCACACGAATATTAATTATCTTCTTTGCTTCATATTCACGAGATAATTCTGATCTAATTTTTTCGATTGCACGAGACAACGAAACAAATTCCTTTACTTCACTTTCTTTTATTATGGCTAATGATTGAGACATCGTCATCTGAATCCTCTTTATAAATCTATACTGAGATGGTAGATTGTATGCTCCTTCCTCCTTTCGCTCTTGCAGTGTTTCAAAATCAGAAATATTTTTTTCAGGATTTAATTCATCAGACATATTTATGCCGTCGCGCTCTAATTTTTTAATAGCAGAAATTACATCGTTGATATTTTCGTAATTTATTATATATACCTAATATTATATATTTAAAAGAAAAAAAATTTACACCAAAAAAAAACAACAGTAGTATGATGAGCGGTTATCATTCATGGGTCCCTTTCTTTGGCCTGTGTTTCTTTCATAGCGTCCTTTTTTGAGACTTTTGTCTTTTTTTGTGAGACTTTTGTCTTTTCTTGAGACCTTTCTTATGGTCTTCTCGACCCCATGGCCATTTCTTTTGGCCGACATTCTTTCTGGTATCCAAGTGATTTAGAGCTTATACATCCACGTTACTGTTTTTTTTTTTTTTTTTTGGGGGGGGGGGAATGCATTTCATGCACACCTCCCCAGGATCAAACCCGAGGAAAGTGCAAAACGCACTCACCACGTTGTTTGACGTGGTGAGAGATGTACATGAAACGCTTTTCGGGCTGCCGTCTCCACTTTATATAGGAAAATCCTATTATCGGTACCGTCGGCAACATGCCTGTTACGAGATTCGAACCACTGACCCCCGGAATGAGAATCAGCCCCTCTGCCACTGCGCCAATTTCCAGTCTACTGGTATATGATTAAAAAATTATTATATAGTTAACCGTTGACATTTTCCCAGTTGGATCGCAAAATACAACTGAATTTTAGTTCTGAACACAAATTTTCCCAGTTGGATCTGAATTTTAGTTCTGAACACACGAATTCAAGTTTGTACCCAACAAATCGGATTTGAATATATATACCCGAAAATAATTAGAAAAATGATGTGGCTACTTGCTTTGTTGTTTTATTAATTACTATAGCAGAAAAAATACAGATGAACCAAGAAACCGAACGAATTTAATAAAACAAAAATATCACTTCTTAAAAATATACTATTTATACTAATGATTCCTTGAAAGATTTATTCGTAATGGAATTTAGCGCATGAATTAATTTTATACCTAATAAACGATTATATATACCGCAATAACAGTCTTTGATATAAAACAACAGGGAGATACCTGATTTCATGTTGGCTGTTCGAGTAATCTCATTATTTAACGCAGTTATCACACCTGGTAATCTTGCAAACCATTCACGATATCTCTTGTCTTGAATGAATTCCTTCGTGTATTGATATCTAAATAACCGCTCAGCAAGTGTTCGATTAAATCGCTCAACAATTGCCTGATCACGATGAATTGTAGTATGTCCTCGTCGTATTTTGACATTATGTTGCTTCATCAGAGATGATACTACACCCGGAAATTCTTTGCCAGGATCAACTTGTAACAGCTGTGGCCATAGTAGACTATCACGTTGATAAATTCGTTTAAACGCAGAAGCTACTTCAGTTGCTGTCTTTGTTGATAACTGTCCTGCTTCTTTGTATCTACTTGCAACATCAACGACAGTTAACACATATTTGTATGTTTTACGACGTATAGTATCATGTGGCAAAAATAAAATATCAGCCTGATGAACTTCATTAGGAACGCTGACATCAAAATGTGCATACAGTATTGTTTTAGGCGGTGGTAGATAAATTTGCCATATTGGCTGTCGTGCTAACTATGCTTCAGTTGTGGCACGTGTAACTTTTGCTGCTTTGGCGAGTTTACTAATCGCTGCTCTACCTTTCCAATATCCTCTTGGAGAATAATAAATCGATTCCATTATAATAATAATCGGTTGATTAATTACCAGCACTTAGCACTAGTTTACCTTTCATTGCAGATCTTACTAACCAATTAGCTAATGATTCCTTGAAAGATTTATTCGCAATGGGATTTAGCGCATGAATTAATTTTACATCTGCTATGTGCCTATGCTGTAGATCTTTACTTTTATAAGCTACATCATGAGCCTGACACGCTTTATCAATAGCGTTTATTGGATACTCACCGGGTCTTGGTTGATCTTGATTATCAAGTCTGATAAAAAAATTCCATGTTTCAATCGTTGGCTACAGTAAAAGAAACTGGAGTAGGGGAATTCGTCCCTCTCTCTCTCTCTCTCCCAACAGAAAAAATTAGATTAAAACCGTCTCGTGAATACGAAGCAAAAAAGACAATCAATACTCGCATAAGACAATTAAGAAAAATTATGTCAGAAAATGTCAGTGATTGTACCAATGAAGATGAAAGTTAGAGTCAGTCGTGGAAATGAAAGTGAAAGTGTATCAGATTTTAGTCTTTTTTTCACTGCTTTTAGTAGATTTGTCAGTAACAAATATCCACCCTTGATAAATTCAAGGAAGGGGATTATGGTCTTTTTACTGTTTTTAATGTGCCCGATCTCTATCACGCGTAAGTGGCATTTTTTCAGGTATGTAATTTCCCTTGTCTTTGATAAAATCAAGGGGGACAACACTCTACGATTAAAAATCATTAAGATTTCACATATAAATTCAGACTCAGCGTCTTATTTCTTAAGTCAAGCAATTTGCCGATTGGTCAGTTAGTTTGAAATTTATTCTTGATAATAGCGGATTATGACATCGTAGATAGACCGGGTTAATTGTTTCTTGCACAATCAGATATCCGGGTGGTACTTGCGGTGTAAAAGTATAAAGAATATATCCCTGCTGCGCCTGATTTGATACGTGTTTGTTTGATAACTTCCACCAATTGCATCACAAATAAGATTCACCGCTATCGTTGAGGTTATATTTACAACTCCCAGAGAAATATGACGGTCTTCACCGTGTTGTCCATTGTTGTGCCTGAGAATATTATCCTGCTGCGGTGTTATCTTTTTCCACTCAGCGAGTATTTTAGAAAAATATTCATCGATGATATCATTGACGGATTTTTTAAAACTCGTCTGGGATATATCCAGGAAATTTAAATGTCGGTAGATCAGCTTCTGTTAATTTATGTTTATCAAGGAAAGATTTTCTAGGTTCGCTTGATGCTTCAGAAACTAAACTCATAATTCTATTATGAAAATATTCAGAATCATCATCATCATCATCTTTATTTCCTTCCATGGAAGATTACATGATATAAGAATAAATCATCTGAATACAATCAATAAATATTTTGTTAAAAAAATTCCTTATTAGAATATAAATTCTTACACAATATCAATCAACAAAGTGTTCGTCAACTCATAAGTTGCAAGTTTCAGTACCTTATTTACAGAAGATAGCTGCACACTGCATGACAAAGTATGCTGCATACAGGACGAATAGCTTGGAGTTTTCTTTGTCGATTACTCCTGATGGTAACCTTTTACCTAAAAGATATTGTAGTTGCAGCTCATCTTCTGCATTAAATAACGTAATGTGCAGGCTCAGGGGAAATTTATCAGTAAGGAAATCCCAGAAAGAATTTCGAAAGTTCGACATATAAGGACAACTAACACAACAATGAAGTATCAAGTCTGTATAAACATTCCCACATCTAATACACATATCAAGCTGTGTTTGTGGAACAGCAGCCCATAGTTTAGCTGCATATGTAAATACCTTAGTGTGTTGTGTGGTTTTATCCGTCTGCCACACTGAGGCAGGTCGTAAGTATTCGTGTATCGAAGAGAATCTATCAAAATCTGCTTGATTAGACATACGAACTCTCCAGAGGCTATTTTCAAGACCAACAATTTTTGACCTTACAATTTCTTTCCAATTATGTTTATCTGGAATTTCAGAATGATGTAAATAATCAGTTAGATACCCGAGCAAGTCAAACTTCTTTGAAATATAATATAAATTTGAAATTAACCCGCAGCTTGACATGCATCCGCTCAAAATGAAGTGAAATAACGCAACGTTAAACACACGTTTAGTATGTACATTGTTAGGCATCAAACACAATCTGTGTAAAAACATCAATTTTCTTCTATCAATTTCGGACTGCGCTGATGCCCATCCTAGCATTCCCAGGGCAATGTCTGATCTTGTATGCATTGGAAAACCTTGTAAATGTTTGGCAAAATACCTCAGAGTTTTATCCAATAAAGCGAGGTCACTTTTTGAAATGTTACACCATAATTCACTTCCATAAAACATTGAAGGGAAAATTACCTTTTTAATTACATTTGCAGCAACCAAAGGATTTAAACCATTCGGTTTAATGCCAATACCAAACAGACCGTGAAAAGATTTTTTCCCTTTCTTGCATGCACCGATTGCAACAGCACAAAACTCGCTGTTGTGCAGCCTAAACCTTTTTGGTAACCATGTTGTTGTGAACTGGGTATACTAGAATTAGTATTTTTGAGCCAAGTTACCAAACGTTCATGAATAATTTTCTCAAAGGTTTTGTAGATAACAGGCAGTAAAGCAACAGGCCTGTAACTTTCGAGAGAGTTCTTTGATTTTCTGTTACCTTTGTACAGTGGTATTACTAACCCTTTTTTGCAATCTACAGGTATGTAAGATTGATCATTCATCTGAGTAAATAAAATTGACATACACTCGATGAGGTAGTCGCTGCCATAGATCAAATGTTCATTGCAAATGTGATCATGGCCCGATGCTTTTGATTTCTTTAGACCTTTAATGATTTCTCTTACTTCGTTTAAACTGATACTGATCTGTAAGGCCTCGATATGGCTTACTTCGTCCTGTAGACCCAGATTTAATTCTATCTCTATAAATTCATAATAGTTTCCGTCAAAACTATAGTTTAAATTCGGCGTGTGAATGTCCTCATAGCATCTGGCAAAGCCATTTGCGATGGAATCATCATCACGGACACAAACTCCATCAGTTGATAGTTCCTGACAAAAATTTATATTGTTCCCTCTCTTAATGTTGATCATTTTCCAAAAGTGTCTTACATCGCATTCATGTGCTTTTTCAATTTCTTCATACACCTCCCGCATATATTTTTCCACAGCCAGATTTTGAACGTTTCTAAAGTCTCTCTTCTTATCTTTATATTCTCTGTAAGAATTAAATTGACTACCCTTCGGTCTTCCCTCATTTATCCAAGTATACCTAGCTTGTCTTTGAAGTTTATGTGCTTCTTTGAGTTCATTTGACCAGTATGGTTTGGCATGATAATTGAATTTAGACTTTGGAAGCACGATGTCGCTTGACTGCTGTATTGCATTAACAATGTGCCAGTAAAAGCTATCAACATTGTCCGAAATAGTATCTATATCTAATGTTTTCAGGCGAAGGTCCAGCTCAGATTGATAGTTTTTCAAGATATCAGCGTTTAATTTATTCCAGGCTATGTTGTTTCTCTTCATAGACTGTCTGAAGTCTCTCCCACAGGTCACTGTACGAAGGGAAGTAAGGATAGGGATCTGATTTATAAATTCTGTTTGCTTGATGATTTCATCTTTCGTAGACGTCACATTGAAAAGATACTCGTTGAAACGCTGACGTAAATTTTCTTGTTTTTTTTTTTACGAATACGGTTTATACGATTGAAAAATGAGTTAACGTAACTCTCGGAAATTAAATAATTTTCCACTTTTCTTCTACATTGATGTCGTGTAAAACCCAAGTGTATTCCCTTTTTCTTTTGCACTCATGCTGCATAAAACCAAATAATAGTTACCTCCAATGTCACCTATAATTCCAAACTCGTCCCGTTTATCCCATCTTCGGTCTTTCCACATTCGATATGATTGTGCATAACCCGGAATAATTCCTTGATACGAGCGTTTATCCGAAGTAAAGTCAGACCGCATTGGTTTAGGTGGTACTGGAGGTATCGGTGGAACAACTTCAGGCCATCCTAGCACAGATCTGATCGATGACTGATATATATCAACGACGTAATCCGGTGAATTTATCTCTACTTCGGCTGATAATGTCTGTTCATGTACTGTTATGTCTGTCTTGGATTCCCGACCTGTCACTGATTTTATTCTGCGCTGGAATTCATCATTATGCAGTAACCAATTGGGGCGTTTCAGAAACAAATTCCAGACACCACCAGTAAGATGCTGCAGTTAATTTATTATCAGCTGCTTCCAGTATAAATGTTTCTTCGTCTCCGCTATTTAATACAATCGACACAACCCCGGTAAACTTATCGGCTGAATGACGCCAGGGATATGTAGTATATGCACTAAATTTTGCAGCGCTGAACACAGACAACCTGTACACACCAGTGACTTCCGCGGTATGTTTGATAGTATTATTCTGCTGTGACCATGTTGAGAATCCCGATGACATTGTGTATACTATACTGTTAATCTGTTTGTGAGGGATTTTAAGCAGATTAATTTTGTTAACGATATCAGGAATTCCACTTCTGACATCTAATGTTTTTTAATCGTTTCACTACTCGTCTTGATATCGTAGAGTTTCACGTCAGTGGTCAACGGAGTGCCAAAGAATTCTCTGCGGTTTTATTAATTTGTCAAATTTCTACGAAGATTTGTAAACGCACTTACGTGAACATCATAATCCGCCCGCAGCGTGGATAATTTACCATCAACGGCGCTGTAGTTAACGTCTACAAATTTTTTGGTGCGTTATTTTCGTCGGATGTTGGATCTCTGAGCACTACTATTTTATTTCCGTTCATGCTGAGTTCACCTGTCGCTGTGTCACCGGTATTCTTCAAACGATTAGCAACACTTCTTGCAATTTCATTTCTGATTTGCGATATAGATATACTTTAGTCTCTGATTTTTTCCGTCGTTGGTAAACACAGGGATGTTATCCGTGGTAGCACCGAGAACTCTACGAACTATATCACTTGATGTTAATCGTTTTTAAAACGCCGTATTCATCCTGAAAAACATTAACTTCATCTCGGTCAACTCCAGTGAGGTTCATAATATCAGCGAGTTCGTCTTTAGTCGCGTAATTTGACAGATCTATTTCGTCGAATTTTGTTACTCTTAACAGTATCTCCGCGGGATCTTCCATAAATATCTTACATTATTTTCTTCTCTCTTGATCTAAATCAATGATTTCTCAAACTGTTGACTTGTATAATTAGATACGATTTTATGAGGTGACAACGAGGGTGTCTCTGATACAGCGTCAAGTACAGCAATTGCTTCATGGCCGCATATTGGTGGATCGGTTAATGTTTGTGTTGGTAGCGCTGAGTACCAGATTGGCACTCTGTGCCCGACTTTGTACGCAGAGACATAGTGCGCAAATTCCTGCTGTGGAGCTAACCCACACGAATCGAAACAAACCATTCCACGGGGGTCAATTGCGTATGCAACCTAATGAGTTCCAACCCGGGTTGAATAATCGAGATCGAGTTTCGGTGTTGTTTGGTTGTTGTGGTAACTGATCGCGCATAAAAACATCTCTAATTTTTTTTATTTTTCTTTGCTTAGCAGCATCAAGTAAATCAAAATTTGACAACGGCGAAATTAACGCAGTGTTCCTGGAAGTCCCAGACCCTTCCTTCGATGATTTCATGGAAGTCTTAAGTACTCTCCCGTTGCTTTTCTAATGCCATTCCAGCAGCGGTTCCAACAGCACCCACCGCGGCCGTTTTTGCAACTACCGGGGCTGCAGCGGCTATCAGCGCTGATATTTCCACGAGGAGTGGAAATATACCGCCTGTCTTAGCAGTATCTTTGATGGCTGTGGCGGAAAGTTCAAGTCGTATTCCAGTATTGGATTGTTTGGCTTTATTAAAATGTTTAAGCTGACGTTCTGTCGACGACAACTTGATTTCATCTGACTGTGCTTTAGCGTTATTGTGGTTCCTGTTGTTTGTTTTACTGATGCGGATTGTAGATTTTTGATCTGACCAGGAGACTGACACCAACATGATGATATGATGGCATTTATGATTATACTGTATTTTTAAATCACATATTTTCAACTGGTGCTTCAACAACTTTCATTCGACCACAAGCACCTTCAAGTAGCATTGCCTTGTCGCTCAGTATAACCGCAATTGCTCTGTAACCTGGATTTTCTCTAGCTCTGAAGTGTATGTCAACGACAGATTGCCTAAATAAATCTAAATGCTCCAGTGAAAAGTAATAGATTGGATATAGTGTTGTAAATTTCAACTGAGATTTGTAAACCGGTATCTACATTTTGATTACATCCCATATACGACAACAATCGATGATACACGCGCGCAACACTATTAATTTCAGAATTCAAGAGTATGTCCTCGGATGGATCTTGGTGTCCGTTTATTCGTAAAGAAACTTCATTAACTCCAAGGTTGTCAAATATCATGTGACTGTGCGTCTGACTGTTTAACCGATCAACATTTTGCAGCGCAATAAATATATGTCTTGGTGCAGAAACACCTTGCTGAGTCGCTACCTGCCACGTATATATCCCGGCAACATTGCTTTGAATGCTATCTGTGGACATTGTATGCCATAATAACAACGACTTACCACCTGTGTTCATGAAAGAAAGTAATCGTTGTTCTTCAGTGATCGATGGAGTCATTACTGGCATCCACAGTGAAAGTTTATGCAGATTTACTTTACTATCAGCAACTCATGCTGCGTCTGACCGCCAAATAGCATTACTGTCGTTGCCTTTTCGTACAAGCACAACTGTATGTTTCGCTTCAAAGATATATTTTCTGACATTTCTGCAAAATCCAAAGATATGTGGCAGTGGAATCGCGCATGAAATTCTTCTACGGTCACCTCCCAACATTGCCCCGCGTGTGGCAAAACCAGGGTTGTAATTGTCGTTGGTATTTTGTAACGTCAAAACAGCAGCACCAGGTCTGGCTATTGTTGTAGGTGGACCTGGTTGTGTGTCAGCCGTGGTATCTCATGGCACTTGTACTTGAAGAAATTGCCTTTGATCAGGATGATTAGTGTTATCTTTGTAAAACGTTATTGTCGGACCAGTTGATCTTGTATAATCGTCAGAGTATCTTGCTACCCCTAATATTATTGTGGCAACGTCAACATCCTTTTGAATTGTTTTGATGTTTTTTTTTCTTCTCCATCAATCATATATGTGGCGCTGTCAAATAACGCCATAATACCGTTATTAACAAAACCAGCTAGAACCCCCCCCCCCCCGTCGTATGGTATATTGGCAACAACATTTGTTACAAGCTCACCTTCTACCTCAATAAACGCCTCGGAGAGTAGAAAATATCTGCTTGTATCACGGACTTGCA
Organism: Sinohyriopsis cumingii; assembly: GCA_028554795.2. Classification (NCBI taxonomy): domain Eukaryota; kingdom Metazoa; phylum Mollusca; class Bivalvia; order Unionida; family Unionidae; genus Sinohyriopsis; species Sinohyriopsis cumingii. The sequence continues at coordinate 94,860,360 of CM068837.1, forward strand.
ATTCAATTCTTGCTCGTGCGTTAGGTACACGTGCGTCATAAGAATAAAATTGATAATCGCGTATGCAATCATCCTTGCGAACTGGTTCATTCATGTTGAATGCTGTGTCGGCTGTACGTTTGAACAACTTATTGTATTACTGTTTTTCTAAATCATTATCGCGCAGACCTACGAAGACCACTTCCTGAAATAAAACTTGTACTTGTTTCCTCGCCAGGTTCTGCTTGATTTACTAGATCTAATAGTTTTCTATTTGCGGCCTGATTTATTATTTTACTGACATCCGCGGGCATGGTTTCCGTTGATGGTAATTTCACTGGTTGTGGTTTGACTTTAGATCTGCGTATTAATCGTGCTATTCTGTATTTGATTGCTGAGAACTCTTTACTAGCAACGTTACTGATTGCACCAGGAGCTTTTTCCCGAATAACGTCGATGGTTTTCATTGATAACTGTTTTGCCATTGGTGCTGCCTTGGGAGCCATCCCTGCAAATAATCCCTGAACAACATTACCGAATCCATCTCCGTAATACGCGTTGTAAACAATTAATTGTGAGTTTACTACTCTGACCATCACAGGTCTGCGGTGACCGTTGTTGTGTATGATCATCATATTTGTTATTCATTTATCTAATCATGGTGACAACTAGTCACTTTGATAGTCGTCAACCAGTTCGTCAATGAGTTCCCCGAAAATAGAAATATCCATGATGCCGCCGCGAAATAATAGTTGACAAATAACAGCTGCTTCATTAATCATTTCCTGAGAATTATTAGCGGCTCGGTTCCCACCTATGAGAACTTCTAGTCGATCTACGTCAGAAATAATGTTGTTAGGACATGAAGTAACAAGACCGCTTCCGGTTTTTGAAGGTTCTCTAATCGGTTCAGTAGGTGCATCGTGAAATTCTTCTAGCGATTGTGTTTGAAAAGGTTGTGTTTTTTTCTGTTGTTCACGTCGTTCAATTTTGTTTTTTGGATATATCATAAAGTCTTTTTACTTCATTAACAATACTTTTGTAAACTAAATCATCATCTGTGGCTTGATTTTTGTTGCGAGCTATGCGATACATCCATTTAATAATATTATCATCGGTTACGTTTTCATGACCGGATTTTAAAACACTAGATTTATTAAATAAACTAACTAATATTTTTAGGTATGTTTTTCTTCTTTAGTATTTGTTAGTTCTTTGATAACATCTTTATTAAATTTTTCAATCAGTTCAGTGTTTTCTTTTTTAGGTTTAGTTTCAAGTTCTTTTTTCACGTCGGCAATTTCAGCACGAAGTTTACCAATATCTTCAAGTATTTCTTCAGATTGTGTTGCAGCTATTTCAGTCGGAAGTTCTCTTAAAATCTTTCTTGACTTCTTAGTTCTCGCCGCTATTTTTCCAGTTTGCTCAGCCGTTTGTTCGACTGATGGAAGAAGACCCTCAGTAGCCGTTACGATTCTTTCAGTAACCTTTGTGACAGGTCTAAACAATTGTTCTGTGCCTTCTACGAATTCAACTTGTGCCTCTTGTCTCGCTTGTAGTTTTTCTTTAACATAATCTCTCAGTTGAATATATTTTTTGATTGCTTCTAGTCGTTCTCGAGCTAATCTAGCTGTGTGAGTTTCCAGCGCTGGGGGCATTATTTGTTATAATTTTATTTAATTAACAGCAGCAACGAGCCCAGTCACCGCCGCGATCATTTCTTTTTGCGATTATTTTTGTTGCGATTTTCAGGAAGGCTTATTTTTACGATTCGAGATTGAGTCAATTAGAAGCTGTTCACACTCTCTGCTGCTTAGCTTCTTTTCCAGAAGTCAAGAAATTATCTAGGTATGTTCGGTATGGATAAAAGTCAATGCTGTTGCTGAAGAGTTTGTTGTTCAGATACAAATCTGTTTCGCTAAACAAAGAATACACGTTATTGTTAAGGTGAGCCACTCTGGTATCGGAAGTGGATTGATATTGTCAGTTTTGACGACTTTCACTTTCAAGTACAAATAATAACTTGTTCTGATCTATGTTGCCTTCGGTTCGCCATTTGATTTAAAACTTGATGGGACGTGACGTCATCAGAGGTGAAATGGTATATAATTCTGCCAATTGGAATTCCTGCATCTTCATTATCGAAGGGGATATAGTAATAATTGATTAGGAGGTTTCTGGCTTAGTAACCCCAAAAAAGGTCCAAACAAGTACAACGATGTCTTTTTGGCCAGCCCCCTTAGACAACCCCAACCATTTATATATAAACGGTCGACGATATACCTAATCATGAGATTGTATTGGAGATGACACATTTGTGACTGTCATACGAACTGTACTTGTTGTCACAGAATAAGGCAAGAAATTAATTGGTTTCGCCTTAGAACGATTTGATCATTTTCGTTGTACCTGCGTACAACGTTCCCTAGGGTGGATAATCGTTTTTCTAGGTAAGCAACTGAACTAGCATGTATCTACATCGTTTGCAGCGAGAAATACTAAAAGCACGGTATGCACGGGTATTTCACCCTTACCAATACTCATTCTCCTGTAGATTTAAGGCAAGTTTGTTTTCTAACTGACGCACTGGTCTTTGGATCTTTTCAAGGGGTGAACGTTCTCCATTTTTGTTCTCCAGCCATAGGCTGTCTGTACCTGTTTGTAACTGTCTGTGCCTGTCTGTACGTATGTCTGTGCGCATAATGGATCATGAAGGGTGGGTGTGAGCAATACAAGTGGGCCAACCCAGTTCAGGCGATCTGTGTGCTGTCTGTACGAATGTGCGTGCGAGTATATCAGGCTGTCTGTCTGGCTTGACAACCTCTACACCACTGTACTTAGTTAGCACGAAACAATCGTGGCTTCGCTAAAGGAACTAGCTGAAGTGAGAAAACAGCTGGGTTACAAAGGGAAAATCTTAGGAAATTCATAAGTGAAGAACAAGCAAAAGAAAAGGATGGACAGGCAAAAGAAAGGGAAGTGGAAAAGGAAAGATTAGAAAGGGAACACCAACTCAAAAAGGAGAAAAGGGAAGTAGAAATTAAGAGGCCCTAAATTATCTTTCTTTGACGATGAAAAAGATAACATGGATATTTATCTTCATTGGTTTGAGCAGTATGCCGATAACCAGAAATAGAAGCGAGATGATTGGGCTCTTCATCTCAGTGCTTTGTTAAAAGGTAAGGCTTTCGATGTATACTCGCGTCTTCCTAGTAGTAAGGTGTTTAACTACGACGCTCTAAGCAAAGCAAATTTTTCGGGAAAAAACTTAGGTACAGTAAACCGAAAAGGGGTAAACCTTTGGGCATTTTATAACTTGAATAGATAATTACTTCCAACACTGGACTGAATGTGCTAGGGTGAACAAAACGTTTGAGGGTTTCGTGGATTTCTTGCTCAGAGATCAGTTATTAGGTATAGTAGGGCGGAAATTGAACCAATTTCTTAAGGAAAAAACGTTCACGGATGTTCAAGACAAGCAGTCGTTTCGCTGAAGCACATGATGGAACTCAGAACGTGGTTTCGAAAGATAAGTATGGGAATCAGTCTAAGGGTTTGACTCCCAGAGAGCCAGCGAAACCAACCGAGATGGGTAAATTTCATTGAGAAACAAGACGTCAAGGTGTACAATGCTATGCATGTAACGAATGGGGACATGTAAAATCAAGGTGTCCTAAAAGAAAAGGTCCCATACATAAGGCAGCCGTAGGAATGCATAACAAGAACGGTTCCGATAGATTTGATGAAGATATTCCTTTTTTCGGTATGTGTATGTTCTCGGAAGCGCGTGTACCAACAGCGAACGGTACTGTTAACGCTCAGGCGGTTACAGTTTTATGTGATACCGGTTGCACAGGTGTGGCTATCAAAAGTAGTCTCGTGAAGGATAACCAAATCATGGGGATAGAGACTCCCTGCGTGCTACTTGTCAGACGATCGAACGCGTACATGTTGCAAGAATTGGGATTGGAACTCCTTTCTTGACCGGAACAGTTGATGCGTTCTGTATGGATAATCCAATTTATGATTTGACAATCGGCAATGTTGAAGGGTCTCGTCTGCCGAATATGGCAAATTTTAAAACACCCGTCGCGTGACGAATTCCTCTGGGAGCAGGAGCGTGAGACATCCGCGAGTTCGATTAATGAGAAAATCGCGTCTAACTACATTAAACTCTGTAAAGGAGGGGATAGTTCGAAGTTTGTCAAAAGTAGTGGGTTAATCCATAGCGAGTATACTACACAAGGGGGAAAGAAACATTTGCCATTTGTAGTACCTAAAAAATACATGTCTCCTGTATTGAGGATTGCCTATGAATCTAGCATGGCAGGTCATCTGGATACGGGAAAGACTACCAGGAGAGTACTGGCGGAGTTCTATTGGCCTGGCGTAAATAGTGACATTGCTAGGTTTTGTTGGTCTTGTGACGTATATTAGAAAACTGTGTCATGGGGAGACATTCACGCGTTCCCCATGGCCAAATTCGATTGATCGACACGCTTTTCAGAAGAGTGGCTCTGGACATTGTCACGTTCATACAACCTGTAGAAAGACCCTAGGACGCGTTAGAGAAAAGGGTTCTGAATGCAGTGTTTTCAGCGGTTATCAAAGATGACGCGGTAATGGCAGAACTTGAGATAGATGCTCCACTGGAATATCCCTTGCATAGTGAAAGAAAAGGGATATGTCAGGTGAATGTAAGTGCAAAGTTACCCAAAGATCAATGTAGACAGATAAAAGAGCCCCCAGGAAAGTATTCTGATGTTTTCTTCGATAAACCAGGATGCACTACCCTAGTAGAGCTAAAAATAAAGCTATGTACATCTGATCAAATTAGGATTAATGGTTACCCAGTTCATATAATGCGCGAGAGACTGTGGATGAAGAGGTTTGGAAAATGCTAGACTTGGGGGTGATTGAATCGTCTAATTCGCCATATTCATCTCCCGTTGTCCTTGTCAGGAACAAAAGACGATACTAATCGCTTCTGTATTGACTTTTGTCAATTAAACAAAGTGACGGTGTTTGATGCCGAACCGATGCCGGGCATGGATAATCTTCTTGCGAAATTATCAGGTTACCGATATATTTCGAAGTTTCTTTTGTCAAAAGGGTATTGGCAGGTACCGATTGTCGACGAGTCCCGCCAATGGACGGCATTTGCTGCACAGAAAGGTCTGTACCAATTAAAGGTGATGCCCTTTGGATTGGTAGGTGCTAGCGCCACATTTTGTCGCTTGATGCACCGGTTACTAAAGGGCTTAGTGTGCATTGATAGCTTTGTGGACGACATTTTTAAGTATACGGGAGGAACATATATCCGTTCTGGTTGAACGTTTCTAAAGACTCCCTGAAGCCAACTTCACGGTGCGACCTACTAAATGCAGTTTTGGCTAGACAGATTTAGAGTACTTGGGTCATATGGTCTGCTCAGCCAGGCATCTAAAACCTGAACCCAAGCACGTAGAAGCGGATATGATACCACCTCAACCAAATAACAAATCGCAGGTTCGACCTTTTCTAGACATGGTAGGTTTCTATAGAAAATGTATTCATAATTTCGCTGCTATTGCTAGCCCATTATCAGATCTAACAAGGAAGGGGCAACCAAATAAAATGTTATGGGGACCATCTCAGGAGAAAGCATTTAATGCATTCAAGGAAAGATTTACTAGCATACCTAGAACCGATGCTTCCGATGCTGGGTTGGAAGCAGATTTGTTGCAAGAACAAGACATGATTAAAATGCCTGTAGCCTATGCCAGTAGGAAGTTACTGTCTAGGGAAGAAAAGATCTCGGTGACTGAGAAATAATACTGAGCTGTGGTATGTGGGATTGGTAAAAGTTTCATGTCTATCTTTTTGGGAGAGAATTCATTCTCGAAACGGAACATCAACCACTGTTGTATTTAAAACAAAGTTAAGGTTGCTAACGCTCAGTTGTTGCATTGGGCGCTAAAACTTCAACCCTATCTTTTTCGAGTAAAGACAATCAAAGGGGTCGAAAACGTAGGTGCGAATTATTTGAGTAGGATGTAAATAGAAAATACGGAATACTGTATAACCAGTGTAAATATTGTAAAGTAGCATCAGTAGTTATTTTCTTTTATTCTGTGATAGCTAAAATATGTGTACATTTTTCTCTTGGAGAGGTATTGTCACAGAATAAGGCAAGAAACTAATTGGATTTGCCTTAGAACGATTTGATCATTTTCGTGTTATGTATATTTGATTTAATTATATCTGATTTAATATATATTTATTTCAATTTAATTGTTTGTAAGTTTTTCTATCTTTCATTGCATGATATTGTAATGTAAATTTATTCACTAGAGATGATACTTTTTCAGAAAAATAGTTTGACCTTGACTCTTAGTTTATAATCACCAGGTGTTGATCTAAATCCTGACCTTGGTTTTGAAAATTTGTGGCATCCACGTAAACAAGTTCTATTTTATTTTAAAATGATTGGTTATTTTCGAGGTCATGATGGGACTTCGGGTTTAAGATATAAACAATTTTATTTTTTTTTATTTCTTAGAGTAAAATGGTTGGTTTTTGTCCCGGTCACACTGGGTAGACGTGATCTTTAACAAGTACTTAGCTTAAATATATTTCCTGAAGATGATCACGTGACCCCTTGTTTACGCTTTTAAGATACGATAAAACCTCTGTTTTGGAGAGTTATTATCAGTAGAAGCTGGACTGTTAAATTGGAAGTTGTATGTTGTGCTATTTGGAGTTATTTCAAATTACTTGGATTCAAAAGGATTAATTATGTTATTTTTCTGGAAAATACATGTGCTCATGTGAGATTCTTAATCAAAGACAGTTTTTATAAGAAATTTATTTTAATTTCCAAAACCAGAGTGATAATTCTTGTTTCTACAGGGGACTGTAAACTTCAACACTAGATATTGCAGCATACGTCATCGTCTTCCATCTCGGATTCTTCGTCGGGGTTCGAGCTTGAAACCAGAAGAACATTTTGTTATTATGGCTATTAAACTTTTATTCTTGCATTATTCTTGGATTATTTTTAGATATGATTCTTAAAACCTTAAGTTCATATTTTGTCATTTTTACAGAATTCTTTTTCAGGGAAATAAATTATTGTAATTTTTTAAAAGTTTGTTGTTTTCACTCTTTCTTGTGTCACTGTTTATTCGAGCCTAAATACGTGACATAAGAGTCGCCGTACCTGCGTACAACGTTACCTAGGGTGGATAATCGTTTTTCTAGGTAAGCATCTGAGCTAGCATGTATCTCGTCGCTTGCGTCGAGAAACACTAAAAGCATGGTATGCACGGGTATTTTACCGTTACCAATACTCACTCTCCTGCAGATTTAAGGCAAGTTTGTTTTTTAACTGACACACTGATCTTTGGATCTTTTCAAGGGGTGAACGTTCTCCATTTTTTCTCCAGCCACAGGGCTGTCTGTACCTGTCTGTACATATGTCTATTTTATGTCTGTGCCAATGGTGGATCCATGAAGGGTATGTGTGGTCAATACAAGTGGGCTAACCCAATTCAGGAGAATTGTGTGCTCTCTGTGCGAATGTGTGTGCGTACTGGTATATCAGGCTGTCTGTCTGGCCGTCTGTGTGTCTATATGGATATGGAAGATTATGTAACCATCAAGGCCATACAAAGACGAAACCGTTAATTTGTAAACTTGTGCGCATGGTGGATCCATGAAGAGGGTGTGCGGCCGGTACAAGTTTGGGCCAACCCAAAAATTCGGGAGAAATGTGTTGTTTGTCAGTGGACACATTTGCAAGTTTTTAGAAATATTTATGAATCATACGGCTGTACAAATGACCGATCCTGTTGGATTCATTGATTGTTGTTTCAGCTGAGTACAATTGGCTCATTTTGATTACATGAGATTATTTGAATCTCACTTTCATTACATGAAATTACATGAGATTATGTGAATCTCACTTCCATTACATGAGATTTTTTTAATCATATTTTCATTCCATGAGATTATTGGAATCTCACTTTCGTTACATGAAATTACATGAGATTATGCGAATCTCACTTCCATTACATTACATTATACGAATTTTACCGTCATACATCTGAGTATATTAATAATTTTTTTGTTTTCCTATTTGTAAATATTTGGATAAAGTAATTGAAATGAGACATATGTTTATAGCGTGAAAGAATCACCGATTTTGTGGTGTATATATTTTTATTAATTCATATCATAAACTTCCATCTTTCATCACATTGTATTGTGTTGTCATTTGATCCAAGCATCCATTCAAGTCTATCCCGTTACACTCATTTGGAACTTTTTTTTGGGGGGGGGGGTAACCGATCCAGACCACCTACTAGTCAATTACTACTGATAATTTTTCTCGTCAGTTATATTTTTGTATTAGATTATTATTATTTTTTAGATAATATTTATATTTATCTTTAACTTTATAAAAACTTCTTCCTTTATCGTTAATGTCTCAACGGTATATATCAAGAATATTTCATCGTCGTGATGGTAAAGACAAAACTTTAGTGTTCAACTTACTTGACGATGACACTTGAATAATTATTTCATCGTGATTCTGTTAATTTGGTATCTACTACTGACACGCAAAAAAGTTTTGACCGATCAAATCTATTGTTAGTTTAATGTATTTTTGTTGACTGCTCGGATCATGGAAGTCATTAAATCCTTTCAATAGTTCTTCTTGTAACTGATCAATATAATTAAAATATGCGGAGTCACCTGATCTGACAAGTGAAAGTTTTAGTGGTCAAACGTTCCAAAACATATACAGGAAACTTCATTGTTAATTTCAACTGCAAGCGGTTTGTTGTCAATCATATTTTAATCTTGCTGCTATTGCCATCTGTTACTGTTAATTTTTCAAACATTTTTTCTTAATTTTTTGACAAAATTTCATGTTTGATTTATACTTACTCAGAGAAAATAATGTAAAAAAGACCCCATTTCCATATGTAATAATGACCGAGCGCAAGTGTGTCGACGCCATTATCACAATATCGTTTATCATCAAAATTTGACAAACCGTGTTTAGGAATAACGTCGGTTTCAAGTTTATGATGATTTTTTCTAATTGCCATTGTTATTACAAAACTAACATAACCGTCAAGCACGTATTTGTAATCGCTGGATTTCATTTGTGAACGTACCCACACGGTATTTCTTTTGCTTTTTTTGTTACTTTGTTATTGGCTAACAGCGTAAATTTTACTACGCAATCCAATCAACTCCGCGATTGGAATAAAGTTTGTCTCGTCTTTAAACTGACCAATAACATTTTTGTTTGAATTATCCTGACAGATCAAAAAGTTGTCGGTTATGAAATATTTATTTGTAAATATCGTCACATTGTATTTCTTATACTAACGAGTCTGTGTCGGTAAATAATAATTTGCTAGACGTAATAAAATTATAGTGAAAATCGTACATGAGCCATTTTAATAAATCTAAAACCGCAGCCCAATCGTAAATTAGCTTATTCACTTTCTTATCTGTTTTTTTTTCCTTCGTTGTACCGCAACACAATTTTCATTAAATATTTTCGATTGTTGATATCATTTACAATCTTGATATCAACACGCTTTCTAATATTCTCCATTTCTTGCCAAAGACTGAATTGTTCATCACCTTGAAGAAATTCGTTTCAAAATCTGTTGTTGCGACTGCTCACCGCGAAGTATTAGAATTAATGTAAACGCGCATCAACGGCGATTGCTTAAACTTTAACACACAATGAACTTTCCTTAACACAAGACCGGCATCTGCTGCTTGTTTAAGATTTTTGTAGTGCAAAACGTAATTTCGTTTGACATGTAAATTTGGAACGAGCTTACATACCATTGAGTTTTTTCTACCACTCGCAATAAACTGTTGTTCTTGAGATAACAAATTATAGTCGTTATCATTGTCTCTACACAGAACGAATAGTTGTTGTGTAGGTCGTGAAACGAAACGAAATAATCAAGACCGATCTTTACGAAATACTAAATGTAGTCTGATATCTTTTTCTCCATTTCACGCAGACATTGCTCCGGTGAGACCCAACAACATCCGCCATGCGACATTTTCTCAGACATAGAATAGCCTTACAAATTATTTGGATTAGGATAGATAACGAAATAGGTTTCATGTTTTTATCATATTCAACTTTAGTGTACTTGTTATTCGCAAGTGCATACTTTTTGTAATAACACCTATTCCACCTTGAATTCCCTTTTCGATAAAATTAAACATACCGACATGGGTTAACAACTTCAAATTGACCTTACTAAATTTCAATAGGACGTCCCAACTTAGTCCAGGTGTAAAATAATACCAACATGGCTCTAATCGGTAATTGGTATTACTTACTTTTCTAAACTTTTAAATACATGTGCAAGTAACAAAATATTGTTTTTTAAATATAAATCGTGATAATCGCCAAATATTTTACAATCAAATTTGTTCCAAATATCTTGCGCGTACTTATATTCGTCATCAAATATATTTTCATTTTTAACGATGAATAAAACTTACCTTGGCCATGTAATTGAGTTTCGTCAAACTTTGACCAGTCAGCGAGATCTTCGTATGAAAATATTCATTTTCTTTGTTAACAAACTTGCTTTCTCACCAAAATAATCTTGTAAATTATTACACTCAGTACAACTCCGAACAAGCTCGTCAAGCGTCGACACCATAAACTGCAGACTATCGGTAAATCTTAGTTTACCTTAGTTAACGGACATATACTTTTCAAAATTATTCGGAATACATTTAATTGTGCTGTTCAGTTTCAAAAATGTTTTGATTTCTAGATCATTGAAAGCTTCTACGATAATGTGACTGTCGTATCCTCTGAAATTTTGCAGAATCACGGACATAAACTTAGGAACATAAAATTACAGATTACATTTGTCATGCGCTGGACAACAATACTGTTCAGTCAAATGGCAATGGTCGTGGACTCGGTCATCTAACAAAGGTAGTTCACAAATACGACAATCTGCCACATTTTCAAATTCAATTTCTGCTCCGCGTTAGCTTTCCCTTTGGTACATTTTTTCTTAACAGATTGAAAACAACATCAACTTCTTCGCTAATTAATTTCTTGGATAACCGATTCCTCTATAAATTTTACTTAGTCTGGACAATCTTGAATCAGTACAACAAATAACCTTATACGCGATTCCGCAGGGCAGACGATTCTGTTTTCGCCTTGTCCTTTATTGGTCTGTATTATTGTCAGTTCCAAGTACGGGCTGTTACAAGCATTCAAAATCAGCGTAAATAACAAACAGCACTTTAATCTTGTACTTGTGTTTTTTAAAGTGTAATGTTTTTCTTTTTTTCAGACGGCATTGTTATTCTTTGTACTTCCAAGCAGCATTGAAAATGTTTCTCAAGTTTGATATAATCAGAACAACTATATAAACAACGATAACATAAATATTTTTTATTTTTGGTTTGCTGTATTATTTCCGACAAATCCGTTTAAGTTTTTGATCCAGACATGATGATTTCTGTAAAAATATAAATTTATTATTGACTGTGTCGCCACTGCAGAAAGATACCTTTTGTATACTTGGTGATCATCAATACCAAATACGTTTACTGAAATATTGTTTAGAAACTCAAACTTTGTCAATTGATTCTCCGTAACAGGAAAGTAAATACCGGAAAAAAATAAACTTGAAATGATTAACGTATTTATCAACAAGATCAGCATTTTAACAGCTAGAAAGATTGCTATAAAATCTCTCATATAAACAGCTCTTGTCAGTGTTTTTAACGTTAATACAACATTTCTATTTATCCTGCGACAAGTCAGTATAATGGCTTCCGCGTCACACATTGTACTTCTTCGTACGCAACAGAATTTTGGAAATTATTTCAAATTTCCAAATTGTATCAGATGCGGTATGTTCTTTTTCCCCCTCAATTTCTTCACGTATTTCCTCAGAAAACTTGGCAACATCTGTTCCGATTAAAACTCGTTTAGATTTTGTGCCGATGCATGGATCGGTAATTTCTTCGTCGACATCGTCACTTTGTGACGACGCGTGTAATTTTGATAATATCACACAGTTTTGCACTATGATTTTCAAACCTTTGTGCGCTTCAAGTTCGCGTTTCATTGTCTGCTGCAGTAGATGAAAAAAATTATTTGAAATCAACTTTTCTATCACGGTGTGGTTATCAAATCGATAACTGTTATCAAATCCAAAAAAGCTGTAACATTTTCGTGCGAGTTCCGATCAAGCTCTTTTTTGGCAATATCTCGCAATTTCAACATCGTATAACAATAGGTTTTACAAATTTCTAATTGATTTCTCAAAATACGTGCAATTAGACAAATGGATTATGTATGTGGCAACGATAGAAAATTTAACTTTGATAGATTTCATGGCAAGCTCTGGCGAACAGGAACACTATCATACACATACCAAGTATAACTGTTAAGTGGGATGTATGGTGGGATCGGTAATAAATCTTAAAATCATAGTTCTTTTGGGTAGGAAAAACACCAGCTGGTTATAAGATATCTGTAAAATCAGAAAATGATACCACGCGAACAGAAATGTTTAGAAACGATTTTCTATACACATTGCTCTGTGGAGACATACTAGAGAGAATGAGAGTGTTACAAGTAAATGGTGCAGTTACCGACGATAACATCTCAAATTTGGGATTACAAGGTGAGTTTAATCCGGTGTATAATCTTTCTGAATGTTCAGATCAAGGGATTATTCGAAACTGAGAAATGAATAACATTGTTGAAAATAATGTCAATAGCGGATATCTACAAGTTCGTTTTATGGGACGAAAAACCTGTGTCTTGTTTCGTTATTCTCACAGAATCGTTTACGAAACGTTTAACGGTTCAATTCCAGGCGGTTTATTAGTTGATCACCGCAAAAAGATCAAGAGAGGCAATAAACTTGAAATTTTGGATTTAGTAACTAAAAAGGCAAATATAAGAGTCGTGGTAATGGTGGAGGAGGTAGTAATTTTAAACGTCCTCTTCGACCAGTTACATCAACCAATTTGGAAACTGGTGAAGAGATAAAGTTTAAATCGATTTATGCTGCCGCTAAATATTTCGATATCAACACGTCTCTAGTCACATTTATCGCTAATGGAGTGAAAAGACAACATTTTTAAAAAGTTTCAACGTTAGAGTAACTTTTGAATAGAATTAATTATCCTTAAAGATTTTTATTATTTCTTCTCGTGAAATACAGGAATGATAGAACATGATAGTGGCCTTATCATATACAGCAAAAGAAACAATTTCTTCCTGCAAATGTACCGCTCCGGTGGCCTGTTGGTTAGAGTGTCCGCCTTGGATGCGGGAGATAATGGATTTGATCCCCGGCCGAGTCATAACATATATTTATAAAAATGGTCCTAACAGCTGCCTCGCTTGGCATTCAGCATTAAGAGGATAGTGTTAGGAGTGGTCGGCCTGGTGTCAGGATAATGTAACGGTGGGACATCATGCTACATGTCAGCGGCATGATGCCCCCGTGATAGACATCACTATGAACTGCCACACTGCAGACATCGTAGCGATATGACTGAAAAATTGTTAAAGCTACGTTAAAAATCCAAATCACATCACATCCGGCAATTCTTTTTGTGTCTCGGTCAGAAGAAAATCATCCTTTCAGCTTTTAACAAGAACACGATTAACAGAAATATTATCTTGTCCTGATCTAAGGAAACTTTTTCCTTCGTTTCCGGTAACATATATTTTAAATTATTCTGTGCTAGAAACTGTTCTATTGAAGAAAAGAACTGCGCCCTATTCAGTCCAAATTTTTTCTTCTTCTGCTCTAACAATATTTTTTTTAACGCATCTGTTATTGACGTTCCAGTTTTATCTGAAAAAGGTACACTAAAAGCGTATTTGCTAAAAACATCAATAACGTTAAACAAGTATTTCTTGTTATCATTAAACTGAGCCAGATTTTACATACTAATCTACTTAGTCTATCACCCAAATATCGTCAACGTCATTTTCGACAACCTTACGTCACGTAAACATTTGTTTAGGTCTGTGTAGTTCGACGGCAAGCGTCTTTGACGCTCCGTCATCGTATAATCCGATGCGGTGCTCTCAAGCCCGAACGTAGATTTGTTTCCTGTTAAAACCCTCTCTAGCTTTCTGTCAATATGTTCTCGCATTCCGGTGGGTTGCCTTTTACGTAATTCTTTTAACATTATTTTGTCACAATCTGGTTTGTCTTGTCCATTATCGTGGTAACAAATATCGTGACGCATCGCCATAGCATCAACTAGATTATACGGTTCTTGTCCTGGCGATGGATTGTCATTCTCACCCATCTGCGGATCTAACGGATTATATGGACCAGTGTATTTGTGACCTGGCAATGTCCAACCGCCTATTGGTTTTGGTATTTTCCAATAAGTTTGTGGATATCTATTCCACTACCAATTAGTTCTCAGCAATTACAGTTTTGGCAATAAGTAACTATTATTTCTTGTTCGATACAAAAATCGCGATCAGAATTACGTTACATGTCACACTTTATGCTTTAGTTTTCATTTTCAATATTTTTCTGTCGACTAAAATACATTATTCTTATGATTTTTTAAACACTTTTGAAATTGGTTGAAATTAGACAATTTTTACTACCATATACTCCGTCAAAACACAGAAATCAGACGAAATTCACTGGGTGTTTTTTTTTAAAACCCCATTTCACCCGTTAAATCGATGAAATTGGCCAAAAGTCACTAAAAAATAAGATTGTAGTTCGATGAACTATATGACAGAATTTGTGAATATTATTTTTTTTCTTAATATTTAATCTGAAAGTTTTAGTTCAAAGAACTCCACAGAAAGCAAAATTAATTTTTGAACAAATAATAATAATAATGAGCAACTATAATTATTTTCATGATAAACTACTGGCAATTAAATATTATTTGCCACCGCCAAATAAAAAAGTATTTTTTTTTTGTAATGCGCGGTAATGAGATATTTCCTGTTTTTGCTGAAGGCTTGAAACATATAAAATTATAAAACCAGGTACGAAAATAAACAACGATTAACTTGATTAATTTACTCTGAGTGTCAGGCAGATAATAATCAGAGTTCAAAGAACTCCGAACAGAAATATTATTAAGAAATTTCTGATTTATTAGAAATCTTCAGAAATTTCCTGTTTTTTTTACCAACTTGTACTGTTTTTTTTTAACCCAATTTTACTGTTTTATGACAAATTTTCTTGTCTTTTTTTATATTTTTTGCCTGATTTTGATAAATTTGAGGGCAAAACTCCATTCGATTCTCTAGTTGAATTTTAATGATTTTGTTGCATTTTGTTTTGTTTTTACTCCAGTTGTCTTGTTTTCCTTGAATTTTTAAAACCTTTTCTGTTATTGACCAAAAAATTCTAAAATTTACCAAAAATCAAGAAATTAAATAAGGGAATTGCTTGAAGTATGACCCTAAAAAACTTTAAAATCGGCCTGGAATATATAAGAAAAAAAAAAAAGATTTGTGACCATAAAACAAGATTTTTGGCCAAACAACAGGAAATGTTTCTAAAATTTGGAAGGTTTAAAAAACAATATAAATTTCATGAATAAAAAATAATATTTTGTTTCCGACAACTAATCATTGACCATAATAAGTTAATCGTTAATAGGAATTATATATATTTCTTCGCCAACAACAACTGAGTCGGTATCGATTCCGGTTGTTTGCTTCAAGTTCTTTTCTTTCTGCCGAAAATGGCTCAAATACTTTTGAGCATCATTCTATTGCTTGATTATCATTGTCCACACTAGGCTGTTTATCAAACTGCAGAATAAACCTTAAAAAAAAATCATTTTATTTTTTATCTGCTTAATAAACATAGTACAATAGTAACCGCAAGCGGAAGTTCCTACTGGCTGTAGTTGATTTGAAGAATAATTTTTTTATTTTATATTTTCTCTTAATATATATTTTAACAGCGTCGCTTGGAGGAAGTCCAAACGAATCAAACTAATTATTATTGTAAACTGTTACCCAGTGAGTGCTAGATACGTCATTTGAATCTTGTATATTTACAACACACGATCCACCTACTGTTGCTTTGGTTTATTCGTCTTTAGAATATACTCCGTGAAACCCTTTTACCGATTTTAACTTGGCAAGTATATCGAAATTGCTTAGCGTAGTCATCGCCTTGTTCCCGGCAGCATGAGACCACGACCGTTGTCTCCACGGCCGATTTCGAGCAAATTTGGCAGTAGACTGCCCCGCTTTTCCCGTTAGAAGCGGACCTATAACTTCGCCCTGCTTCGCCTTCATTCTGCGGCTGGTTGTTGCCTTTCTTGACTTTGCGACTGTTATCTTTTTTCGTTGTATTTTTCTTGCTGACATATTTTATCATTAATTGTAACACAAAATCACGCAATTTGTTTTATACCATCTCCGAGACTCCCTTTCCCGCAACCTCCTTTTTAGTTGCTCCTGATGCTGATGAAATTCCTAGTGTTCCGAGCACTCACAGTAGTTTTGGTAATATTGTTTTAGATAACGTTGCAAGTGCTGGTCCAAGAAACCCATCATCTACAGCATAGCAGTTGGCCATTGTTGTTACTTGGGCCAGACTCAGATGAATTACGAAAGGGTTACCTTTGTCAAATTTTATTATTTGTTGCTTTATTAATATGAGTTTGGTTTGTATTCCGGTTGTTGACACTTGCACTATTTTTAGAAAAACCGCACGTCGTTTGGTAACTGCCGTCGACAATTTCTTAAGTTGTCCTCGAGTCAAATATATTTTTTATAGTATATTTTATTGTCATTGTATAGTTTTCGTTAGATAATATTAAGGGACGTCACTTAAATTTGGACAGTCATTCTACCTTGATGGCGTCTAGTCTAACAAATCTGTCACCGACGTCTAGCGCGTACACATTATACACAGTAGCTGTAGTAGCGCCAAGATTCCATGTTGCTTCAATATCAGCAGTTGATCCAATAGTTCGTTCGGAATGTTTTGACACGTCAAAGTAAAAGATCGGATACAACGACATGTATGGTCTCGATATATGCATTTTAGCGTCCGTGGCAAAATTGCATTGTTTGATCATTTTGGATATTGTTTCGAGCTTACTCTGGCAAATATGCGTCTAACGTTGGCGTTATCATTACGGCGTTGTTTTGCGTTTGATCACCACGCCTTGCCTGTTGCTGGAACACAACAAACAATTATCTTGGCAATTGTTCACTAGAAGCAGTTGTAATACGTCATGTGTATTCGGTTGTAGCAGGAATTGCTGTTTGGTATATTTTATTCTGCTCGAATTAGAACTTTTTCCTGTATAACGTCGACATTGACTCAAGCTCTATTGTCTTACTGATCGACGGCACATTCCATGGTATCCACAGCGCAAGTCTGGAAATAACAAACTGTGCGTAGGCTCCTCCAGCTTGAATCAAACAATCGTTTGGTTCTGCTCGATCAAGAACAGGTGTATGTTTCAACCCACAAAATACTTTGTTGTAATCACGGAAAAATCCAAAGATTGTGCTCAACGGCAACATCATTTTTCGTTTGGCATAACCTACGTTATATCGTTGTTGACGTATATTTGTAGCACCTAATCTTATTGCGGCGCTAATATCAGCAACAGCATTACCAGCTGCATCACCAATAAGATTGTTGTTATTAACTGCGACAGCAAAAGCAGCAGCACATACAGCAGGAAAATCTTGCTCGAGACAACTGGGACTACCAACGGAGAAACTACAAACTTTTGGTTAAAAATAATTAAATGTCCTATTGCGGTATCTATTTGTCAATGCATTTGCGTGGCCAATTAAATTCCGGTGTTGGGCGAATCAATAACTGGCAGCTAGAAGGATCTAACGACAATGTAACCTGAACGACGATGTACAGAACAACAAACACATATATTTCGACAGCGCAATATTTTACTGTTTCAACTGCAAATACTGTCAACAAGTACTTGTATTTCTGAATATATGTTTTCGCTGCAGAAAGTCGGTATCCTGGTCTGACCACGTTTCAAATAAACACTGTCGACGATCAAATGTAAAAGTTTAATCGGGGATTGTAAAATAATGTCAGACACAACGAGAGACCCAGCAATTGTGAATGTGGCAAAAGAATTTTATGATAATGTTTGTAACAGAAAAATTTATATCGGGGTTAGAAATCTGAATTTAACTGAAGATCAAAAGCAGAAGCAAGCGCAAAATATCAACGAAATGAAAACGTTATTTAATTTATCAAATCCACAAAAAATATCTGATCTACTAGCGATCACAAATAATTTTCTTCGTGTACTTGGAATGGGAGCCCCACAACTTAAAAAGCTATCAAAGATTTTGACTTAATCTTGAAACGCTGTCATCCAGATGATTGTCACGAAGAACAGAAGCTAGTAGAGGATTCAATGAAAAATATATTAGTAGAGCTCAGCAAAGAAAATATTGATTTGATCATTAAATGTAATCTTGTAAAAGAGCAATCGCATGGCGGGATAAACAAATGAAGAAAATCAAATAAAGCGGGCACACAAACAACAGAATGATTTTTCAAATAAAATAAGAAAAACTAAATTATTTTAAAAAATCCAAATATAAGCGAAAGATTTAGCAAACGCCAAATATTTCTTGAGTTTAGTATGGACTATCCTGATTTTAATAAAAACTCTGCTCGAAGTTGTGGATGATGAAGCATATGCTAAACGAATATTTAATCAATGTTACCTTTTATTGACGATTATATTACTTTTGATCCAGTTGTTGTCAACAAATCATTAAAATAATTGAAGAACTTGATTTTCTGATTAAGGGTTATGATGACATTAAGAAAAAACTTTTTTGATGAAGTTGACGACATAAAAGTTCACGACGCTATCCAAACATACTAGATAATTCCTGACAATATTCCGTTACTAACGATTAGACGCTCTAGGGAACTGTCAGTAAGAAATCATTATAGCAAAATCGGAAAGTTATTTACAAAAGAATATGAAATATTACGAAAAAAATTGGAGTTGTATTAGGTGTTGTTATCTCAGAAAATATTGTCAATCGAGTAATGTTACCAAATTTTGTTACCACTTTTGCGATTATCAGAAAACATCTAACACTCGAAAATCTTAGCAGGGACGAAATCAGTTTAGCAACGGGATTTATCGATAAAATAGAAAGCGATTAAGCAGATCTTGTCACTGATGTGACAGCGGTAAAAGACAAATTTAATTCTTACAAGTCGGTATGGAAAAGTGAAGTTTTGACAGATAAAAATATAAAGATAGAGCTTCTTCCGTATATGACAAGTATAGACATTGTCTTGCTGATCCTGCAAATGATAAATTTCGTCAGCTTATTGATTCAGATGTTGGCACTGCAACTTTTGCTCTAACGTAAGCGATAATGAAAGAAAAACCCCAAATAATAGATTTTAATAAAGTACCGGACGATATTTCAAAATCACATTGATGCGCTAAAGCAGTACTAAAAGTTTTACACAAAAAACTCTGGAGTATAAAAAGATGTTATAAATATTGCAGTATAATCTTGCGCGTGATATCGTATTTACCTTTGCAGATGACCGGCTAAGGCATAATTTTAAGCGGAGCATTGTTAAAACCTTTCTTGTTGATAATATCCGGGTTGGTGTAATTTTATCAACCGCGTGTTTAAAAAAAAAAGCCTCGTTTTGAGACAAAAAAGTGCTCGTAAAACAGCAAGGGGAACTTATAAAAAGTTGCTTGATCAAATACGATTATATTTGCGCGGTGTCAAATACGACATGAATGATTTAATAGGTGAGTTTCGTATCATAGATAGTATCCTAACAGATATTCTCCCAATGAGAATTAGCAAGTATGAAAACCGTTATCAGCGAACTTATCAAATAGCATGTCTTCGTGATAGTCAATCTGATATTGATAAGGTTGTGTAAATTTTGCCTAAATTTTATAAATAGTCAAGTATAAATTTGATCTAAACTTTATAAATATTTCAGTGGTAATTGATTAGGGAGTTTTCTGGATCGGTTACCCCAAAAGGTCCAAACAAGTACATTTCGTACCACAGTCACAAATTATGTCATCTCCCAATACAAAAATGTTTAAATATATCTTCGACCGTTTATGTTTAAACGGTTGGAGCTGTCCCCGGGGAAGAGGGGCCAAAGAAAACGCTGTTGTACATGTTTTGATCTTTTTGGGGGTTACTGAGCCAGAAACCTCCAAATCAATTACTACTGATATGGAAAGCAGTTCTAATTTTGTCATGGAACATTTGCAAGGATCTCGATGCATCATTTTCAGTATTCAAAGACGTGAAAATCTCAGTTCTTCGCATCTTCGCTTGCCATGGTTCCGATAACTCTATCTGTACCTTAGCGGATCGAACAGCTATATCGGTTCTTTGTCCTAGCGACATCTATTGGATTTCATATGTTGCCTCCCTTAGTATGTTATGCCAACTAACAAATAGCTTTGTGCATTGTACATCGGCCGAAAACGGTGGAGGCAATTGACCTAAAAAGGATACTTTGTAAGTTTAACTTCGAAAGTATGACTATGTACCAACGGGAAGCTATTATAGATGTATTTGAATCTATTCAAGTTGTGTGCTCCCGTTGATTTAATCACGTAGGAACAGTTTTCAAAGTTTAACAACTTAATTTTGATTTGATGCGGTGGCTTGCCGCCGCATCCAATGAAATTCACAGACCTGAAGATCTGTTCAATACGCCAAGGTGTAAATAGGGTTATCAGAACCTTGGCTAAAGAAGATGAGTTCTCCAATTATTCTTTTTGTCGCCACGTATGTGAGGTCATGACGGATTTTGATTCCCTTTTCGTCTTTTCCTTGCTGCTGCATGGAGGATATCTCAGTTGCTTTGACAGGAGTATGAAATGAATTTACAAGTGTTTTTCGGGTTCTCAAGATCTCATTCATGTCCGGACACATTTTCCCCCTTATTCAGTAACGCTTGTTTGGGACTCTCTGCAGATGAGCATATTTGTTATCAATTCGTTTCCTTGCACCAGGGCACTATTTTTCTAAGTATGCAATCCTTTAAAGGCATTAGGTTTCAAGATGGTCGCTACAATAAGAAAGACTGATTTGAAGATACTCCCCAAGCCATATCGTTGTCGAGCTACTCCTTTGTACACAGGATACACGAATTACAACTCAGCTGCGAATCGTTTTCTTCAACGTAGTTTCATCATGACTTTTCCTTTTGAGAATAAAATATTTTATCCCTTGATCTTTAATCACAATGTGTACTTTCTCAAAATACAATTTAATGACAAAGATAAGAAGGGTGCACAAGTTCTCTGTGAACTTGGTACACGTTTCCTCTATCAAATGCTACAAAACTATTGAAGAAATGACATTGAAAGGAATGATTCTTGAAAACAGAATCGACTTTGCAAGGAATGACTCAACGGAGTGGCTATATTTCTCACTGTTTCTCACTCGAGGACATAGAAGTATACTAACATCAGAGTCCTTTGATCAGTCGGATTGGGCATCAAAAATACCTGAAGAATCGGCTGTTGTTGTTGATGGTGTCTTTTGTTGTTTGTTAAGGTAATGTTTCTACCCCGATTAGCAAATAATCTTGGGTAAAATTTGAGTGCTCTATGAGACTTAGTCGATGTCTATAGGTTGTGGTTCTATCACCATGCTGCTGGGTATGGGTCGGCTGATGCAAGTGCCTGTTCTCATGAGCTGACCCGTTTCGTACGGATGCTGGAGCACGTCGACATACCTCATCAGTTCACCTTTTCTGACGCTAAAGAAAATGTCTCACAAAACGTCTGTCGAGGTTGGGTGGTAATATATCCTCATAGTATGAAGTGAAGACCGTGAGGTCAGTAGTATCTGACGAGACAGATGACGACTGGAAACGTATCCTCGAAGGACACGAATACGAGCCGTAGCGACTGGTATCTTCGTCAGTGACGTAGGTCATTTTCCACTCGTCGTCTAAGGACTCCTCCTTCATAGTGGAGTCGTATCGACGATGTTTGTTAGTACTCGTGGTCTGTCACTGAATCACATCAGCACGCCGCGTCTTAGTCCGATAAATCAACCTCACAAATCTGTGTTGATAATGATGGACGATGTTGTGGGTCTGATGCCAATTGTTCATTAAAATATGCAGTTTTGCTGTTTGCAAATCATTCCGGAACAAACCCGTGTACACTTTAGACACATACCGGTAATTGGTAACAGCCATATCAAGCGCGAAATTCAAAATGGCCATAGGACAGATGGTTATGCTATTCCACATGGATTTACAAGTCACCAAACATATGACTTGCTCAGGAAATATGATCTACATGTCACCAAAGGAATCTTTCAGATGACGGTAGCTGCACAGCAACGAGAAATACCGGTAAGTGTATCAAATATACATAGATGTGTGCAGTCAAATTTGAATGCAGATAATTGCAGCTTTTAATGAATAGGTGATATCATCCCCTCACCCGAAAATCAATATCATCACTGATTTATCGGCCTAGCTGCGTCTCTAATTGTCGAGTTGTCGATATATGCGCACCTGATGCTATGCTATCATAACCGACCCTCTACCTAGCCCACCTTCCAAGAGCTCCCATGATCTAACAAAAGGAGTAGACCCTCCTGTGACCGCCATTCCCTCTTAGACCAGCCACACACACCCCGGACAGTTTGGTGGGAAAAATAGTTGCTGCTCCGTAATATAAAAAAATGTTATGCAAGATAGAACCAAACTAATGAAGCCCGAAAACCTGACCTAGGATATCAACAATTATAGATGAAAAACTTTACTACATGTTTGCAGCGAATTATTTACCGCAATCTTAAATGGCAGACTAAATAACTGGGCCATCAACTATGATAAGATACCCGAAGAACAGATGGTATATATTTATATTGCAGTTCTATAACACAGAAACATCTTCCAATAAAGAGGAAGATTCTATTGCTTATATGTTGAATTTGAAAAGGTATTATATTCAATGGATACAAAGATGTTGTGGTATGCATTATTACAAAATGGTATACATGGTATGACACTGGCTATTATGGAAATAGAAGGAAAATATAACAAGTTCAGTAAAATTCAACAACTAAGTTATTTACCTTGAGAAACGAAGCGACAATTTAAAAGGAAATAACAATATAGTGAATTAAATTCGAAATACTCCTAAAATTTCTATCACAAGACCAAGTGTACATTGTGTTCCGAATGAAATCCAGGTCTTGAATGTGTTGATATACCAAGAACCTTGAATATGCAAAACATGAATCTGTGATTTTATGCTGATTACTAGTGTTGTTTTGTTGATACTGATTTAGAATTATATGAAAAGATAGACTAATTGAAGCTTGTTTGTGCAAAATGAGGTCTAACCCTAAGCATATATAAGTGTGTTTAGAAACGGAGCCTTAATAAGTTTGAAAAGTGGGCTTATCGTAACGAAAATATCAAAATTTTGATTTATTATGACTTTTAATAAAAAAATTAATAACAGAGCGAATTGATCAAAAGCAATAAAAATACTATTTATACAACCTTATAGAGCTGTAATCCCAGTCAAGAAATTACTAAGTAAACTCGGATCTCCATGACCGAGCATTGTGCTCAAATTACTGACGTTCGAGTTAGGCCCAATCTCTTCAAATCATTTGTGATTTGGGGATACAAGACTACAGTATATGTAGGGAGTCTCCATCAACAGTTTTGTAAATTTTATTTCTATTTTGGAAGACAATCTTCAAATATATATATATAAATATATATATATATATATATATATATATATATATATATATATATATATATATATATATATATATATATATATATATCTGTCTGTGTGTGTGTGTGTGTGTGTCAAATATCGGTGTAAGTATTTGGATAACGATTACAAAGTATTAATAATCCCTGTTTTCTAAATGAATTTAATATGGTGCATAATTTCATCGTAATCCTTTCTACTTTCCGTTCCCCCTCCCCCTCCTATCACATGCAGTCATACATAAGGGACAAAATACGCAGAAATCTGGAGTGACAAAGAGAAAAATAATTTGGGACGTATGAAAACCTTGAAACTGAACTTACGCCAAGAAACTTAAAGAATATGGTTGGTCGTAACGGTATGTGTACACTTTCGTTGGGATTTATCTACGGTGTTTATATAATCAATGATCCAGGGTTGCAACTGACGGTCGAAATACTTGGGCACAAGGCACACATACTGTAATGTATTTAATGCTTTTTTGTTGTTGTTCTTCACAACGTCGACATAGGTTTCATCCCTCGTCAAAGGACAACTAGGAAGTACTTCCGCCACTCCTCTGTTGTCGGGTTCTTCAGTCTCAACTGTAGCAACCACGAACTCAGTGGGTGTCTCCCTTTCACGATAGCGCTTAAGAAGGTTAACGTGGTACAACTTCTCTTTATCTACTACCTGGATATGGTAGTTCTGTCCACTCTTCTTTTCCGTTACAACGTAGTGTCTCCTCCAGGATACTTGGAGTTTGTTGTGCTCCAACGGTACCAGCAACAGCATCTTGTCACCCACTTTAAACTTACCTTCCTCCGCCCTCTCGTTGTAGTACCTGGCTTGACTTCGTCCCCGTGCGTCACGGAGATTCTTCTGGACCAAGCTGCAAACTTCCTCCAGCCTGTTACGGAGATCAACAACATACTGATACGTTGTTCGTACTTCTTCGGATGCACTTTCATCCGTCCATAACTGTTTCAATACAGCCATGGGTCCTCTAACTGTCCTCCCATAAACTAATTCGAAACGTGAAAATCCTAGACTAGCTTGGGTTACTTCGCGGTACGCGAAAAGTGTCGCGGGAAGGTATCGATCCCAGCCCTTGGGTCGACATTCGCACAACTTCTTCAGAGCTTGCTTCTAAGTCCCATTGAAACGCTCTACTAGACCGCTGCACTGCAGGTGATACGGGGTAGTAGTCAGGTGCCTAATGGAAAGTAACCGGTTCACTTCTTCCATCACCTGGCTAACAAACTGCGTCCCTTAGTCAGTTAGTATCTCTTCAGGAACACCAACTCTGGACCAAACTCCTAACAAAGCCTCAGTTACTGTAACTGAATCAATGTTTTTCAACGCAACGGTCTCCGGGTATCGGGTAACGTAGTCAACAATCGTTAACACATTACGATTACCACTTTCTGACGAATGCTTTATCGGACCTATCAAGTCTGTCGCCACCCTCGATAAAGGTTCATCAATCAGTGGGGTGGTTCCTAGTGGCACTGTGCGATGTGAGGTCTTAGATGCCACCCGCTGCAACTTTTCACACGACAGACAAAACATCTTTACATCCCCATACACAGCTGGCCAGTAGAATTCCCTCACTAACATGTCTCTCTTCCTAGCCACGCCCATGTGACTACCAAGTAGACTCTCGTGTAATAGCCTAAGAACTTCTTCTCTCAAAGATCGAGGTACAATCACTTGCTTATACCTCCCGGATCCTTTCAGGGCGTATCGATACAAGATACCAGGTTCAGCACGAACTCTAACTCACCGTCTGGCAAGTCCTGCACGGACTCCTCCTTTTCACACCCGAGTATGAAATTGCGCGTGTCTCTGTTGTTCGCTTAGACGACTCTCTGATAAACGTGCGAAAACTTGCAGCCAACAACTCGTAGTGCCATAAAAGCGCTTTCTTGAGAGCTTCGTAATCATCTACTTCAGTCAGTGCCATATTATGATAGCCATCCTTGGCAGCTCCTTGCAAAAATGCAGAGATATTAATGTCTCATTGATCTTTGGGTATATGACGGAATAAAGCTAACTTTTCAAACTGAGTTTAAAAAAAAGTTATCGATAATTTCGTCTCTGTCGTTAAACAACGGAATTGTTATCTGGACGGTACGTTTATCCTCTGATCTTTTGCTTGTGGGTCCTGAATGTTCATTCAGTTCTTGGCCCCTCCTAGGTTCCGCTTCAATCCTTAGTAGCTCTATGGCTAGCGTATGTTCTCTCTTCCTGGCTCTTTCTTCGGCCTGCGATCTGGCTAACTCGATTTCTCTTTCTCTTTCTTTTTCCTCGCTTCTCTGATTTTTCTTTTTCTTCGGTTTGTCTAATTCTTTCTTTTTCTGCCGCCTGTTGTTCTCTGTATTCCGTGAGACTCCGCTCTATAAATTCCGCTAATTGGGTCCCTTTAAACATTATTCGTCTTTACCAATAGACTTTAACTCTTTGACCAATAGACTATCCGTTGCCATTCTAGTCTACTAGACTGTATCACCAACTAATTTACTTTGCTTAAGTATTTACTAATTCTTACTGCCTTACAGAAAACAGCTTCCTTAAGAATACTTAAACTTTTTCTATTTCATTAAAGTCTTAACCGACAAACTTACTTAAATCACTCTAAAGCAACCTAACAGCGTTTGGTAGTACAAAATTCAGACTTTCTATCCAAATTCAGCTTGCTCGCACCAGCAATGTGCAATTACTCCCTCGGGACTTCCTTTATTATCCCTTCTCGCAAGAGTAACTAAAGGGAATATTTCTTTCTGAATTACTTGAATTCAGACAACGACCACACTATCAAAGCAGTTCAGGTACGGAATTTTAATTTCTTACAATGTCATAATATACATTAGAAAAATATCAAACAATGGCATGCACAAACTGCAGAATTCATAGATATTGACTCGATTCACTCTCGTAATTCCTTGCTTAAACATTTACAATATGTATCACTGCTATGGTTCTCTACTTTCTATTCAATATCATACTCAGCTTCTGTCACACCGATCAAAAGATCCCGGACGATAGATCCCACTTTGTAACTTTGCCCTCATAGTAAGAGGGACGGTTAATTGGATTTAACTGGCGTTATCTAGAGAATAACCTACCTGGAGTTTATAGCCCCGTTGGAGTGGATAGATAGAACATCAACAGTGAACTAAGCAAGAATATTGGGAAGAAATAATGCAATACGAGCAACATTAGAAAAGGAACAAAAACTGAATCGATAGCAATTAGTAGAGGCAACTCCAATTCAATCTAAGTTAAGTCAACATAATTTATTAGCAGTGTCTAATTTGGATTTATTTCATCATAATAAAGAGTGGTGAAAAGAGCGCAATGTCCACGACTGATTGCATCACCTTCCTCTCGTGACCCGTGTATAATGTCTTCCTATTTTCTAGTCCTCCTATTCTGAACGCTTCAACTCTTCCTGAACCTCCTAGTCCTTTATTCTGAACACGACATCTATTTCTGGGCTTCCGACTTCCGTCTTCGGACTGTTTTGTCTCTCCCAGAAAGCTGTTTCCCTAAAGGACAAAATTACCCCTGAATCTCTATAGGTATCACTTTCTATTCGTACATAAAATTTCCTCACTTACGTTACGAAGAAGCATAACTAGTTATCCACACTGCATAAATTCTGACCTATTCGATAGATCATCACTCTCGCTTCACATAAATAATATGAATCCTAGTCATATCAAACACATTTGCACAAAACAAACAATCAAAAATAGAAAATTACGTGAAAATTAAAATTGTGTACCTTAATGCTGTTCTCTTTCAGAAATTGTGCGTCCTAGTACTAAGCTCTGTCTTTTCTTACAAGACAGCCATCTGGTCTACTTTTCTTGTTTATAGAGGAAAGCACTATTGTTTTAAGCCTCCTCGAAACTAAACTCCTCCTCTCTCAGGATTTTCGAACTAAAGAATTTCGACCAAGGTCGTCACTTTAAATTCACATTACTTCCAAAGTGTACGCCTTAATTTACTCTGACCAATCGTACGCAGCGGTTCCGACATTTCCCCAAGATAATCATTTGTTTCGTCAGATTTTGAACAGCCTAGAATCTCCGACCTACGTTGCATATCATTTTCCCTTTGAAAATGATAATTTAATATTGGTTCATATCAAGCGGTAATGATTGGTAGCTCAAATGTTCACATTCTCAGGACAGCATTACAATGCCCTGATCAAATCTCAATGAGTCGTAGATGTTGTCCTTTCAAGTTTAACACTGACATAGGGAGAGGGGGGAAAAGAAGAAAGATCGAAGTGACCCTTAACAAAGACTTTTTTGGCTTATATGTGATAAAATTTTAATGCTCAATGCATTCAACTTTAAGGTTCAATACTATTCAAAATTCAAACTTGACACTTATATGGTGTTGAGGACAACGAAATAAGAGTGCTATACACTCTCATTAGGTTAGGAAAACTTCCTATTCATACATTTACAGGAAGACAACATAATACGTTATTTACGTGAAAGCTGGGGAATTAAAAATGATATACATTTTTTAAAAAAATATTAAAATGCCAAAAATACTTCGAATTAAGATTTAAGTTTCTTCCACAGTAGTATAATTAATGCCCATCTTGCGATATTTTTTGTTGCTATTTTTAAGGTAATAAATATGAAGAGGTCATAAGAAAAACCAGCACTGTCTATACATTTTGCTTTCAACCTTAGGAATTATACTTTACATATTGTGTAATTATGTAATGTCTGGCATAAGTATATGATTATATGGCTTGCAATCGTATTGTACATTTATAAAAACCGATGTTTGAATGACAACGATTCATTCCTTAGTCATGAAAAATTTATTTACTGACGTCGGGCATCAATTAAACTTTCTACTACACTGCAATCATAATGGCAAGACAACAATACAATAAATATAAACATTTATGCTTAATATGACACTGACTTTGATACCGATATAGATCTCTAGGCCGATGGACTTAATTTATATAGACGTTATATCCCTTGAAAATTCCACACTATCTCATGTTTGGACGGCATCCTGTGCTATCAGTGGGCCTACACACAGGAGCAGACGCGGGTGCTGCCATTCCATCCACTTAAGCCTTCAAAATGAAATATCGTCTCCAGTTTGCATATAAAGCCTCTGCCCAAGAGTCGCAAAACACAGGCTGCACAAAACAAAGAGATGCATGACCAAGGAGTCAGTGAATTCAAGGAATTTAACATGGGGAATATTGGACCTGTTTACGGACAAGGGAAAGTGGAGTCTGTATAGCGTTTGACGTAACGGTATGGGAGATTGGTAACAATGTTGCAACCATATGAGGTGACGTTACAGTACTGAGCAAAGGAGTGAATAGATCCAGTACAATAGACAACATACAACAGACAAACATTTATACTAATGAATATAAAAAAGTTGAGGCAAGAAACCAATTCTTTCCGAGGCATATGAGTGGCCCGGAAAAGGGCCTTTGAGTATATGTTAACATTATTCCGTTAACATAGAGGGCATCGCAAAGGTCTTCTTCTTTTTCTCAAACTTTGTCTGACTTCTGGCCCGTAGATAAGGACCCTCTTCAAACAGCCTTGTCTCTCCACATAAATTCTTCTTTTCCAAACGCTTGTATCCGTGATCCTGATAATTGTCTATGATGATTTCACATACATGGGTTAGTCCGTACGGAACAGCATTGACGAGAAGAGACTAGATGATTCTACGTTGGTCCACATCTTGTGACGAGAACAGTTGAAGGGAATGCGGTGAACTGCGATTATTTATAGGGAAAGGGAGGATCGAAACGGATTGAACTTATTCACCAATCCAAACACGCGTTACAAAATTCAGTCACAACATGGAGTCAGTCTTCCAATCCGAAGAGAGCAGTCGGTGACGTCACATTCTCTATATAGATGCGCTAGCGTCTGTGCGCAGTCAATCCATGCGACACAGCTTTAATCATGACGGAACTTAAGAAGACGATGAATTGGGGTGCACCGGTTGTGGAGACGAGAAGCGATGGTATAGCAGCGGCTTCTCAAGTCAACACAAGCCTACTTCCAGAAGAGGTTGATTTTAATTGGGATTTTGTCGATTTTCTTTCTTCTTCGCAAGATTTTGTTCCGGTACCAGTACCTTCGCCACCTTCTCCTTCTTCACCACACGTGGAGAATTTTAAACAGAGACAGAGACAGAAAGAAGAACTCGAGAAATTTTTACAGCAGCAAAAGGAAGCACAACAAGCTTTTCTCCTTTAACAACAACAGCGAGAAGAAGAAGAGGCAAGTAGGAAACGACAGGAAGAAGAAGCAGAAAAGAAACAATGTCCAAGAGAGAAGGAGAATCGCGGTACTCTTATACATTTTAGCAGAGCTAAGGAGTCTGAAACAAATGACTTCTTTATTACGACCCAAGAGAAAAAGACCTTCCAGAGCTAAACAACCCAGCCCTGTTACTACGCCTGCCATACCACCCCTAGTGATTTCTACCAAATCATCATCGACAGGAGGCAGTCCAGAAGTATGCCTTGGCTGTGGCAAAGGCTTAAGGCAGTTAAAGATGATTACTTCCCGTTCCTGAGTTTGTTTTTTAAACAAACAAATACCCAAATGTCCTTTACAGGGCCTCTCACTTCTCACGAAAAGAAATATTATTTCAATTGCCAAAACCAATTAAAACTATAAAAAAAAATTTACTCGTATTGTACGTGTTTGAGTGCGTGAGTGTAGGTTCTTATTCTAATAATAAAAAACCAAGAGACACTTACGTTTCATGCACGGTCTATTCTTGTACAAATTTTACAATTCAATTCACAGCACAACACAACACTTTAAAAAGTTCATAGTCTTCTTCTGTATCTGTGTTCACTCTGTCTCTCTCTCTCTTTTTTTTTAAATTTCTTCACTTTCATAGGTTTTTCCTCCACTTTGTCCTTACTTTCTCCTCGTCTTCTTTTTTTTCTTTCTCATTTTTTCTTTCTGAACGTGTCTGGGTTCTTCACTTGGGGTGGGTACCTCTTCTTCTTCCTGTTCAGAATTCCTCTCTTCTTCTTGCTCCTGTTGTTTCTTAGGGCAATCTGAATACCAGTGTCCTTTTTCGTCACATTGCTAATAGGTATATAGACTTTTGTCTCTTCTAGCACCTGGATTGCTTTTTTGACGGTCTGGACACTCTAAAGGCCAATACCCTTTCTTCTTACAGATATAGCAAGTATCTTGACTTTTATCTCGAAAGGAGGGGACCAGTTCGTCGGTTTGTCTGAAGAAAATTTTATTATGACACCTCGCAAAGCTCTGATCAAAAGTTCGATCTGTGTGGGCTCTTCCAAGGTTCTGCTCGGTTTGAGAGTGAAATGAATATTGGAAAGGAAGTCACACACCCATTATATATACGTTGCTCTGCCATGGATATAAAGTGACTCATGGCGTTTAAAATGTAGTCATTTGACTTTTCGCACTCAAGATGAAACGATCGCATAAATTAGTGGAGAAAGGAGAAGAAAGTAAGAGGCAGAAACGTAATTTTTTGCCTCGTACAGTAGCTGAAGTCTTGGAACAAATTCATGCCAGTGATTTTGAAGATGACATGAGTGAGCCAAAATCCAGAACCAGAGAGTCTAACACCTCGCCAAAGTTCACCACCATTAGTAAACCCTGAAAATTACTATCAGATTCGAGAGACGGAAAAGCGCTCCTCTAGAAAATTTAGAACGGCGGCTTACACCTACTCGGTGAAGTTTAAAGATTTCAAGTCTAACGTACCACTGGAGAAAGCAGAGGGCTTCATCACCGAGGTGTGGGATTCTTTGTTAACCACACTTAAACGACAATGTCAAGCCAAAGAAGACAATCGCTTGAGTCTTTCCATTCATCACGACAGTCTGAAATCCTCCGTTTGGATCCAGTTTATCAGCCCAGCAGATTTTACACCTTCCAAAATCATCGACAAGATTCAACACGTGCAACAATCCAACTACAAATTTCACATCATGACCCACGTTACTCTCCCCAAGGGGACCGGACAACGCAGAAACGTGTTGTTGGTGGACGATTTTCGCAGCACCAAAAAGAGCTTGGTCCAAATTAACAACTCTTAAGACCAGATGTGTTTAGCCAGGGCTATGGTGGTGGGACGAACATACGCCGACAAGAACGACACGGTAGAATGGAAAAAGGCCATTGAGAAATTTCGAACCGAGCCAAACAACGAAGTGAAGCAGAAGTCCTGTTACAACAAGCCGTCCTGTCCAAAGACACAACCTGTCGCATTTCTGAAATGCAAAAATTGCAAGATGTCCTAGCATCACGCTACACCTTGAAAGTGCACCCTCAAGAAGTGCGCGGGCCTTTGTTGTTTCGAGACAAAGATTTCCAGGACGGAAAATACATTCACGTCTATTATCACGATGAACATTTCGATACCATTACAAGTATCACCGCATTCTTAGAATACGGTTATTATTGTGAAAAATGTGACTATGGCTTTAACAATCGAGAGCAACACAAGCATTGTGGATCGAAATGCCCAGGATGTTTGGCCTCTCAGTCCTGTCTGGACGAAGGACAAGCACGAGTGCATTGCCCTGCTTGTCAGCGCAATTTTGTCAGTCCAACCTGTTACGAACAACATCTGAAGACACAAGGTTCACAGCAGAAAAGTGCTTGTCAACTGCTGAGATTGTGTCCGACTTGTGGACAAGGCATACGTACCAATAATGCCAAGGCACATGTATGTTCAGGGAAGAAACGATGTCACATTTGTCACCAAATCGTGGACTTGGAACACGAATGTTACATTCAAAAATACCAACCACAACAAGAGGAAGATGACCAGAAGAAAGGGAATTTCATCTTTTTCGATTTCGAATGCATGCACAAGACCGGCATTCACATTCCTAATTTCTGTGTGGCTCATCGAGCGTGCGAAAAGTGTATCCAAGAACCTATCTTTAGTCATTGCCCGCACTGCAGCAAGATTCCTGAAGTACGTGAAAAAATCTTTCAGGGACCGAACACGCTATCCGATTTCGCTCAGTGGATCATAGAACGTTACGGAGATTGTCATCGCCATGCCACATTGATGGCTCACAATTTCTCTGGATATGATGGACAGTTTCTTTTGGGATACTATAACGGAACAAGGCACCGAACGTCCTAAACTGACTTTGAACGGGGCCAAAATCATTTCTATGCATGTGGGAAAAGTGCAGTTTAAAGATTCAATGCGTTACTTAGCCGTACCTTTTAGCCGGATACCTAAAACGTATGGAATGACAGAAATGGCCAAAGGTTATTTTCCTCACTTTTTCAATACCCAAGTCATTTAACACGTCATTCTAACACATTTACCTGAGGCTCACGATTACGACCCAGACAACATGTGTACCGAACAACGAGAAGCTTTCTACGCTTGGTATCAGGCTCACGCTTCGGGCCCCTTCGACTTTCAAGAAGAAATGTTAAAGTATTGTCGTTCCGACGTGGACATTTTACGCCGTTGCTGTGGGTAATTTCGAGAACTGATCATGGAACACGGAGGGGTCGATCTTTTGAAAGAAGCCTGCGCCATTGCCAAAGCATGTTCCTTAGTGAACCGTCAACGATTCATGCCTGAAAACACCCTGGCTGTCATCAGCCCTCAAACGACAAGTTTGTCAAACGTCCATACTCCGTCAAAGCCCTACGCTGGTTACATTACTTGTGCGACAAGGAAGACAACTGGATTCAGCACGCCCGCAACGGAGGAGGTGAAAAGACCATTAGAACGTATTCAGTGGGTGGCTACCCTGAACATAACACTAAAAATCAGTTTTTACAACGGACCATGGAAGACTTGTACGAGGCCACTTGTCAGCGGCGATTGAAGTTAGGACAACAAGGATACCAAGTGGTGGAAATGTGGGAACACGAGTACGATCACCATTTGAAAACCGACCCTGAGTTTAAACGCAACGTAGAAAGTTACAAGTGGAAGGACTCCCTGAACCCGAGGGACAGTTTGTACGGAGGACGGACGAATGCCACCTGTTTGCTGTACCATGCCGACGAGAAGCAAGGTGAAGAAATCAAATACTTGGACGTGTGTTCACTATATCCTTACGTGTGCAGATATTGTCACTTTCCTGCAGGCACCCGCAGTTGCTGACGGAACACATCGACCTGCACAATATTCGACAATACGAAGGCTTGATCAAGCGCAAAGTCTTGCCTCTCACGGACTTGTACCATCCCGTGTTACCTCACCATTACCAAGGAAAACTGATGTTTCCCTTGTGCCGTACTTGTGCCGAAACGTGCAACCAAGACCAGGCTTGTCAGCACACCCAGGAATGACGCGCCTTGACGGGTACGTGGGTCAGCGTGGAATTGTTCAAAGCTCTGGACATGGGATACCAACTGTTAGAAGTGTACGAAATTTACCACTTTCCCAAGACAGAAAAATACCACAAGGGCGACGAGACTCACAAAGGCATTTTCTCAGACTACGTGGATGTCTTTTTAAAACCAAAACAAGAAGTCAGCGGCTATCCTTCCTGGTGCCACACACCCAAAGACCAAAATACATTCAAAGAGAAATACTGGGAGCACTTTAGACCACATGGAGAAAAACGAAGGAAGGCGATCGTTTGTCAAAGTGATGTTAAATTGCTTGTGGGGCAAAATGGCACAACGACCGTGTTTACCTAGGACGGAATATTTGACAGAACCTTCCCGGTACTTCCAGATGATTCACGAGAAAACCAAATACATGAAACACGTGGACGTCGTTCGTGACGATTTGATCTTAGTCAATTACGAAGAAGATCTTGACTTTGTAGAAGGCGACGAATTTGGAAATGTCATTATTGCGGCTTACGTGCTCGCTTAAAATTGTACGAAGCTTTAGAACTGTTAGGTGATCGTGTCCTGTACTTTGACACGGAAAGTTGCATCTACATCGATAGCTCGGGTCAGCAGCACCCTGACATCGAAGGAGACCGTTTAGAAGCCTGGATACACGAACACCCCGACGAGAAAATTTTAAGTTTTGCTAGTGGTGGTCCTAAAAATTACGGCTACGAATACCTGGACCAACAAGGAGAAGTGCACACGGAGTGTACAGTGAAAGGATTGACTCTCAATTATCGTACCAGTCGAGTGGTAAACCTTGGGGCATTGAAAGATGCCTTGCAATCTGGAGAGGATGGAAACTTTAGAGTGACCACCCACGAATCGCATAACATTGCACGTTTACCCACTCACCAAATCGTAAGTCGACCCTTGGAAATGCTGTATCAAATCGTGTACCAGAAGCGAGTGAGGCTTACCAATCACTTCACTTTACCATACGGTCACGTCGGTATAAAAAACATGCTTCCAAGAGGAAAGTCACCAACAAGAAGGATGACTTCGCCACAGAAAGAATCGAGTGAGAGACCCAATGAGAACTCCAAATTCAACCCATACCATTTTCCTCTCCTCTTGTCTGACTATTGTGATTGTGCCTGTCGATTGGAAACGTTTCAAAATGGCCCACGGATAGGGAAGGATTACCTACTTCGAATGTTTTAGCTAGAACAGGATTTGTCTACTTGGGACCTGAGACTGGATTGGGATACGAAGTACAGTGTTTCAGTTGTGGCCTGAAGTTACGAACGGATCAATATATCTATAAAGATTCAGCTATTCTGGAACATACTCGATGGTCTCTGCACTGTCCTTATCTTTCTATGGCCTTTCCACCCATCACACTGCGGTACATCTATGACGGTACCTTAGAGAAGGTAGTACCTTTGTCAAGGAAGAAAAAAGGAAGACTTCCAAAACAAGACAGAAAAAAGGAACGATGTACAAGCTTGAGACTTCATTGCGACTAGTATAAAAAGGGACAATGTCCAAGATCGATAGTTCATTGTGACTACCAAGACCAAGCGAGAAAGATTAATCCTTTGAAACAGACATCATTCAAGTTCGGTGATTCTCAAGTGGAGTGCGATGCTGTGCCTTGCGATGAGAGCGATGCAGTAAAGTATCATGGGAACTTTATTATCACTACTACTACTACCACTACACCTACCATGAAAAGTGATGCTGTGCGTGTCAAACCTGACGGTCGCGAAAGCAATGCCACTCGTTACTATGGACTCTTTACTGGTTTTCATTGTCAATGTCGACCTTCACGTGAGGCCATGCGTCTACCACCATATTGATGTCATCCAACACAGCAAACTGCTGTCGATGTCACCCGGCCCTCATCGAAACGAACCTGTGAAAGACGAATATTCGTTCTCTGTGCGTTTGCTTGGATACTGTGACTTTGATAATCGTTTTCAATCGTTCCAAGGAGAATGGCCTAAAGATCTGGGAGGACCTACCCCCGAAGAATTAGCCAGAACCGGATTTTTCTACTTGGGCGAAGGGGATAAAGTCAAGTGCTTCAGTTACGGTGTGTCACTTCACGAGTGTGAACAACAAGATTCAGCATACCTGGAACATGCTCGATGGTCCCCGAATTGTCACTATTTACTTTTAGTGGGATGTTATCATTAATCCCTGAATGGATACTTTATAAGAGAACATTCGTGGTTTACCTGTGGAGTTGAGAGAACGCATTTACCAAGAGTTGGTCAAAATACAAGTGAAACGCAAACTCAAAATCATTTCTCTATTGTTAAATTATGCTCTTTTCCAAAGTATAATGAGACTGATTAGGGGAGGAGACTACTTAAGTCACAAATGTAAGAGAGGCTATTGGTCACGACCCAGTGATTCCAAAGGAGGACACGGTCATGGATACTTTACAAGAGAACATTCGTGGCTTGTTTGTGGAGTTGAGAGAACGCATTTACCGAGAGTTGGTCAAAATTCAAGTGAAACGTAAAGAAGAATTGCGTCTGTTACGCCACCGATGTTTAAACCACTGGTACCTGAATGGTATAAGAGACCTGATTCATTTCAAAGTATTCCATTGGTCGGACATTGATGATTCTCCTGAGATTCATAAAGTTTTGGATGACACTGATTCTACTTACAAGGTGATCCTAATACACCGAATTCCAACGGACGAGATAGAGGATTACCAAATCTTTTACACCAAGAAATCTTGGTTGAAGAGGAAACTTCTGTACGACGTGTGGTGTTTGAGTTAGTGACTAAATCATTTTGGTACGGAACTAAAATAAAACCGATGCTGTTCAAAAGGTACACTTATTACCTCAAACAAAAGAGGGTATAAAAACAGGCTACCATGCCACAACTTTTGTCAGATGTGATACAACAGATTCCGTGGAAGGAAATCAATGAGTTGGGCGGCGACACCCTCATGCTCTTTAGCTGCTGTGACAGCTGCTCACAAAGTACCCGCTCCCAAAATCAAAGTCCAAGAGAGATCGGGCATGTTACAGAGTTTACTGGATTTGTCCAAGCAAGAACTGTCCCGATTTAGTCCGTCGCGAACCTCACCACAACGCGTGATGCCTGTCATCAAGTTGATACGACGTAAAGGCAATCAGTGGCGACGCGTTTCAGTATAAAGACTTGTGACAAAAGGATGGAATCAGTGTTTTTGTGCTCCTAAAGGCCAAAAGATGTCACCTCAAAGAAGTGCACACCGTCATTATTGCCATTCTCCTGTCCAAAATGGAAAAAGAAAAAGAAAATGACAGTTTCGTCATCCGAAGAAACGCTTAGTCAAGCACTGACGTTACCCTCATAAAAGACACAGTCGTTCAAAGAAAAGAGGAGTAACGAAAGGATAGGATTCTTTGGCGATTTTGGAAAACACATCGTTACCTTTGTGACGAAGATATAGTCCCAAAAATAAAAGATAAAAGGGCGTGTGCCAAGTCATCGACGTCAGTGTATTTTTGGTGTGTGTCCCGGAACCAACAAGCAAACATGTCACCCTCCAGAACTCATCCCTCTTCTAAACCCAAAGGAAAGAAAAGGAAAGGACTGCCTCCTCGTTTAGTCAAACATGGGGACATGTTGCCCGTCCTGTCCAAAGCTTCTCCACCCATGAGAAAAAAACTCATTCAAACCTCCTCCAAAGATGTCATCGATATCGTGTGCGAATGTTCTTTGAACGTCTTGAAAGGCACGGTACCTTAGTTTAAACAACAGAAACAATGCTTAGCCAAGCATTATCACGTTCTTCGCCAAATGGTTCAAAAGAAAATACCCATTCCTCAAAAGATGAAGATGTTGGTCCAACGCGGAGGAATTTTGCCTCTGTTGTTAGGACCCTTGCTGAAAGGAGTATTGGGAACCATGCTGGGAGGACTAGTGGAAGGAAGATAAAAGGGACCTCTGAAGTCCAAACATCTCAGACGTGACCCTTGAATCGAATGGAGGGACGAAGACTGGCTTTAGTGCCTTACAAACGATGGATGGAATACCATCGTTGGCAAGAACAACGGACCCCGCATTTGCCTCCCAATCCCAATTTGAGCGAGATGTCCCAGTTACAACACGAATTGCAGTCCTTGATGGATCGCCACGATTTGTCCGAAACAGAAAAATCGCAAAAGTACGGTCAACTTTTGCAACGGCTACAACTCTTTCACCAGAAAGCTTTAGACGAAACAGCTGTACCCACTCTGAAAGTTTTTTAAGGCCTTGATGAAAAGTCCATCACCCACACCACCCCACCCCCAGTGGTCATGAGAGGCGCAACCCCACGAAAGCCCGAGGAAGAAGAGGAAAGAGAAGTCTTTCAAACACCGTCAGCAACTCCCATTCTTAGTAAGATTGCAGCGTCCTTGTGGACCCCTTCCCCCCACACCCCAACGAGAAGAAATGAAATCTTGGGTTAAAAAGATAATGTCCACTCCTCCTTCGACAGAAGTGAAAAAGAAAGAAGGGAAACCAGAAGTGAAAAAAGAAAAGAAGACCAAAGTCATTCCATTACCACCTCCACCTCTATGTTCGACTTCATTTTCCGTGACCCATCGGACACGTAAATCAGTTTCCAAACCACCCTTTCGCCCCGTCCAAAGTAGCATCAGCTAAGAGTGGGTGACTTATTAAAAATGGAAAAGGTGTTAGCCAGCATTTACTACAATCCTCCCCATCCTGAAAATTACGGAGGAGTACAGAAATTGCATCGTGCTGCCAAAACTCGACTGAAAAGTCTCCGTTTACCTCAAGTACAACGATGGTTACGCTTTACACAAACCCAGTCGACAAAAATTTTCCAGAAGTCGCATTCGAGTGGAGGGCATCGATCATCAATGCCAAGCCGATTTAGCCGATTTCTCTCATTTGGCCAGTTACAACCGTGGCTACAAATATTTCTTTTGTGTGATCAATTTCTTTTCCAAATTTGCCTGGGTGGTGTCATTGACTTCCAAATAGAGCAGTGAGTTAGTGCGAGCCCTCTAACTGGAGTTGAAAAAAAGCGGTCGTCACCCTCTTCGATGGCAAACTGACAAAGGCATTGAATTTCTGCACCAAGCTTTCCAAAAAGAATTAAAGAAACGTGACATTCATTTCTTCACCACCGATAATCCCGAAACCAAAGCCACCATCGTGAAACATTT
Source organism: Sinohyriopsis cumingii (assembly GCA_028554795.2). Lineage (NCBI taxonomy): Eukaryota > Metazoa > Mollusca > Bivalvia > Unionida > Unionidae > Sinohyriopsis > Sinohyriopsis cumingii. The sequence continues at coordinate 94,899,664 of CM068837.1, forward strand.
TCAACGTACCTTGAAAGAAAGCATGTGGAAATATTTTACACATCACCACACTCTCGAGTATATCGGGGCCCCGAGTGGCCGAGTGGTCTAAAGCGCTCTTCGTTACGGATCACTGCCATCTCACCTCTGTCTGCGGCGGTTCGAGTCTAAGATTCAGCCAATGTGGGTATGTGAGAAAGCTTGCCAGTAGCTTCTCGTGGGTCGGTGGTTCTTTCCGGGGTTTTCTCTGGTTCTTCCTCCACCATTAATACTGGCCGCCATGTATAGCCTATCGTGTACTGCAAAATGGCATTAAACCCCACAACAACAACTCTCGAGTATATCGACATCTTACCCCACCTAGTCCGAGCGTACAACCAATCTTACCATCGAAGCATTGGACGTGCCCCCCCCCCCCCAAGAAGTGACTCCGGACAGCGAAGTAACTGTTTGTTTTTGAGCGACTGTTTGGTACGTCCCGACGGCGTTTGTCCCCAAGAAAAGTGCAGTGTTGGCCGTAGGAGATTGGGTGCGCATTGGTAAAACCAAACGCACTTTCGACAACGGTTACTTACCCAACTTGACCACCCAATTGTTTCGTGTTACTGGATGAGTGCATGGCCGTCATCCTGCCGTCTATAAATTGGAATACATGAACGGGGAAGCGTTAAAAGGGACGTTTTTCTTGCCTGAGTTACAACGTGTTACCAAAAAAGAAGACGACGTATACGATATCGAAAGCATTCTCGAACGAAGAACCCGTAAAGTGGGGAAAACGACGTGTCAAAGAAGTCAAAGTGCGTGGGAAAGGATATCCTCCCAGTTTTAATTCTTGGATCGACGCTTCGCAAGTCATCGACTATACAAAGAAGTGATTATCATGCCCTTCCACACAGCCTCAGTTACCGCTACTACTACAGCGCCCGCTCCTTTATCCAGTTCTTCTCTGCGAGATCTACGAAAGCAACCCTTGTGGGTGTGGTGTGGAGAACGTATGCCTAAAAAGCAAATCGTCTTTTTCTGCCAAATTTTTGTGGTGTATTGTGTCATAGCTGCAGCCATTGCCAATATGAGTTTGCAACAAGAAGACAAACAATTGTGGACCATTTTATGGAGCAGTTGCATCGGTTACCGTCTTCCCAATCCTTCCCTGAAATACTCCTTGAACGGCAACAACGGGAATCTTGCATCCAGTGTCAGTCACCACTCCAACAACAACAATCACATCTTGGGCGGATACACTCCTCTCACTTCCAGTGACTCCTCGGACAGTCACACTACTCTGGAATTATGAACAACAGCAACAACCAATTTTACTTAACCTTACCCAGTGACAGTTCCATGGAGGTGTTCCCCAAAACACTTTGTGCTGTTACACGGCTAAATTACCTCAGGCCATCCAATTAGATCACGAAGCCAACTGGGAAGTGGCTTTGGTTGAAATCATTTATCCTACACAAATCAAAAACATCACTGAAACTCAAAACACTTTTGAAGTCGTAGTTCTTGACGAAGCAGTGCAATAAACCATGATTACCATTAAACAACATAAAAAAATTCACTGCAAATCGAGCAGTACCCAACACAGCTCCTGTATTGTACATCTATGAGTTTAAAAATAGTCCAGGACATTATTTTAGCAGTCAACATCTGCTGGACGCGATTGCTGGCAAATTCAATGCAGCATTTGACAAAGTTCTGACAAAGCTAAACAAACCTGTTACCATCGAGTACCATAAAGTGGCTCATCGCCTACTGATCAAATTTCCGGAGGACAAAGTGGTATGCATTAGATTTTGCCTGAATTATATGACAGTTCGAGTGGGGACCTCAATATGGTCACGGATAAGACTAGCAAAATGCTCACCATACCAAGCATTGAAAGCAACAAGGATTTGGAAGATACTTTCATTTCCCGGTAGAACTGAACCAAGGACTGAATTTGATCTTTGTCTATTCCGATGTGATGAAGTACAACGTGGTGGGACACATCTTGTCCCTAAGGTCTCACTGGATAGTTTCGTATTTTGACCACACACCCCCCCCCCAATTTTTAAGGTAGAAGGCATGAACCTAATTATCACAAGCCTAGCATTTATAAATTCACACATAAGCTAAATCTATAATGTGGTTCAGATTTACTTTGAGTTAGGCTTGGAAATAGGTTGGCTTGTTGGTGACTGCCTGTCACAGTTAGATTTGCATTGGAGATCAAATGCGTAACTTGGGCTGCAAATGAGCTGTCGACTTGGCTTACGTATTTATGTGTGTCTGCTACAGAGGTAAATATCTAAAAATCTAGATGGTTGAGGGGTGACGAAAAGTATGCTAATTTGTTATAGTACTAGTGAACTTTATTCATGCATAAGGCACATACTGATTCTTTTAGCTGCCTTGCCACAGAAAAATATTCAAAATAGCTATTTCTTGTCAAAAATGAATGTAAAATTTAGGGGTTGGTGGCAGTGTTGGTTCAGTATAAAAACCACCAGTTGCATCAGGAATTAACCTGATTACTGCAGTCAAAATCTCACATGTATGCTTTCTACAAAAATCATTAGTTTGTTTTTATTTGTATCTTCAGTGTAAAATTATTCTCATTTTTCTGTAATTGGTCATCGTCGGATGAAAATTCACCAGATAAACTGTCCAGTGAGACCTAAACAGTCCGGGGGTGGGGGGTGGGGTCTGTAATGTATTTTCCCATTGTCCATGAATCGTCACACTATACTGCTAATATTCATTTGGCACTCCATACAGCCTGTTTTCTCACAGAGATTTCTCTGTAAGGAGTACTAAAACTAATCCTATTGATATTCAGTTTATAAAGCTAATGTGTTCAACATCATTTTTTTAAATTATATTTCTTTTAAAATAGTGGTTTAGATATCCAATATTGCTTATTTCTAATTGTAGGTACTAAGATAAGTCCCCCATTGCGACTAAAAAGCATAAGAATATAGAGGATTTACTATAACTACTTTCAGGTTTTCAGAAGATTAAGTGATATTGAACAGTTCTATCAGGATCGACATCACCACTGCATGGAAAATTAGTCTTGTACTTATATTTTACGCTATAAACTATCATTTTTAAAATTTCAGCATGTGCTTTCCTGTTGAAAGATGACATCACTGATATTTTAACTTTATTATGCATTTTTTGTTATACGTTCTAGTCCTTTTCAGCTTTACAATTATGGGAAATATTTCTACATTTACAAGTAAAGTTTTGAATTTAGCATTAATTCCTACTTGTGCATCAATTACTACAGAATGGTGAATAAATGTGATGATAGTAATCTTCCAAGAGAATCGGGTGGGTTCAGATCCCACTGGGGCTGACCTACTGGATTAGTCATGGTAGTATCACTACGGTAGGTAAGAAAGGTATATAGTAATATAACGTTGTTCTTGTACAATATTCATAATTTTTAGAATTTCAGTACAGTGCTATCTTGAACATAAATGTTATATATGTTTATGTGTTGTCTTGCCATTAAGTTTACAGTGTAGTATAAAGCGTTTGTGGAGATCGTCTCATGTCTGTGTACCTGTAAGTAGGTATTATGAGTGAAAAAAATAAGTGTTCACTATGATAGCTCGTACATTGCATGTTGACACGCATCACTAACAAAGCCCTATCCTCTTTTCTCTGAACGCAGTCTATCAGAAGCCTCATAGATGCAGTTGTACAACTCTCTCCAGTGTGAAGCACTTGAAGGATATACGCCTACATTTACTTTTGTATTTCATTCACAAGAATTATAAGTAAATACTACAACGAAGCCATAGTTCTGGTTTAATTGCTTTCATGCATCAGACAATAAACCTATCATGACCAGAGAATGAATCGTTGTCATTCTTTGTGGTTTTTTTTTTTTTTTTTGGGGGGGGGGGGACCAGACAGATGCCCCCCCACACACACACACACACTTGTCCAAAAAAATAAAAGGTGTGTTATATAGCAGCAGGGAAGGCGAACAGACTCTAATTGGTTCACCTGTATTTCGCCAAAATACGACTTCCTGGGGATCGTCAAAAATGATTTTAAAAAAATGCGATATTCAGCGTAAAACAACTTCGTCACCGACAAATTGATTTACGTGTTATCGCTGATAGTTTTTTTCTTCGATTTAACTTAAGAAAATATACGCGATAATGTCGGTGAAGCGCTGAGAGCATCGCCCTCCCTGCTGCTCAATTAAAACATTTTATCTAACCCAATTCGATACCGTGTTCGAGGATCATGTAGGTTTATCGTTACAAATCCGTGAGGAGTAATTTTAGCACTACTAAAGAAATTTTTAAATTTATTTATATCCATATCCCCGCTACACCAGGTTTGATGAATATTTCTCAGTGTATGAGTATCAACTCCATTAAAGACAGCAAGAATATTACAGTTATCCCTGATTACTTTTGGTATTTGTGTGTATCGCTGGGTTACATAAATGACATCCGTGTTTTTGTGTCTACCTCTGGAAAATATTCTGGCAGGATTTGATTGTTTATCCAGCATAATATCATCGTACACAACTAAATTGTTTATTGATCCGTCAATAGAATCGATACTTGGTGCTTCATTAATGTCGGTAATAAACTCATCAACATCATCTCCATCTTCACTTACCAATTTTGCACTTTCATTATAATCTTTTATTACATTATAACAACGTTGATCGTCTACAGATGGTGCTACCAAATATAATTTATCCCACTTCATCCATTTCATTATTAAATTAAGTAACAACTGTGTTTTGCCACTTCCAGATGGACCTATAATAATCATACGAACAGAATTTGGTAGCGCTGTGTGATGCTTAACTGGTTCTCGTCGTTTTGTTGCAGAAAGGTCAGTGATTTCCATTAGAATAATATATAAAAAGAATATGGATTTATATTGTGTGAAATGTAGAGCGCGCACACCGACAAGTGATCTAACAACCATTACAACAAAAAATAAAAGATCTGCGGTTACGGGCAAGTGTGAGCGATGCGGTACAAAGAAATTTAAATTTATCTCCACTGGCAAGTCAGGTGAAAAACCAAAGTCAAAACCTAAATCAAAGTCAAAACCAAAGTCAAAACCAGGGTCAAAATCAAGTAAAAGAAAAAAAGCAACACGGAGGTGGTATTGCAGCAAAATTAACAAAACTACCCGGGACTCCGTGGGCTAAATACCCAGGAGAAAAACATCTTCCAGGATATAGTTACTGCGGCCCTGGAACCCGACTTGATATCAGACTTGATGACCAGGATCAACCAAAACCAGGTGAAACTCCGATAAACGCTATTGATAAAGCGTGTCATGCGCATGATGTAGCTTATAAAAGTAAAAATCTACAAGATAACATCTAGCGGATGTAAAATTAATTCACGCGTTAAATTCCATCACTGACAAATCTTTTAAGGAAAAATTAGCTAGTTGGTTAATAAAATCCGCGATGAAAGGTAAATTAGCGCTAGGTGCTGGTAATTAATTATAATGGAGTCGATTTATTATTCCCCAAAAGGATATTGGAGAGGTAGCGCAGCAATTAGTAAACTTGCTGAAGCAAGCAAAAGTTACGCGCGATACTGCTAAAAATTGGTTATCTAAACAGGCAATATGGCAAATTTATCTACCACCGCCTAAACAAATTCACTTTGCACATTTTAATGTTAGTATGCCAAATGAAGTTCACCAAGCTGATATATTATTTCTGCCACATGATACTATTAAAATCCGAAGACGTCAAAATGCATACAAGTACGCGTTAACTGTAGTTGATGTTGCAAGTAGATACAAAGATGCTGAGCCTTTAACGACTAAAACAGCATCTGAAGTAGCCGGTGCTTTTGAACGAATTTATCAACGAGGACCTATACGATGGCCAAATCTGTTACAAGCTGATCCTGGTAAAGAATTTCAGGGTGCAGTATCATCATTGATGAAACAACATAACGTTACCATCAGACGAGGGCATACTGAAATTCATCGTGATCAGGCAATTGTTGAGCGATTTAATCGAACACTTGCTGAGCGGTTATTTGGATATCAATACGCGAAGGAATTTATTCAAGATAAAAGATCACGCGAATGGATTGCAAGATTACCAGGTGTGGCAGCTGCATTAAATAATGAAATAACTCGAACAACCAACATGAAACCTATTAACGCAATTGCCTAAAAACATATACCCGTACGACGTGATTTTACAGCACAACCAATACTGGGTGATGTTACTGTGAGATATTTATATGAACCAGGTGAACTTGAAAAGGGTAAGAAAAGAGCGACTGATCCTATCTGGAGTATCACTACACACAAGATAGCTAATATAACTAGATCTACTGGTAGACCAGCAATCTACAGGTTGGATTCAACTGCTCCTCAACGTGGATTTACACGTGAGCAATTACAGGTAATTCCCGAGGACACACAATTACTGCCTAAATCACTTAACTAGCACCAAGAGTGCCAGCACCTCGACTTCAATTACACTCAAGACAGGTCAGCATTACATTTTCTCGTGTATGACCAAGACGATTATCTTTTCTATCTACAGTAAATTGTCTTGAATGTTTATCCGAATACTGCCATAACATCATACAATTACAACTCGCACAATGATTATTCTGCTGTTGTTTCAGTGTCATGATAAATTCAACATCAAGGTCAAAATTGCGATTATTTTTTTTGTCACTCTGTTTGTAACCGGCTAATTTTTTTCTGATGATATCGCTGTTATTTTCATTATTAATTTCATCTGTTATTGACTCATCCAAGACAATCCTTCGCAGTTGAGATATTCTTCTGACTCTGGATACAGCCAAATAAACTAAATTTGACCACTCAGTACGATCATCCACGATCCAAACAACTGTATCAGTAATAGTTAATCCTTGAGATGAATGAATTGTCATTGCGTATCCTAGCGTCCACGGAGATTTGTTCATTTTTAATGCATCTTCAACAACATTAACATCAACTGTGACAATATCATTTAATACTAAATTATGTTTCTCGGTTTGTCCTGGTATATAAATATCAATATTTTGTAACCGCGTATCAGCTGGTTTATAACACAATGGCACTGGCAGTGTTGGGAATTTTTTCTTGTGTAATTGAAATAACTGTCGTTGTAGTGTGTCTCTGACTATCTTTCTACTTGCCACTATCAAATCATTTGGTTTCCATGTTTTCCAAAAGTCGTTCAAAGAGGTTTCTGAAATCACCTCGCGCATAATTTCACACTGAATTTTATTCGGTTGTAGTCTGATTAATGTTTTAAATTCTTTTAATTCTGCATCGAGAGATCTATGATCATCGGTCACTACTTCGTAATAATCCACAATTTTTTTTTTAACCAATCGTGTGGGGATGGTCCAACAAAAGGAGGTGGCTGACCGTGATCACCGCACATAATCGCAGCTGTATTTTTTGTTAATAACCAATCGAGAAATATTTGTAATGTTTCTAACGGTACTGTACATATTTCATCCCAAATAATAATTTTTGGAATATATTTCTCCCCCATTCGATCTGGAGTCCACACACCACCGCTGTATTTGAAAAAAAACTATGATAAGTACTAGCATTAACTCCTCGTTGTTTCATCTCCCTGGCAAGTCTGTGTGTTGGTGTTAGTACGATTATATCAAATAAACGGTTTTATGTCTGGATACGGGATCATATACAATTGGTGCACTCGACATTTCTGATAATTCTGATTTATAATAACTCTCTTTAATCTCAACCTCAGCGGATTCACAATAGCAGTGTAACATTTCCTTTTTATTCTCCATGAACTCCATGATTCATCATTGCTTATGAAATGAACTAATACTTCTGAATGTTTTTTATCGATATAAAATGAATCCGTAGCGACTCTAACTGCAGTATCAGGAAATTTATTTATCATCGATAATAAATTTATAGAAACATAAGCGAGCATCGAAGATCTTAAATGAGTATACTGAGGGGATTCTCCTTCGATATAACTAACAATAGTTACCCAATTTTGTTCCGTCAGACAAGTAAGCATCTTCCCGATTACAGAGTATATTTCTCGTAGTGGTATCAGCAATTATAAAATCCAATTCAGCTTCATCCATAATCAATCGTGAATGATGTCGTTTATGATCATATGCACCACCTTGAGTAAATTTACCGATTATTCTTCTCCCAAGATCTTTTGCGGTTTTTTCACTGTGGTTAAGTTTAAATTTAAGAATATCAACTATAACATCCTCAGATAAATTTGGATATTCCTATCTACATTATTCGAGACTGATACACTCCGGTGTTGGTAACCAAACCGAAGTTTGTTTTCGGTATGATATAATTGCTTCACTGACCGTCAACGATATTAATATTTTACTGTCAAGCATATATCGTAATAATACTATTGGTGCCCAACGTTTCTCCGAAAAATGTCTGCCAAACCAAACATAACAAATCGGATGAAGATTTATAGTGAATTCAAACGACGTTACACGAGCAAATCCTCTCAAATTAAAATCAGGTAATGGACCATTAATTGATACTCTGACCATCTCATGACAAGGATGACCAAACTTTGTAAAATATCCAGCACACTCGCCCATCCCAAGAAAACTTCCAGGATAACACGCAGTCATGTCTACAGAAATCATCTCACTGGTATTATACTGAGTGTTCCACAAACCGCCGTGTCCGTATTTGATTCAACTATTCTGGATATCTTCAAGAAATTCAGCGTGTGTTGGTCTCCGTGAATTTCTTTCTCGAGCGGCATGAGCAGCAATTGACGGAACTGTAAAACAATTAGTTAATAACTGCTCAGTATTATCTGAATATTTCTGTGCGAGTTTTCTCATTTCTTCGTGAAGAGATTCTTTACGATATAATTCACCGTTAGGTCTTACAAATTGATCATACTCACCTTCTTCGGAGCTTTTAAATAACCACACTGACACAGGGTCGTTTTTGCTTATTTGGCTAATAACATCAAATATTCCACCCCAAATACTCTCTGACGAGTAATATCTCACAACACGATTTCGATGAAATATTGTGACTGCGGTGGTCCACGCGTGAGAATTATGGTCAATAATTTCAATTGGTGCTCCTCTTGATTTATATTTTCATTCATATAAAACCTCTCCCGTTAATGTTTTTATTATCATTGGAAATCTTAATATTTTTTCTAACTCAGCAACATCGTTTATTGAAGCTCCTGTATCCTTAACCGATTCAGCCCATTTGTTTATTTTTTCATGTCGCAGATCAGTTAAGCCGTTTCCACGCTTAGCATTTTTAAAATGTTCTATTACTCGCTCGGCTACACAATTTAACTTTGACAAAGTCAAGGATGAAAATCTCATCGGAGTAAGTTTATTTATGTTGGGTTTTTTATCGGATAAATTCCATAAATGACCGCTGTTACAGGATACGCTCGAACGTAATATGGCCTGTCAATCCCGGTCAGCATTCCTGGTTTGGAATCTTTACTTAACAGAGCGGTTTTTCCATTCGCAAGGACAGGGTCACGTTTGTCACGAATAATCCAAGTATCATCATCCGTGCGCAGAATAAACTTTATTCTGAAATAGTATATCTGGTTGTCTTGATGAATATCAAGATAATCGATGATTGTTTTTGCTCGTGCATCATTCATTATAGCGTCTTTGATTTTGTCGACAGAGTCAGTGTCGGGTATAATTTTGAATGTAGACCACACGTTAGATGCTCCATCTTTACGAAATTCGTCTTTGGCATCTCTGATAATATCAAACAGATCAGTTAATACTCGTCTTCGCGAATCAGGGGTTAGTCTGTCAAGATCAAATCTGGAAGTCTTTCTGGGCTTGACTACAGATAATCTCTCAAACTCCTCCATATTATATTTAAGGCAAACATTTAAATATGAATCTACACATATAATGAACCATTGCAGGTGGCTCAAAGTAGGGTCTGTGACTGTTTGTAATAAATCATGCAAAAAAGAATTCTGCGGAGAACATCTCCAAAGCATTAAAAAAGGAAAGTCAGGACCAATTCCATGTCTGAAATGTGGTATTGGGGTCAGAGGTAAAACACAATTATGCGCAAACTGCGGGGATAAACGATACCGCAAGCTCAAGAGATATAATAACAAAAAAATAAAGATGATATATTGAAATGCGAGCGCGATTATATAACTAAGTTTTCAGACAAATATAAATTAGACAAATAATATTATTATAATGAACCAAGAATTTGTCCGACACCCTATCATCAAGAATTACGAAGCGAATCGTAATGGAATAGTTAGGAATTGCAGATTTAAAAAACCAGTTGGTGTTGTTAGTAATACTGGTTATCTAATGTTCAAAGATGGGAATAAAACTTATCTCTTTCATCGTTTCATATTCGAGGTTTATCATGGAGTAATCGAAGATGATCTTGTGATCGATCATATAGATAAAAACAGACTTAATAACTCTCTTCAAAATTTGCAAGCCATCTCACAGAGTGAAAATTCTCCACGAGGAAGTACTGGTAAATTTGTAAAAATTCCTAGGGTTGTCAGATCTCTCAACATAAGCACAGGTAAAGAAAAAATATTTAAGTCAATGAACGCGGCTAGCAAATATTTCGGTATTCACCGGATGTCAGTTAAATTTGTTGCAGAAATAGAAACAAATCAACGTTTTCATATAAATTTAATAGTTGGATTTCATTTCGTTATATAGATGTAGATAATGGAGATAACTCTGCAGCGGCTGTGTAAAAATTAATGACGCAGTTATCTCGAATCAAGGTCATTACCTGTAAATCTAGCGAACAAAACTAGAGATATATATATTTTTTTTACACAGCCAATTGTAACAACAGTCTATTTTCACCTTGCAATTGTCAATCCAGGTAAATATTTCGTCAAAGAGATTGCACAACACCTGTAAAAGGTGTATTATCCCGCGGCGAGTAGAACTACGTATGCGGCCATTTGTAAATACACACTAGCTAGCGACACTTCCGTGTTTGGGTTGTCAGTACAAATAAACGTTATCTTCATAAAATCAGAACTTAAAATCAATTCAGAGCTTAAAATCTAATTCAGAACTTAAAATCTAGTTTAGAATTGAATTCAACTGCCAAGCTCTATCAAGTTACCTATATGATGTTTATTAAATCTTATATTTTTCAGATTGCAATCAGTGGCGCAGTGAATAGATCACTTGACTTTCGTCTCTGTGACTTATCGCTGTCTTCGGACCGAATCTCGTCACGGACAGTTGGTTCGACGGGACCGATCATGATGTTTTTTTTTTATAAGATTGGGGGGACCCAAAAAGGGCCCTCGTGTACATATCCACCTCACGTTAAATCGTGGGGTGACGTTTTGTGTCACCCCAGGATTTAATTTCCAGGGGTGGATATATACATGAAAACACAGACAGCCTTCTGAATACTCTAACATTTCGCCTCGCTTTAGAGAATTCGCTGGAGGTATGTCTGTGATCCCCCCAAAAATAAACAGTTGCCTTGGATGCAGAAAGCTCTACGTCACATGGGTCTCACATTCAGAAAGAATGCGGCCAAAAAGAAATACGAAGGATGCCGAGAATCGATAAGAAACGATCTGTAAGACAAAAAGTCTGAAAGGACCTTCGTGAAAATACACAGGCCAGACCCATGATTTGAGAACCGCTCATCAAGAAACTGTTTATTTTTTGTTTTATTTTTTTGTTTTAAAGATATAATTTATAAAATTATAATTATATAAATATGAACTACGAAAATATTAACGAAGTAATTACTGCTATTAAAAAATTACAAGAAAATAAAATTCATATATCTGATGATTTAAATCCTGAAAAAATCATGTCTAATTTTGAAGCGTTACATGAAACCACATTAGAAGGTCGGTATATTTTGCCTGCTCAGTATAAATTTATAAAGAGAATACAAACAGCGTTGTATAAATCACTAGCTACAATACAAGAACAGCAACTAGATGAATTTGTCTCTCTATCTCGTGCCATAGAAAAAATCAGGTTAGCGTTATCTCAAGAATATGAGTCTAAAAAAATAATAGGCACTCGGGTACGGTCAGACCGTGAGTTAAATTCCTTTGATGAACTCAAGGATGAACTCAGGGATGAAATTACTGGGAAATGAGGTCAGGTACGCAGAAATGAAATTGAAAGTAGGCCTGGTACGTGGAAATGAAATCGAAAGTAGAAGTCGGTCTCGTACTGACAGAAAAAAAAATTGTTTTAGTCGTATTTTTTTAACCTATATTAATCTGACCTGCATCAATCCGATAGGTTATCTTCACTTGTATCCTCTGCATCAGGATTCGGATTAATTTCATCTACAGGGTTAAATAAAATGTCTTTAAGTTCAGTAGGTGTCATACACGAATGCGCGTAATTTAAAATTTGATCTCTATCACATGTGATTATACAAATACGTTTTTGCTGTAGTTCATCGAATTGTTCCTGCGTTAATAAAAAATCTTCATTACCGAATATATCAATCACCAAATCAACCGTGCCGACCGGGAGTTGTACAAACACCTTCTTGATATATTTCAGAAGCGCTTGTTTATCGTGAATAAAAACTTGCTGGTACATTATATGATACTCGTTTAATTAATTAAAAAAGTCTGTCAGGAATTCTTTTCATAGGTATTATTTTTTTTACTGAATTTGTACAGAATGGAGAAATTTAATCATTTTTCATGATTTTGATAGGTTTTTATCCTACGGAATAGAGAAATTGTCCAATTTTCATGATTTTGATAGGTATATTACCCTTCGGAATGGAGAAATTGGATAATTTTCATGATTTTGATAGGTATATTACCCTGCAGAATTAACAAAATGGACAATTTTCATGATTTTGATAGGTATATTACCCTTCGGAATGGAGAAATTTCTCCAATTTTCATGATTTTGATAGTACATTACCCTACAGAATAGAGAAATTGGACAATTTTTTCAGAAAAAAATAAATTTCTTATAATCCACATAATCAAAGTTTTTTTATTATAAGAAATTTTATGTTTTATGGAAAATTAATAATTTTCCATGACTATGCTGGGGTATTTGCCCTTCGAAATTGAGAAATTGTTCAATTTTCATGATTCTGTTAGGTATATTACCCTACGGAATTAACAAAATGGACAATTTTCATGATTTTGATAGGTATATTACCCTTCGGAATTAACAAAATGGACGATTTTCATGATTTTGATAGGCATATTACCCTGCAGAATGGAGAAATTGTCCAATTATTCAGTAAAAAATAAATTTCATATAACACTGTCAGGATTTTTTTTCAAGACTGAAAATCTTTAAAATTAAAAAAATCTTTAAGATTTCACAAGTAGATTAATACGCAAAGTTTCGTGTCTTAAATCCAGAAGATGGTTAGATTGGTCTGTTAGTTTGAAATTTATTCTTGATAACAGTGGATTATGACACTGCAGATAAACCTGATTAATCGGCTCTTGCACAATCAAATATCCAGGCGGGTCTTTCGGAGTGAATGAATAAAGAACAAATCCTTGCTGAGCTTGATTTGATACTGTGGTGTCCATACTGTAGCTGCCATCAATGACATCACACACAAGATTGACCGCGACCACTTCGGTTATATTTACGATGCCCGGAGATACATGCCGGCCTGTCCCTTCGGACTCATTATTGTGTCGGAGAATAGTTGTTGGTGGTAGTGTTTTTCTCCACGCAGCGAGTATGTCAGGAAAATATTCATCAATGAGATCATTGATAGATTTTCTTAATTCATCTGCATTATACCCGGGGAAATTTAAAATCTGGTAGTGTAGCTTCTGTCAACGAATATGCAGTTAAAAATTGCTGTTTAGAGATACTTTTCTCAGTAATTATTGCTCCAAGTAATCGCCGATGAATGTATTCCATGTCAAATACAACCTGATTTATTACTTCCACGCGTTTAATAATTTCGCTGCGTGAACTTGTTATATCAAAAAGATGTTCTTGGAAACTTTGCCGTAGTTGTTGCAGTTGTATTTTATGTAATTGATTAATTTTTTAAAATGCTCAGAGAGAGAACTTAAAGTTACTTTAATACCTGATTCTCCAGCTTGATATTTTTTAGAATCAAAATCCCATTCCATATTATCCTTGTTGAGAAATATAAATTTGTCATCCAATTTTGCTTGCTTTATACGATCCATATTTATCTTGTGTAATGATGAATCCAAATCATGATTCGAAATCTTATCCGTGATATAATCAGATTTTTTTGGTTCTGGTGGTATTGGTGGTGATGGTGGTGGGTTTTCAGGCCATCCTAACACTGTTCTGATCGAACTATTGTATATATCCACAGCATAATCTGGGGTGTTTATTTCGATGCTAGAAGACAGGGTGGGTTCATGAACAGTTATTTTAATCTTGGATTCTTTTCCTGTGATATTTTTTATTCGACGTTGTAATTCCTGATCGATTTCTTCGATTTGATAAGACCCCGTTGGTATTCCAATGACATCCCAGTCAGGAGTACCATCGGGTTTATTTTTATGGGCAAACACAAACGAATTATTCGCGGGTAACTCACCAAACGATTTTGATCTGATATTGGGCCAACTGTGATATACTCGTAATTGGGCTAGTACGATTTCTTTTACGGGAATTGCAGTTGGAAAATTAATACTAAATTCAGGGTTAGTCGAACTTACCGTTATCATTGAAATTCTCTCGAGCTCGATGAAGTAATTCCGTCATTATTGTTCTTGGTTGTTTTTAAATAGCGAGTGCAGTCTTCGTATATCTTAACCATTAATGCGAATTCGGAATCTGATATTTTTGTATCATCGATGCTTGACGATATCAACGACGATAATTTTGAGTATGTGGTTGTGGCTGTGTTTAGTTGCATGACATACTCGTGGTATTTTCTGCTCGTGCACGAGGATATTTTTTTCGCGATTATATTAAAAACCCCTGCGATGGCAGTTGATGAAGAGACAATTGTTACTACGATTGTTACTGGTGTTAGTGTTGATAATACTACTCCGGTAGATGCAACTAACGCGGATACTGAGTATACTAACGCATCCAGGATAACTGCTCGTCGTTTATATTTTTTTACTTTTAGGTTATATTTATCGATGAGGGTTTTTAACTCTGATTGCCATTCGCGCACTTGATCGTATCTATATTGTTGCGCATCTAATGTTGTCGTTGATGCTGTTAAGGACGTCATTTATTATCTTACGCAGTGACCAATTCAGGTGTTTCAGCTACGAATTCCAAACACCACCAGTATGAGGTTGCGGTTAATTTCGTATCGTCTGCTTCTAGTATGAATTCCTCTTCGGTTCCCTTGTTTAATATGACAGTCACAACCCCGGAAAACTTATCAGTGGAATGTCGCCAGGGGTATTTTGTAAATATCTCAAATTTTGCTGCACTGAACACAGAAAACCTGTACACGCCAGTGACTGTTGCGGTATATTTGATAGTATTATTTTGTTTAGACCATGTTGCAAATCCAGATGATACCGTGTATACTATGTTATTAAAATGACCAGGAGTAACCACAGGTGGGAATTTAATCAAACTGGTTTTGTTAACGATACCAGGAATTCCACTTACGATATCTTGTTGTGTTTTTTCAATCGTGTTAATGTTGGTTTTGATATCTTGCTGTGTTTGTTTGATCGTATTAATATTGGTTTTGATATCAGAAAGTTTTATTTCAACGGTGTACGGAGAACCGAAGAATTCTTCTGCGGTTTTTTGATGGCTTCTGCGAAATCTTCCAAAAGCGCCCACGTGAACGTCATACTCAGCCCGTAACGTGGATAATTTATTATCTACGGTACCATAGCTAATGTCAACATACTTTTTCGTTGCAGCATCTTCGCCGGAGGTTGGATCTCTTAAAACAACTATTTTATTCCCGTTCATGTTAAGTTCACCTGTCACTGTGTCACCGGTATTTTTTAAGCGATTACTTACACTTTTTGTAATTTCATCTCTGATGGTTGCGAACGATATACTTGAATCTCTGATTTTTCCGCTGTCAGTAAACACAGGGATGTTATCCGGGACAGCTCCAAGAACCCTGCGAACTATATCATTCCATTTGATATTACTGGTTTTTAATTTTCCGTATCGGTCCTGAAAAATAACAACCTCATCTGGGTCTATTCCGGTTAACGTTAAAAGATTATCAATTTCAGCTTTGGTCGCATATTTTGATAAATCTATATCAGTGAGTTTTATTTTTCTGTTGAGAAGAGATCTTCCGTAAATATCTACCATTATTCTCTTAAGGATTATTTAAATCGACTCGAGGTATACTCATGCACGACTTTGTGAGGTGGTTTGATTGATTTTGATATCGCAGTGAGAACATTTAATACTTCACGACCACATATCGGTGGATCGGTCAGTGTTTGTGTGGGTAACGTTGAATACCAAACTGGAGTTGGAATACTTTGCACATATTTCAGGAATTCTACTGGCGGAGCTGACCCATACGAATCGAAATAGATAATTCCACGTGGATCGATCGCGTAAGCATCCCAGTGAGTTCCTGGACCGTTATTATTATCAAGATTAATATTTCTGGTTTCTGGATTATTTGGTTGTTGTGGTAATTGGTGTCGCATAAAGACACCTTTGAAATTTTTTATATTTAACTGTTTAGCAGCATCGAGCAAATCAAAATTGGACATTGGTAGAAAACCAGTGGTTTTCAGAATCGTTTTGGGTTCCATGATGGCGGAGTTCCTGGAAGTCTGAGACCTCGTCCTTTTTTTTTTTGTATCCTTTTCAGTGGCTTTCTTTAATGCCATTCCGGCAGCTGTTCCAACAGCTCCCAACGCGGCGGCTTTAGCGACAGCTGGGGCAGCAGCAGCTATCAGTGCTGGTATGGCTGCGAGAAGTGGAAATATACCACCTGATTTAATCATATCTTTGATAGCTTTGGGAGCGAAATCAAGTTGAACTCCAGTTTTTGCTTGTTTTGCTTTATTGAAACGTTTTGTTGGGTTTTAGTTAATGACAGTTTATTTGGACCACCATTAGCGATTTGATCGTTTTTTAATGTTATTGCCACCCCACATACGCTCGCGCTGTTGGATGTAATTTCTTTATCTGACCAGAAGTCAAAGTAACATTAACGTGACTATATGACATTTTTATAATAAACGCGATTGATTTAATTGTCTTTGAAAACTACATGTTTTCTACTGGTGCATCAACGACTCTCATTCGGCCGCCAACACCTTCAAGTATCATTGATTTGTCACTAAGTATAACAGCAATTGCCCTGTAATTTTCATTTGAATTTACCATAGCTCTGAAGTGCACATCAACGACAGATTGCTTAACTAAATCGAGATGTTCCAGCGAAAAGTAATAAATCGGGTACAACCTTGTAAAATCTTGTTGTGATATTTGCAAACCAGTATCTATGTTTTGATCGCGTCCCATAAATGTCATCAAGCGATGATATGCACGTGCTACTTGGTTGTTTTCAAAATTCAGTGCTATATCCTCAGATGGTTCTTGATGCCCGTTTATTCTTAAAGACACTTCAGTGACGTTAAGATTGTCAAATACCATTGGATTATGTTCTTGACTGTTTAATCGGTTAGCCAGCTGAAAAGCAACAAAGATATATCTTGGAGCAGAAACACCTTGCTGTGATGATATATGCCAGGTGAATAAACCGTTGACAAAATTTTGATTACTGACGGTAGTTACTGTTAACCACGACAATAATGATTTACCACCTTGATCAATAAAAGAAAGTAGACGCTGTTCCTCAGTGGTTGAAGGAGTCATTACCGGCATCCATAACGCGAGTTTAAATAATATCATTTTACCATCAGCAGCACCGGCTTCTCGCCAAATAGCATCATTATCATTTTCTTTTCGATGAAGAACAACTGTGTGCTTGGCTCCAAAAATAACCTTTCTGACATTTCTGCAGAATCCAAAGATATGAGATAATGGAATTGCACATGAAAATCTTCTACGATTACCCTTTAACATTAATTTACGTGTATAAAAACCTAAATTATAATTTGGATTTAAACCTGTTACTGCAGGTGTTGGATTGTCACCAGCTGCGTTTCTCACATTACCTATGACATGAGAAATATGATCGGGGTGTTCAGAATTATCCTTAGCGAACATCATGGTTGGGCCAGCTGATCTAACATAATCATCTGAATATCTTGCTAGACCTATAATCGTTGTAGCAATATCAACATTATCCTGAATTGTTTCAATTTCTTTTCCGTCAATCATATAAGCAGCGTTTTTAAATAACGCCATAATACCATTATTAACAAATCCAACTTTAACATCAGCTCCTATTCGGTATTAGCGACAACATTTGTTACAAGTTCACCTGTGACTTCAATTAATACTTCAGCGGGTAAGAAATATCTACTTGTATCCTGAACTCGTAATTCAATTCGTCCACGTTGATTTGGATTTACTGCTTCATAAGAATAATACTGATAATCACGCACTGATTCATCCCTGAGTACTGGTGCATCCATGTCAAACGCTGTGTCAGATTGACGTTTAAACATTTTATTATAAAAATTATCGTCTAAAACGAAGACCACTTCCTGATATAAAACTTGTATTTTGTTCAACCCCTTGATTTATTAACTCTGCTAGTTTTTTTATTTGCGGCTTGATTTATTACTTTGCTGACATCTGCAGGCATCACTTCAGTGCTTGGTAATTTCACCGGTTGTGGTTTTGGTCTACGTATTAATCGTGCTAGTCTATCCTTGATTGCCAAAAATACTTTACTAGCAATATTACCGACAGCACCAGTAGCTTTATCACGAACAACATCAATAGCTTTCATTGATAATTGTTTTGCGATCGGTATTGCTTTGGGAGCTATTCTCGCGAATAAACCTTGAACAACATCACCAAATCCATCCCCGTAAGTTGCTTTATAGATCGGCAATCGCGAGTTTACCACGTAAACCGGTACAGATCCGCGATGAGAAGTGTGTATGATCATTTTATTTTAATTGTTATTTATCTAACAACTAATCTTTATGATAATCATCAACAAGTTAATTAACAAGTTCTCGGTAGATACCAGCATCCATAATACCACCTTGAAATAATCGTCGGCAAATATCAGCGGCTTCATTTATTATTTCTGGTGAATTATTTCCAGCTCGTTTTTCTCCTATGAGAACTTCTAGCCGTTGCACATCATTGATGATATTGTTGAGACAGTCAATAAAACCACTTCCTAAACCACTACCTTTAGGTATCGCACCTGATTTTTTCTGCTCATTTACCACACGTTTTTTAAACTCTGTATAACCAGAATCTTTTAAATCAACCTTCGAACCTGTAGAAGTAAAATATACCGAAGGGACCGAATGTGCAAGTTTTACATTTTCGATGTAATTAGGTTTTAGATACAATCCTCTATTCTCATAACCATGCGCAGCAATACGAAGTGCGGCATCCTCATTGCTAAGTTCTGAAAGAGCGCTATCAGTAAACATATCTTAAGGGTGAGGCGGTAAAGACACTTTTTGTGTTTTCTGTTTCTCAAGTTGTTGTGGTGGTTGAGGTTGTGGTGGTTGTTGTGGTGGTTGTACTTGACTCGAAGATTGAAATAAATATGCAAAATATCTATCTATTGCTCTAGAAAACCTAATAAAATCAGGATCATTACTTTTAGCTTTATCAGCATCATGTTTTATACGAAATATCCACTTATACCAGGTTTCACGGCCTACATAATCATTAACATAATCCTCTTTCAAAAGTACCTCGATTACTGAAACTCTCCACTGCAAGTCCAGCTAAAGCATCTAAATTTTTAACTTGTTTTATAGTTTTAATAGCTGTTTCTTGAAATTTATCATTTAATCAACCTTAACCCTAGCTTGTTCTGTTTCTGATATGTCTTCATGTACCTCTTCACCAGATTGAGCTTCAGTTATTTTAGCTGGAAGAGCTCGTAAAATTGCTTTGGTCTTTTTAGTTCTTTCTGCTATTTTTTTAGTCTCCTTAGCGGTTTGTTTTAATACTGGAAGAATACCTTCTCTTTCTTCACCTTCTTTAATATCTCCCAATAAAGCTCTTTCAGTAACCGCAGCGGCTTTTTCAGTAGCTCTTGTAATAGGTTTAAACAATTGTTCCGCACCCGTAGCGTATTCAACCTGGGCTTCTTGCCGAGCTTGTAATTTTTGTTTTACAGAATCTCTTACAGGGAGAAATTTTTCAATGGCTTTTAACCGCTCTCGAGCTAACTTGATAGAATGAGATTCTCCGATATTTGACATTATTTGTTACAGAATTTTTTAATTGAGCAGCAGGGAGGGCGATGCTCTCAGCGCTTCACCGACATTATCGCGTATATTTTCTTAAGTTAAATCGAAGAAAAAAAACGACTATCGGCGATAACACGTAAATCAATTTGTCGGTGACGAAGTTGTTTTATGCTGAATATCGCATTTTTTTAAAATCATTTTTGACGATCCCCAGGAAGTCGTATTTTGGCGAAATACAGGTGAACCAATTAGAGTCTGTTCGCCTTCCCTGCTGCTTATCTGTAATTGTGTCCCACTCAGATGTGTTGTTTGTCTACTTTACTCAAAAGATTTTCGGTCAAAAAGATTTTTAAAAATTTTGACGGGGTATTTTTGATTTCCCTAGTGTATTCTACAGGGTTGTTCATCCGAATAGGTTTCCATCACCTAACTCGGGATTCCTTCCCTATTCTTTTTAGTTGACCTTGGCTAGAGGTTTCCTAATATCCCATGTGTGCTATTTATGTATATGCTATATTGTATGTGTGCTATACTTTGTTTTTGTGTCGGGATAGCCATCTATTTCAAATTTTTCCCAGTTGTTCTAAGATCCTTATTATTGGATCAAATTTTTAAAATTTTATTTATTTAGTCTGGTTAGTTAATTTTGAATTTGGGCGAAGTAACAGTGCACTAAAGTTTTACAGAAGAAAAAAAAATTCCTAATGTATCATCAGTGCTATATGATGTGTTGTTCTTCGCATCACTAGTTTTGGGAAATGAGGTCAGCTGTATTCGGGTGGTGTTAATACTCTCTTTATTTTTTTATGTATATCTCCCAGCTCGAATTAGGCTGCCTCTTTTTATTTATTAGTTTATTGCCAAAGATTTTCTAAAGGGTTTAGATTCCCATTTAAAGAGGAAAATACTGTACAGTAAGGGAGCCGTACAGTTGAAAGGTATTACTATAAGAGGAGAAAGATTTGGAACTTGGTTTTCATGTATTGTTGTGTGAGTGTATTCCCTATGAGGACGTTTGTCCGGACTCTTTCATAGGCCTGTTCACTTCGCGTGGCGCCATGTGACATAGCCCTATGATGACATTATCACGTACTTTTCCCCATAGGGGTCCCTGTTCCCCATCTAAATAGTAATTTGATTTTAGGATAGACCCATAAAGGCAGACAAAGTACATGGAAAAATTTAATTAATTAAATTTTTGAGAAAAAAAACATTTAAACTTTTATTTTACATTTTAGTTAAGTTAATTGATTATCTTTGGTGTTTATCACTTGATCCTTGTTTTTAAATTAATATAGTTATCGAAAAAAAATTTACGTTCATACGTTATTTTTTAATTGTTATCACTTGGACACATGTCTTCATAGTTGTAATTATGTAATCCGTAACTTTTCTTAGTAATTGTTCATCAAAATTTCCATCTAAATATAATAATTGATTTCTTTTATACTTTTCTTTTTTGTATATTTCCATTATTAATTTAATCCAATCTTGTTTTCTGGTCTCACACTGTGCTATGGCATGATATTTGGTAAAACTGGCTACTTTGCACATAGGGCATTTCACATTAATTCGTATCATCCTCCTTCTCATCGCTACTTCACCAGTCAGCCATGAGTTATGGAGGTATTTGATGAGCATACTCTGTATTTTCAGTGAGTCGATAGTAGCCCAGTGTCCTCAGACCCTTTCCCAATTTACCCCTATATTTTCTTCCTCTAGTTTATTTTTTATCCTATGGGTTAAATTTTCTCTAATCCAATTATATGTATTTTTTTGTATAAATTTCCCAAATTTCTTTATTTTCCCTATATTTGCATAATAGTTCTTTTATGCCTCTAAATGTTCTTGGCACCCCTAGTTTTTTCACTAGTTTATTATTTTTATAAACATCTATCCTATTTTTCATTGAAAAACCAAACCAATAAATATATAAAGACTCCCAAGGAGTTGACGGTTGGCTTTTTAGATATTTGAATCTAATTAAAATATTGGTACATATTATTAAGATGGGACTTGGTAAGGCCAGTCCTCCCTTATTTTTAGATCTCTACAAAGTAGATTTTTATAGATAGTGTGTTTTAAAGTTCCATATATATTTTATAATTCCATTATCTTTTTTATCCAGTATTTTGTTGCTATATCTACAGAGTTTAGAAGATAATTTAGGTTTGAATATAAATAACTTTTTGCTACTTGCGCGCGCTCCATTAAGCAAATTGGCATAAGTGTCCCGATTTTGATATTTTCTTTTATTTGTTTTGTCACCTTTTTACAGTTTTCTTTTTCTTCGTTTTTCCCCAAGAAAATTCCTAATGTTTTTACTGTGTCCTTAATTAGGTGCGGGGTAATCCAGGGTGATTTCCCCTCCAGTTTTCTATTTTTAGTATTTCTGTTTTTTCATGGTTAATTTTTGATCCTGATGCTTTTCCAAATGAATTATATTCCTTTTCTAAGTGTTTAAAGGAATTTGGATCCTTAATAAAATTGGTACAATCATCTGCGTGTTGGAGCATCTTAAATTCCTCTTTTAAATTCGGAATTTTGATACCTTCAGTTCCTTTGTTGGTTCTAATTTTTATGCTTAGAATTTCAATTGCTATTACATATAATAGCATCGACAGTGGGCAACCTTGCCTCACTGATCTTTGTATATCAAATTTACCCGTTCTGTAGGCCGTCTATTTCTTGTATAGGGATGCCTTGCACTCTAAGTTTCGTCAAGATTTCCGCTTGACATGGGGAGTTTTCAATATCTCCGAAATTCAATGTATGGCACCCTTCAGGGTGAAAGGCAACTAGCCTTTGGTATCCCCCTACCTCATCAAACATTGTGTTGAAGTAAGTTCTCAGTTTCGTTCCTACTTGGCTTTCTGCCATGGGCTCGCGTTCTATCGCGTTTGTAGCCATTGCTGCAATGAGTGGTCAATTGTGCTCACTCTATATAGTCCAATGTTAGTAAGTCTCACACCAATATATATGAAAACCTTTGTTCCAAAACTAGGACAATAAACAAAAAATAAAGCACTTGATTCCTAATCACTGACTAGGTAAACTAACAAAACAATTTGCAAAAACAAAGCAAAGAGAAAAACATCCAATTTGAAATACAAAAAGCATAAATTGTGAAATATGAAAATGCAATTTGAAAAAATTGAGAATGAAAAAGCAAAAGTGAAAAAAACAATAAAGGTACTAGAAATGTAAAAGTGTGCTTACTACTCCATTCTATCCGGTGGATTTCCTGGCTGTTTGCTCTAACTAGATTGCAGTTTACATAATCGTTATCGAAAGCTTGCCAGTAGCTTCTCGTGGGTCGGTGGTTCTTTCCGGGGTTTTCCCGGGTTCTTCCTCCACCATTAATACTGGCCGCCATGTATAGCCTATCGTGTGCTGAAAAATGGCGTTAAACCCCACAACAACAACATAATCGTTGTCTTGTTTAACGTCTGCTCTCCTCAGCGTCGGGTTTTGTCATTCGAACACAATTCTACAATAGCACTTGAACTGTTTTTTTATTTTTATTTTTAAAAACTGGCTTTGAACAACTAAATGTGCAGATAATGGGGAAGGGGAGGGGGGCTTATAATGAGAGCTTCAGTACTAATGTTTTTAGGCTGTTAAACTTACAAGCGACCATTGTTGTTGTGGGGTTTAACGCCATTTTTCAGCACACGATAGGCTATACATGGCCGCCAGTATTAATGGTGGAGGAAGAACCCCGGCAAACCCCGGAAAGAACCACCGACCCTCGAGAAGCTACTGGCAAGCTTTCTCACATACCCACATTTGCCGAATCCTAGACTCAAACCCACGCAGACAGAAGTGAGATGGCAGTGATCCGTAACGGAGAGCGCTTTAGACCACTCGGCCACTCGAGGCCCCTACAAGCGACCAGGGACCACGTATGAATCAAGGGATTATGATGGTGTTATATATATATATATATATATATATATATATATATATATATATATATATATGATCCGCGGGCCCGTAGTTAGGCCAGATGTAGAATCCTATTAACTATAATTGATTTTATTCGCCTTAGATATCCAACTGAGGTGGATAAAATAAATTATAGTAGGATTCTACATATACACAAAGGTGTAATAGTATATGCATTTTCATTGGTCACTTGCGGAAATCATGGCGTCTTCATTGAATACATAAACCTGTACTGTTTCTGTGGATTATAAAGCAGAGATGCCACTTCCTAAAGATAAAGCATTTCGTGGAAGAGAGAAAAGGTTGATTGTTTTAAATATTAAGTACAATATATTTAGAGTGTGATTTCGGGCGTGAGTGATTTTAATAGCAGAAGCATACCCCCTCCCCCCCAAATATTTCCCCGACAGTGGCATGAGGGGAATTTTCTGGCTGTGCGTACAAACGTTAGTGCGAGTCGGGGTAGTTTTTAATATAACCAGAGGTCTCACTAGGATTTTAAAACTAGGAGTCCAGGACTCCCATTTTGGTAAAAATAGGAGTCCCACCATATAAAGTTGCAGTCCCTTTCCTATAGAATCAACACGGACGTGAGTGCATCTAGTTTTAGATGGAGAGGTTTTCGTACTGTAATCACTCACTATAATATAGCTTCTTTACAACAGTCCATTGACAGGATCGCAGATTTATGGTTTATTTATTTGTAAAAGTACTTGTAGTAATTTTAGGCAAATAGTATCTGATTTGCTGTTTTTTCCCGTATTTTCGCAAATACGTGTCAAGTCAGAAAACAGCTTAGACCTTAAAGCGAATCTCGCGAATTTCACAATATAGCATTGTCCCATACGTTTCTGACCTACATAATTTGTATTTTATTTTAAAGTTAACTCTTTAATAAAATAATAAAATAGGCTTTGGTTTCAATGATTTTAATATTATGAATATATTTGCCCGATGATTTAAGAAAACAGACAGTCTAATAAACTGGTACATCCCAGACTTAGTGAAGTCCGCCATTATTTCCCGTTAGGCCTCCTGGTTCACTTACAGTTTCAAACTAATTTGATGACGAAATAGTGTATAAGAAGCAGTTAATATATAACCAGATCACCGATTCTGATCTTAAAACACAAGTTTGTATGTTTTGTCATCAAAGGATATCATGCAGGAAATTGATAGTTGCTACCTTACTCGGAAAAGGGTTAATGGTCAATCAGCTATCAAAACATAATGCTTTTGAATGAGCAAGAGTTTGTCAACGTAATTGATATAAAAACAAGGTCTAGCTATTGATGCTTTGATGAATACATTTTGCTACAACACTAGAACTAACTGGGCTAAGGCGAGGGGCATCTAAAAAAAAAATGGTATGGTCAGTCAGTGTACCTGTTAAATAATCACAGGGCGAAGTCGTTTTTGCTTTTATAACAGAAGAAGGCGAAGTTTACATTTTTAGGCGACTTGTCACCCACTTATGAATGGCATTTTGTCTAAGTCTCAACATGTCTTGATTATGAGGTCACGTGCACTGCTTATTCTGCTACATTCAGAAATGAACACAATAACGAAAGCTAAAGTTGCTTATTTGATGTACTTTTATAAATGGCCACATGTACATCTCTGGGTCTTTCTGACTCTGAATTCAATCACTGTAAATATCAGTACATTTTCCCACCTGGCCGCCAGTCAGAGCCATTGGACTTGATGCCCCGCTATTGCATCATGTTCTTTTTTATGTACTCTTATAAAATGGCAACATGTATGTATCAAGGGGTCTTTCAGTCACTGAATTCTGTCATTGTAAATATCAGAACAGCTAATTGATCAACACATTTTCCCACAAAGCAGGTGGCTGAAGCAGGACTGGCAAGTCTTTGAATTTTGCCGCACACATATTACATGTGTACGTACGGAGGACTCCTGCCTCAGTGATTTTCTGCGTCCCAGATCAAAAATTAGCATCCAAATACACGTAATTAAGCGTTTCCGAGATCTCTGATAAAAACGAAAGGGACATGAGTAAAATGATACAACAGGGGTCTCAAGATAACTTTTGGCTTAGGAGTCCATGCACTTGTTTCATTAAAATTCTTTAAGACTTTAAGATTCAAAATTTGAATACTGGACCTTATAATTTTTCTGACAATATTGGGATTTTTTTGAATGAGAAATAACTCTTGTGTTAAAATTGTATAACCACGCTGTCTAAATTTCCTTAAAAGCTAAATGACTTTTTTTAGGACTCTTAGGCCTATAAATCAGCCCCTCACCCTAGTCCTACAATGTAAGACATAGCACATGTTTTTGTTTTACACCTATGTCTAGTCCTACAATGTAAGACATAGCACATGCTGGTTTTCTTTAAGTGCTATGTCTTACTATCCAAATAACGACCTTGTATAGCGTGTTCCGATGTCATTGACATCGGAATGAGTAATCAAAGTTTCAGGAACATCTCACACACTTGGTAGCCTATATCAACACGCATCCACTAATTTATGTGTAATTAATATACTTACTGTGCTGTCTTTATCCTGGTGTAATGAAAATGTGATACTAGCAAATGGGCGCATTTTCACATTACGTTGACATACATTTGAATTTGTCACAATGCGACGGTTGTCTAGGTATGCCAAAGTAAGTTCAAGTAGGTTCATCTTGGGATATGTTTCTTGAATGAAACAAAACATTACTTTACAGTTCCAATAGGCATTATATATTTTTATTCGTTTTATTAAAGAATAATATTTCAGCTTAACCAAATTTCGGCATTCCTGACTTTCATCGCTTTCCAGTCAACTGAAATGTAGGCCAATGAAACTTTAAAACAGGTCTATTTATTTTGTGAGAATTTGAATTTATAGAGAAAAGACATCAATTAAGTAAAATTTGACTAAAACATTATGACTTTACTTTGTAATCAAAGAAGTATAGAGAACAGGAATAATATAGCCATGTATTTAACTTTGTACAAAGTTTATATATAGATCAATTTATGTCAGACAATTTACAGAGTTATCAATAAACGTGCACCATCAGGTTTTTGATGCTTGAAATTTAAATTTGATCCATTTCTGATGTGCAATTAAGTCCAGGTTATTTGAGCTTGTGCCACATAATAACCTCGGAAGATCAGTGACTGGTTGTACCCTTGTTTCTGCCATCCCAGGCTTTTGTTGTTGTCCTAGCCTTTTCTGGCATGGCCTAGGATTCATCTTGATTGAACTACACACCACCAGTAACAGAAACATAGTGTAATTGTGAAAGACATATTTCCAGGATTTAGCACTATCATGCTTTCTCTGACTTTGACTGGTCCAGTAAAACAACAAATCCTTAACCTCCATAACACCAGGCAGATGTCCATTGTACACAGGAACACAGATATTGGAGCTAATAACACTCCTGGAAGATATGTTCTTCATAATTAGAGTTAATCCCTCATCTTTTCATTAATTAACTACAGTGTAACATATGTACAACCCCTGCATTGCTATTCCAACTCCATCACAAGGTGTCCATTGTTTTTTATCTACAAAAATTATTTCCTCAAAACTGAATGTCTACTGAAAATAGTCACACTGTAGAGTGCAGTGCTTTTATTTTGTCTCATTCTAGATCCCCAACATTCAGAAGGAAGAGACCCCCATCATCTGGAAGACACAGATCAAGATCATTTTCTCCCAGGCATAGATCCCTACTAAGGAAGAGGTCAAGATCAAGGTCACCAAGGTCAAAGAAATATGGACGGTCAAGGTCACCACAGACCAGGACAAAATCTCCTAGAAAGCACTCTTGGTCTCCTAGAAGGTATGTTTGTTTAATATAGAGTGAACCTCCTCTTATGATGCCAGCTTTTATTAAATGAACAGGTGGCTATATACAATGGATGCCAGGGTTCATTCAGTGCTGTGCCCTTGCATCA
This sequence comes from Sinohyriopsis cumingii, assembly GCA_028554795.2. Lineage (NCBI taxonomy): Eukaryota > Metazoa > Mollusca > Bivalvia > Unionida > Unionidae > Sinohyriopsis > Sinohyriopsis cumingii. The sequence goes on from CM068837.1 coordinate 94,927,800, forward strand.
GTGACCCTTATGTCAAATTTGGCATAAGACTATTCCCTCCATTGTGCTGCTAAGGCACATAACAGACCAAAGAAAATAAATAATTGAGATCATTATGGAGTAAACAGAGTACATCCAGTGATTACTAAATAGAGTGTGCTTATTACTTAAGAAGTACAAAATGATCAATTTCATTTGCTGGCAGAAGTGTCTTTCAGATTTTGAATAGGTTGGGCACCAGTTGGGTACACATGGTCCATGATTATTGATGAAAACACCACTGCATTAATTTGCAAACAGTAGTGTACATGAAGTTTAATCAATAGTGGTGCAAGATTGAGAGTTTGAAATCTCCTTAATGTCAGTACTGGGGGCCAGAATAAGCATAATAAAAAAAACTTGGTGTAAAAACTGGTCAATTAAAAATGTGGGGGTCTGTAAGTGTGAGTGTATATATATAATATGAATAAAAAATATCACACAAGTTAGATAATTTTTAATAAATTCTCAGTACATGCATGCACACATCCATATGCCTGCATGCATGCACACACACACACACATGGTAAAAACCTGTCAAAAGCAACAACCACTGAATAAGGCAAAAGTGGCTTTTGTATGCAAGTGAGCTCTATACACTGATTCACCTTTCAGAATTGCTTTTTGAACAATAACATGCACTAGTTGCAGTAGAAGTAGTAGTAATAATAATATTTTTATTTCTTTATCATGATTGTTTTATGCACACTTTTCAACAAAATCTTAGAACGAGCATATACATGTGTGTTGTTCCCACCCAAATTTGTTCCATGTAAGATTAATATATCTTGCTCACCTTTATCAATCTGATCAGGGGCCCCAAGTGGTCTAAAGCACTCTCTGTTACGGATCACTGCCATCTCACCTCTGTCTACGTGGGTTTGAGTCTCGGATTCGACTGATGTGGGTATGTGAGAAAGCTTGCCAGTAGCTTCTCGTGGGTCAGTGGTTCTTCCCCGGGTTTTCCCGGGTTCTTCCTCCACCATTAATACTGGCTGCCATACATAGCCTATCGTGTGCTGAAAAATGGCATTAAACCCCACAACAACAACAACAACAATCTGATCAATTAAATCACTGACTTGAAATAATCAGTGATCTTTGTTTTGTGCACCATGACACATTACTGATTTCATTACTGATTTACAGCTTGCATATGACTGTAAAACAGTGGGCCTAGAAACAGCTGTTCACACTTCAAAACAATATCTAGATTAGCCAGTAACTCAGTTTGTAGAGATAAAAAGATAGTTTTTGTGAGAGGCCTGTAATAAATAGGGAATGAAAAGAAGCCACATATGGCTATTTTTTTAACCCATGAACCAAAATTTTGCCTGCCTTTATAGACAAGTTTAAATATTGACTAACCTCTTACCCAAATGATAAGAAATGTAAAGTGTTAAGAAATGTAAAGTGTATCTCTTGTCAGAGATGAACTTTATCCTCAGAGACAGCTTTAATTCACTGGCAAATAGCTGAAGATATCAAACTATGCTTGTCGCACTGGTATGAAAAGCAACTTGTGTTTCTGCTGCAATAACACAATTATCCTGTTTGTCTGTCTATAAGTTGATACTTTTTACTAGAAAATCTAGGCTTTGTCTTATACTCCATAACAACTTATATATGGATTATGTTGATTTATCGTACGTCATGTAATTGTTGTATGTAAGAATATTTGTTTTCCAACAATACAAAAAATAATGTGTTCACAATAAAAAAAAATTGTTTGGGGGGAAGAGATTGTGTACAAAACTAAAGGACCCACATTGAGAATAATTTTAAAATACTTACATCAGTGTATCCCCCAGGGGTGTAAAAAGAGCTAAAAAATATCCATTGGTGTCAGAACTGGGGGTCAGATAAAAAATGGGGGGGTCAAAAATGTTCTGATAAATTTTCATCTGACTCATACTTTTTCAGCTTGAAATAGGATATGCAACTTGCACAACATACTCTTGCTCTCTCTGTCTCTCTCTCTAAACATACAAATAAACCAACATGCACAATTAACAAACAAATGCATTGTCCATTTAAAGAATAATTTTATTAGTTCATTGTTTTTTTAAAGTCGTACTTTTAACAATCTCTTTATAATCTTTTTTATAGACCTAGACATTACATACAAACCAATACAGAAGCCTAATAAATCTTTTTAACCAGATGGCAGTTAATTTACTGCCTGTCATAAAATGTGTACTATCATCAGTTTCATTGTACTTAATTAAAACAAATTTATCCAGAAATCAAGGAGGCTAATGATTCATCTTGTTTCTAAAAAGTTACACTTGAACTTTAAGATCTTTCTTTTTTGCAGCCAAGTTAAAAGGCAACAAAATCTGCAAAGACCCCCTGACTGTAATCCAAATAAACGCATTTGTCTTGGCAAGTTTACTGATTTCCTTGTTGTGAAAGAATGTCTTGGATTATAATGTGTTCTCCAGATATCTTATGGTGAACAATTGCAGATTTTTTACAATTCTTAATCCCTGTCATGAAAGGATTATTCACTTTTGCAGTCTTCGCAATCACGCGATCAGAAGTCACGCTGGTAATCCTAATGCATGTACCATATTCCAGTCAAGGGAATTATTTTCTCCATTTTTCATTGAAGTTAGATCCACAGTTGCTCTTTTGTGTTCTGCTTCTTTCACTTTTTTCGCTAATGATTCTTTGTGCACAACATTTTATTCCGGAGATCACTTTCTAGTGCAACAAGCATTGAGGTTAAACATCAAGATGACATCTTGCTGAGCTCGATGGAAATCGTGTGAGAGCTTGTGAGATTAGGAGAAGCTACTCCATCATAACATTGCCATTGCTAGTCTGGTTCCTTATTTCGTATGTTCCCTGTCTTGCACTCCGCTGTAAGAATAGATGTGCGCAACACGGAGTAAACAAAGCGGGGACATAGTCAATGCCTATGCTCGAGGTATACATGACGCCACCCCTTGTCCAATGCATTGGATATTAAATAAGTCCTCCATTTGCATGCAATAGGTGTGCGGCAAAATTCAAAGACTTGCCAGTCCTGCTTCAGCCACCTGCTTTGTGGGAAAATGTGTTGACAATTAGCTGTGCTGATATTTACAATGACAGAATTCAATGACTGAAAGACCCCTTGATGTACATACATGTTGCCATTATAAGAGTACATAAAAAAGAACATGATACAATAGCTGGGCAGCAAGTTCAAAGGCTTTGACTGGCGGCTGGATGTGAAAATGTACTGATATTTACAGTGATTGCATTCAGTAATACCCAGAGATGTACATGTGGTCATTTATAAAAGTACATCAAATAAACAACTTTAGCTTTCGTTATTGTGTTCATTTACGAATGTATCGGAATAAGTAGTGCACAAGAATCGAGACATGCTGAGACTTAGACAAAATGCCATTCGTAAATTTGGATAAGTATTTTGAGGTTAAACGGCAAACTTACGAAGATTGTAATGAGATTCAGAAGAGTGCTAAAGCTGCAAGAATTCGTAGTTCGGATAGGACAGTAGCCAAGTGTAAGAAAGTGTGTGATGCCTAGCTTAGTGTCTGGGATAAGTCCTTACTTGGGTTGACAAAATATAGTATCACTGATGGACGAACAAGAGCTATTTAAGAGGTACATTGACTGACCATACCTTTTTAAATGCCCCTCACCATAGCCCGGTTAGTTCTAGTGTTGTAGCAGAATGTATTCATCAATAGATCAGTAGCTAGGCCTAGTTTTGATATAATTACGTTGACAAACAAACTCTTGCCCATTCACAAGCATATGTTTTGATAGCTGATTGACCATTAACCCTTTTCCGAGTAAGGTAGCAGCTATCAATTTCCTGCATGATATCTTTTGATGATAAAACATACAAACATGTGTTTTAAGATCAGAATTGGTGATCTGGATATATATTATCTGCCTCTAGTACACTATTTCATCATAAAATTAATTTGAAACTGTAAGTGAACCAGTAGTCGGGGATGTACCAGTTTATTAGATTGTCTGTTTTTGTAAATCATCAGGCAAATATTTTCAGAAAAATATATAAATCATTGAAAGCAAAGACATGGTATTATTTTATTAAATATTTAACTGTTAACTGCAAATTATGTATGTCAGGAATGCATATGACAATGTTATGTTGTGGAATTCACAAGATGCGCTTTAAGGTCTAAGCTGTTTTCCGACCTGACACGTATTTGCGAAAATACGGGGGTAAAACAGCAAATCAGATACTATTTAACCATTGCCTAAAATTACAACAAGGACGTAGACAAATAAACCATAAATTTGCAATCCTGTCAGTGGACTGTTGTAATGAAGCTATATTAAAGTGAGTGATTAAATTACATAAACCTCTCCATCTAAAACTAGATGCACTCACATCCATGTTGATTCTGTAGGAAAGAAGGGACTGCAACTTTTGATGATGGGACTCCGATTTTTACCAAAATGGGAGTCCTGTAGTCCTAGTTTTAAAATCCTAGCAAGACCTCTGTCATTTAATACCAGAGAGTAAACAGTTGTTTTTAATTACAATTCATGATGCAGTGTGGAACAAACTGTACTGAAAAAGGCAGGTTGAGGTATTAATCTGGCCTCATCTTATACTCAGCATTGACATGAATACAGATAATGGATGGAAAATCTACAAAATGTGAAAAGTTGACTTATTCTCTGCATTAACTTATAGACCAGCAAATATGGTACTTTAAGATCAGCAATATCATATCGTCTTGTTTATTCGAGGAAATGACTGATGTTGCTGTGCTTCACAACATTGCAGTCTTTCTTCAACACATATCCCGATGTTACATATATCCTTTTCATATTTTATTTGCATGGAAGGTAAGAATTTGGTTATTTAAAGGTCCCCTCAGGTTACCTTGCTGTATCCCGTTCCTTAGCTTCTGCTCAGTTTACTTGATGATGCCCTATTTATCCTCATCAAGGCCAATGAATTTGATGTGGAATCAACTCCTTTGACACTTCCTGTCAGGTCTATTAGCTACTCTCAGTTGGATGAAGAATAGGAGATTTGATCCTCCATTTTGGTAAAGATCATGTGGCAAAACACAGCCTGATATCCTGCATCTCCCTCTTTCATCCACAATAGAGGATATTCTGCTAGAGCTTCTCTACAGGCGAAGACAGTGTTTGGCATTTTAGAGGGTCAGGGTTCTTATTAGATTTAAAACTGATGAGTCATTAGACCTTTGTCTCTAGAGCCAGAATGAAAAAATCTCAACAGTCAAAACTGTAATCGCAAGAGTCATTTGTTTTTTAGTCATGATCTTGTTATTGGGATTGTTTATTATCATGGAGCAAACTGATCCTCGAGATTTCTTGCCTCGTGTTAAATAAAGCCAAACACTTGTACAGTATTTTGTAACTGATGCTTAAGATTTCTTTCAATTTCAGGAGATTTATTCTCCTTCTTGCAATTGTTACCAGCTATCAAATTGTTACAAAATAGTTTGAGAGTCAGAATGATTATTACTAGCAGGTAGTTTATGAAAATGAGACAGGAAAGAAACTCTACTTCTTGAGCCTTTGTGATTAATTAATATAAGCGAGTATAGGACAGTTTAATGAAGAATGAAGAGGTGTATATCTTGTACTTCACTGCCAAGATTTGATTGATTCACAAAATAATCACTGACAAGTGACCACTGATGGCATAAATTGTGATTATCAAGTTTCACACTTTCCAGGCCCACAATTGTTTTCTAGTCCAGATTTCCCATTCAATAATTTTGTTTTTGAGAAATATGGAGAATGTCTACTCTCAGCATTAGAATGTGGCAATGACAAAACAACCATACTCATCCTGCAAGAAATTTTAAACTTGAGTTTTTCTTTGGCTGGGTTTTTAAAGTTGCTGACAATATTCCTTGTGAAAATACAAGATTTCTCATCATGCTCAGGGTTAACACAGCACCTTGAAAAGTATTTAAATATCAATTCATCCTTGAAAAGTACTTGAAAATCATTTTTACCCTGAAAAGTACTTGAAAATCATTTTTACCCTGAAAAGTACTTGAAAATAAGCCTCAGTTCTTGAAAAATGTAAAATTAATCAACAGACGAATGTACCAAAGTTCCTTTTCATACTATTATGTCATGTAATCTATAAAAAAAAATGTTTGCTATTGTGTGGTTTACAACACATGACCAATCAGATATTTATAATTGCACGCAGACATGATAGAGAGAATTAAAAAGTGCATGAATCTTTTCCAATGATCATTCTTTGTTGGTTTATTTTCTGCAGCAGCAGTACATCTTTGTACTTTAAATTATGGTGAATCAGCTGTTCAAACTCTCGAGACAAAAGGGAATGAAAAATACACACATAAATGGTCACAATTTGTTCTTATTGTATGTTCAAGCTTCCAATTTTTGGCATACAATTTACAAAGTCTGCTGGAAGTCTGTTGTTGACTTTTTCAGCATTGTGACCAGACTTTGGGCATAAATTACAGCCATATGTCTGTTAACAGAAAAGCTGCTTTCTTCCAGTGTACTTTGTTAAGAAGATAATAAAAAAAAATTTAGTAGCAGCGACACGTGGCATACTTTTCATGGCAGATGATTTTAAGAAGCTGCATGAATGCATCATATCATGCATTGAAGTTATTCCAGAAATCGACTTTGCCTGCTGCAGACACCTTCAAGTATGCATAAATTATGCAAATCGCTATATACAAGGTTAGCCGAAATGTTTTCATGAAGTGTGTTGGAGAGAGAGGGCGGGCTTTGTGAGCCTCTGTAAACTCTGATCGCAGAAGCTACCAGAAAAATCGCCTTTGTTACACAAGCCAATGCATTGAAGAAAGAGAAACTGTACAAGCAGGCAGAAATGGAAACTATAAAAAAGGAAATTGCTGACCATGTTAAAGAACTTAGTACTTAAAAAGTCAGTGGTTGTAGTGTGGTCATGTGTGCAAATTATATATTTGAGTGTAGAATTTAAAGAAAAGATTGTGACTATTATACTTTTTCTACTTTTTATCCTTCCATTGTATTTTGTTCTTTATATGATGATTTGAAACAGTCATGCAAACAGACTCAGATCCTCTAATAGTTGTACTTTACTACTTGTAGTGATGTTGGAGTTGAGAATTTAAAGAACTGTTGAACTTAGTGTATCTTATTTGCTACATAATCTCTGGGCTTTTTGTTCTTCATATAAAGATCTCAATTCTTTTTTCTTAGAACTAAGTGTTTTTATTCTCCTTAGATTTGGTTTTTTATGTTCTCTATTATAAAGTTTCAAGCCTATTGCACAAAAATTAGAAGCACCTTGGTAGGAAATTACAACATTCTCACTAATCCTTTAAATGGCCATTGATAAATATACCTAAAGTGCACAGGGCATCTGGGTCCTTGAAAAAATTAGATAAATTCCTTGAATTTTGTCACACCAATGGTCTATGAACCCTGATGCCATGTGATGCTTGACTGTGTGTGGGTACAAATGTTGTACCTGCAACAACAAAACAAGTATTTTGTGAGCTAAAACAAATATATAGAAATTGCCTTACATTTCAGACATGGAAATTAATCTTTGCTGTAGAAATTTGACCAGATGCATCTTGCCAAAGTTATTTCTCCTTCTTTGGCAACTGCTGTATTTCATGTAATTTTTCATACCCTTTAACTTTTCGTAAACAGTCCAGTTATCAAAATAATAATTATTTAAATGTATCATAATTTTCCATACATATCACTTTGTATTTTTGAAGATTTACATTTGCAAAAAAGATCGAAAATACTTTATTGCCATTTTGCTGTTACAAAAATTAATAATTAATTGTTGGTGAGAAAATACAATGATTGATGCATAATCTTTCTTCCTGTTATTAACATTTCTAAGGATGTTTATTAACAACTGGACAAAGGAATTCACAGAACATACCTTTAAATATTATCATTAATTACCGGTAGTTCTTTTTAAGTCTGTCACCATAACAAAACACCATGTGCACTTTAAAATGAGTTCGGAAGCCCATTGATGTTTTTTTTTCTAATACAAATTACATCTCAGTAGATGCTAAAGTGAAGACCACAGACCATTGGTCAGCTGGGCTTATTGTTTCATTATAGTCATGCAAACATAACATATAAAATCTTGTCATTTTCTATCGTAAATTTGAAAGTCTCGGACTCCATTAAATCAATTCGTATATATATATATGCTATCTTTTAAGTGCTTGTACTGTTTTGACTTGGATATAATTAACATTTTATTGCAAATCTATTCTATGATATACCCCTCTGTTGTTATCTTTATTGGCGAATTCGAATAACAAGTATTGTGTATGATCGCTTGTCCTTATAACATCTGATGTATCAGGGTTGTTACTGTCTTTGACAGTTTGGGGAAAATGACGTAGCATTTTCAAAGCCTTGAAAGTTACCCTAAGGTCTTTTAAAGTCTGTGAAAATTTAAATTAACCCAATCATTTTTTAAAACAGCATCTATACTAGTGCATTTAAAGCAGTGCTGATGTCTTTTAAGAGAACAATTTATTTTGAATTAAAAATGATGTATAAGTTACATATTTCTGAAATAACAATGAATGTTAACCTATCTTCCAGATCATCAAAAAGCGAATTTTAGGAAATTAATTATAGTTTGGATTTCGTCGTTAAACAATATAGTATTTTGCATTCGTTGTTTTCTCATATAACCTGTATACAAAATGTTAGCGAAAATAGGTCTTGGAAATTTATGTTTGTAGTTTTTGAAAGGTTGGGAAAAGTCTTTGAATTTATCATTCAGAATTCTGTATGAACCCAGTGTATGGACAATGGATTCAATAGCACATTGACAGATTGTTATTTCTCGAAAGGGAGCTTCATTTCCCTACTGGTAGGCTCACTGATTTGACCTCTACTGTCAATTCTTGCCCTCAGTCTGGTTTCAACTGGAATAACAAAAGTGCTTAGCATGTTTAATTACCATGTAAATAACACTTCATAGCCATGTGGTTGTTGTGACTATGTAGATCATAATTTAAACAAGAATAAATTGTTGATTTAACAGTGTTTTTTGATATTGGTCCTAATACATGAGGATTATCACAGTCATCAGGTAACTGAAAATACAAGTCTTTTTCTCATTGCAAAAGCTACAAATAAAAACTGCAAAAGCTGTACTGTTATCATTTCTTGCCGATTATGCCAATACTGCGTGTAGCTGATTATTAAAGTTGCCGATACCGATTATGAGACCAATTGTTTCATTATTATTTGTTTTATAACAATGACTAGTTCAGAAACATAAACCTATTAGTATAAATGTATTTTGTCGTGTGAGTTATAACAAGGTTGTTTATGCGGCAAGTGAATTTGATCTTCTTTACAAAAACAAACAGAAACCGGACAAGAAGTACATTGCAATTTATAGAAAACAATGTTCACACAAACATAAAACTTAAAACTTTAAAACTAACACTGATAAAACATGGTTTGCCAATTTGAGATATAAATGAATGAAAATGTATTAAGCTAGTCTTTTAACTTACATTCAGTGATGCAGGTTGCCATTACTAGATTTAAAAAAATAGCTAAAGAATGTTAATAACGATAGCCCAGTAATAATTAAAATTAATAATACACATGCTTTAAGACTAAAGTTAGACATTACAGTATGCTGGTTGCAGCTAATACTGAAAAAATAGTTGAGGTAGGTTGTATTTAAGCAACAGTAACATTTCTCCCTTCTCGTCAAGTAACAATCCGAAACAATCCCCAAAAAATCTGGCCTGTGCCACTAAACAGCTGCTTGCTTGGAATGCTTGAAGCTGGTGCTGACAAATACTGTCTAGTTAATTTGGCCAAGATGGGGAACTGAAACCTGTGAGTGCTGCACCAGCCGTATATATCTTCTTTCTTGTGGTAACAGAGGGCTGGCCAGATACAATTCAAGCATTGTGTCAATGGCATCATCCAAGTGAGTTGTTTCATTGACAGTTTGGACAGGTTCGTCACAGGCCACAGAAAACAAATTCCGGAGAGCGATGTTGATGGTCCAGTGGTGTTTGTTTCAGCCTCAGTTTTTTTCTCTTTTTGGTCAGGGGTTCCTCCTGCTTGTCGCTAACACAACTATGATGCATTATGCTCTAAGCCATTCTTTGTATCTGGTCACAAGTAATTCTTTGCTGAATAGGCGATGTTTGAACTGTGGATCCAAGATGGTGGCCAAGACAAGCTTATTGTTGCTGGCAACGTCAGCAAAGTGTGTGTTAAGTGATGTCAACATATCATGGCGCATTGTCTGAATACCTTGACTTGCCTCATGCTTTCGAGCCAGCAACATTTGGGGCATTTTCAGCATATTAAGAATGATGGATACTGATGTTTGGCTATCACTTACTTTCTTGGTAATATCTGTGAATGAGCCTAAAGAGAGAGTAGTGTAAACCTGCAAGACTTGTTTTTGTTCGTATAACAAAACCAACATATTGCATGTAGAATTTCATTGTGTCTGGACATTCTGGACGAGTTTCTTATGGGTAACGCCAAATTTTTTCGGCTGCTCTTTGAGCTGCTTTTGTGCAAGGATGGACATGCTGGAACTTATTGACAATGGATTGCAAAATCACCAAAACATCTTTGACAGCTCATTGTGACAGAATGCCAACACAGACGATGAGCTGCAGCATGTGTGCAAAACAAATGATGCTGTTGATTTCAGCCAGATGCATTGCTTTAAGCATGTTTGCACCTTCGTCACGTAGAAGAAAATCGATCTGAGTTTTGGGAATGTTGTATTCCTTGCATAATTTGACCAGTTTGCTTGCCAGATATTCTCCTGTGATTCATCAAGAGGCGTTGCTGCTAAAATGACCTGTTTCCACTGAAAGTCTTTTGTCAGACTGGTCTGACCACGTATCAGAGGTCAAACTAAGGTCATTGCTTTGTATCGCCTTATGCATGTCAGGTATAAAGATGTGGAAAAGTACTTCCATTTTTTAATTTTATAGGGTGGTTCTACCTTGGCCATCAGACGTCAAAATCCAGTGTCTTCAACAACGGAACATGGTTGCACATCTACTGCCATGAGCTCTGCAATAGCTTTGTGCCAATTAATAGCTCTCAGGTCGTCAAATGCAAATGGCTGCTTCTGGTTCAGCATGGAATCAATAGTCAGATTTCGAGGAGTAGCTGCAGCTACTGAGGTTAATTGTGCAGCATCCTTTTTTTTTTTATCTGCCAGAAACAGAAAATGTTCGACGATGTGCATGCACCACAAGTGCTGGACAAGATTTAATGTCATATAGTTTGTACAATCCGTTCCACATCTGGAAATGCATGCTTTGCAAAGTGTACAATTTGCTTTGGACTCGTCAACTACATTTCCAGACCAAACTTGAGTGTTTTGAGTTTGAAATTATGTATAATCTTGGTAGTGTATTTAATAGTGTACAATCGCAAGTCAGTATTAATAATCCAATCGATTTGCTCTCTTGAAACAATGCTTTAAATCAAGTAAGATACTGCTAAGTTGTCCACGTGGCTGGATGGAGTTGTGCGCTGAAGCAGCTCAGCAGCTAGGGTATCCATGGGTAATGTCGCTGGTGCTGGCATGACAGTATCAGTGCTGCATAATATGTTTATGTCAGCGTTCAGCTGCTTCAGCATCCAACCGCTATTCATTGATTATCAGCATTGCAGTACTGGCTAAAGAACAGATTAACTATAGTGAGTCATAGTTTCGTAGTAGTTGGAAATTTTGCTAGCTTTCTAATCTGCTTGCTAATGTGTATGCTGGAAGTTCACCAGCCACACGAGGCCTCATTGGCTGGTTGGCTTGTTGGATAACTTGTGTGAAGAAGAAAAAAGCAGTAGTGTACTGCAAGTATGTTAAAAAGTATTTACTTTTAAAATATGTTGTCTTTCAATTAATCCCCATAACAATTTTTTTCCCTTCATTTCCACTAATTAATTCTGATTTAAAATTCAAGCCATGTCAAGATGAATGTTATGATTAAATTTATATTTTGGAAATTTGTTTACATCGGCACCGATTATTTCTGCCGATACCGATTATACCGATTGTTCTAATAATCGGCCCTATTATGAGTATGGCCGATTAATTAGTACAGCTTTTAAAACTGTCCTAATAAATATGGTCTTATACACAGACAAAATTTTGTTTCATCTCTCTTACGCTCTTTTGCACACACATACACATGCATTCATGTGCATTAACTAAAACATGATTTCAAGTTCTTTATTTTTTTATTGCATATTGTTAATGAGATTATTGTTGCTGTAAAAATACAGGTTGCACTTAATTTCTTGACAATGTCGACTCCTATCATTGCATACAATTTACCGATAATAATAATAATAATAATGAGGACTTTGTATAGTGCCTAATCTTTACAAGCTCTAAGCGCTTTACAACATTAGACAACACCTACAAGATAAAAAGCATATAATGATATGATTGCAAAAACAAACACCATGAAATTAGAAAACAGTAAAAAACATGCTGAGAATATTTAAGGTAGGAAACATTATTAGGTCTTTAAGTTTGTTCTTGCAATTGAAATAAGTGAGTTTTGAGAGCACTCTTGAATGTGATCACTGTGTCTTTGTATCTAAGTTCAGTGGGCAACTCATTCCATGTTGCTGGGCCCTGGTATGCAAATGAACGCTGTCCATATGACTTTGTTTTCATACGTGGGAATAATGAGTATACGATTGTCAGAAGAGGAGTGTAAGTATATTGCTGGTGTGTACACATGGTTGAGGTTGGATAGGTATGTTGGACTAGAGTCCAACAGTGAAATGTAGCACAGAGAACAAATTTTGTGTTTGAATCTAGATCGAATGCATATCCAATGTAGGGTACAGGGCAGCGGGGAGGTGTGCTCTAATCGTGGTACTCTAAGCATGATCCGAGCAGCTGTGTTTTGAACTTTTTGAAGTATCTGGAGCAGATATTGAGATGAACCAGACAGAATTGAGTTACAGTAGCCCAGTCTTGAAAGTACTAATGAACACACAAGTTGTTTAGTGGCATCAACTGAAAGATATTTGCGAATGGAGCTGATGTGTCTCAGCTCAAGATATGCAGCCTTGCATATGTTCCTGACATGTTGGTGCAATGTGAGAGTACTGTCCAGAGTAACACCTAGGTTTCATACTGATTGTGTGAATTTAATGTTGGTGTTGCTGATGTTTACTGTTTGAGGTAAAGGATGTGAATGAGAAAGTCTTTGTTTTTGTGATCAGACTGGCCTCAGTTTTATTGTCATTCATCTGCAGCTTGTTACATGTCATCCATGATTTCACATCAGAAATGCACCTCTCTACACCTTGGATGGTAGCATGAACTTCAGTTGGGTGGCAAGATTTGTATATTTGGGTGTCATCAGTGTACAATTGGTGAGACACTGGATGATGATCTATGACACTTGAGAGCGGCTGAGTGTACAGAATGAAGAGAACAGGTCCAAGAACAGACCCCTGTGCAACTGGGCTGGAGTTTGTTCCATTTGCAGATACAATTTGTGTCATGTTGACCAAGTAGGACTTGAACCACAGTAAGGCTGTATCATGAATGCCAAATACATGCTGGAGACGGTGAAGTAATATATCATGGTCTGTTGTGTCAAATGCTGCAGACAAATAAAGGAGTGTGAGAACTGTAATCTTTCCACTATCCAACACAGAGAGAATGCCATTAACTACTTTTAGAAGAGTAGTTTCAGTACTGTGGCAAGGGCGATATGCAGATTGTACATTGCTAAAAAGACTGTTTGAATTTAGATGAGATACAAGCTATGATAGAACAACCTTTTCTAAGATTTTTGATATGAATGGGAGATTAGAAACAGGGTGGTAGTTCTTTAAATCGTTATGGTCTAGTGTTGGTTTCTTCAGCAGAGGCTTTACAATGGCAGTTTTGAAAAATGATGGGAATTCCCCGAATGAGAGAGAGGTATTAATAACATTAGTTAGTGAAGGCAATACTGGATCTAAGCACTCAAGCAGCAGTGATGTTGGAATTGGATCAAGTTCACATAACCTTGGTGCACTCTTCATCAGGATTGTACGTACAAAATCCATATAGACAGGTTCAAATGCTGGTAGTGGTTGCCGCACAAATTCTGTATCCCAACTGTATGGTGGTTATGAGTCAATTGAAATTGGGGTGTCAAGCTTATCTCTAATGGTTTGTACTTTGTCATGGAAGAAATTTGCAAACATGTCTGGAAGGTTGACTGGAGAGAAGGTAGTTGGAAGTGGTGTAGATTTGTTCCTTGACATTAGCTTGTTAGTAATCTCGAAGAGCTCTTTGCAGCTGGAACTTTCCATGATCTTAGTAGTATAGTGGGCTGATTTCGCTGCATGGACTATATTTGTGACATTCTTCTTAGTGGCTTCATAGATTTGCTTATGAATAGTGAGTCTGGTGGAAAGCCAAAGCCTCTCAGCTTTATGGCAGTCTCTTTTAGCAGTGCGAAGCTGGTCCATAAAACTGCTATACCATGGAGAACAATTTGGATTGCTACGCTGCACTTGTTAGCTGGGGCATGTTTGTCAAGCAATGAACGCAGGCAGTTATCAAGTTGTTCTGCGGTAGGAGGTAAGGAAGTTGTTTGGTTAGCTTAGATGTCGTGCATTAGTTTGGTTCTATTTATCATATGGAGATTTCTTGTAGTAGCAGATAATGGTGGAGGGTTAGGGACTATACATCAAGATGGCATATAATGCAGAGGTGATCTGATGCAGGGTCATGGGATACCAGGGAGGACCGTAGAATGTTATCATCAGGTCTGTGAAGAATCCAGTCTAAAATGTGACCATGTTTATGGGTGGGTTGAATTACCTGAAACTAATTACATCTTCTAACCATCCTAATCATTGTGGCAACATTACACAACATAACAGCTACACATGCTCTAAATGCAGACAAGCTGGCACACTAAGACACAATCCTCTCTCTCTCATTTACTAATAACAACAAAAATCTTTTTGAGTACTTTTATTTTTATTGTAATTAGATTCTTGAGTTGAGAGCTGAATAAGACAGAAAATATACGTTTACTTTGTCTGTCTGTACTGTTAGGTTGTCGAGTAGCTTGTGCTCCGTAGAACTTGTTCAGGTACGATACCTTTTCGTATTTCATACACGGTAAGTACCACAAAATGATAATTATTTATTTTACATTTAATTTTTCTTACACTGAAATTATTTTTTCGTGTTAAAAAAATTACATGAAATACGATACAAGAGCAAACCCAATGTCATGCACTGCTGAATCGGACATGTTCTGTTCTGAGATAGAGTTAAATAGTTTACAAAGTGACAAAAATGTAATTTACTGCAGCAGATTAAGTCAACCACAACCTACCACTTTCTAAAGTTAGGTGTATTTATATGATCAGGCTATAAGAGTGAGATGAATTTATAAAAAGGGGTGGGTATGTGAGAAAGCTTGCCAGTAGCTTCTCGTGGATCGGTGGTTCTTCCCAGGGTTTTCCCGGGTTCTTCCTCCACCATTAATACTGGCTGCCATACATAGCCTATCGTGTGCTGAAAAATGGCATTAAACCCCACAACAACAACAACAATCTGATCAATTAAATCACTGACTTGAAATAATCAGTGATCTTTGTTTTGTGCACCATGACACATTAGTGATTTCATTACTGATTTACAGCTTGCATATGACTGTAAAACAGTGCATAGCCTATTGTGTGCTGAAAAATGGCGTTAAACCCCACAACAACAATAAAAAGGGGGTGGGATTAAGAGTGTTGTGCCCAAGAGTGAGTTTAATCTTCTAAACTTCAATTTTGAAGTATATAATAAAAAGAAAATTTTCTTTTCATCTTGTGGTGACTGCTCTGGCGGCCTATTAGCTAAAGCATCTACCTTGGATGTGGGAGGTCATGGGTTTGAATCCTGGACTTACAAAAATGGTACTAACAGCTGCCTCGCTTGGTGCTCAGCATTAAGAGGTTAGTGTTACTACTGGTTGGCCTGGTGTCAGAATAATGTGACTGAGTGGAACATCATGCTACATGTCTGCTGCATGATGCCACAGTGCTGGACATCACTACAAACTGTCACACTGCAGACATCATGGCTATATCTCTGAAGAATTGTTAAAGCTACATTAAAAATCCAAATCCCTCCCCCCCCCAATACTCTTTTGTATCTTGTTAATTCTTTCTAAATGACTCTTGGGGCAGTCTACCCATAGTGTCAAATGAAATTCAATAAATGGCAACTTGCAGGCATTGTAGTACATTATTCTTATTTGTATGTGATGGTATTTCTTAATTATACTTAGTAAAGTTATTTTGCTTGATAGAGATCCAGAGACATAATATGTTTGTTCCACATAAGTCATTTTCAACTATGACTCCTAATAGCTCTTATTCCATAACAATTTCAAAGAGTTTCTCATGTTACTTTCATAGGCTATTACCATACCTTCTGTTTTTGTTTCATTTAAAACCATTTTAGTTTGTTTTGACCACATCATGGCATTTTTTTATATCAGAATCTAGTAGAGTTTCAACAGTAATTACATTTCTACCTAAACTTGTCACAGTAGCATCATCTGCAAATAAGTTGGAGTACTTTAAGATTTGACTTTTAGGTCTGCATGATACCACAGTACTATATATACATCACTATAAACTGCCACAGTGCAGACACTGTAGCGATATGACTGATAAATTGTTAAAGATACGTTAAAAATACAAATCTCTTTCTCTCTGTCTCACACACACACCTACCTTGTGGTACCAAAACTATATTTTAACTTGGCTTTGCCACTCATTCAGATATTATATTTTTTGGAGCCACACGATTAAATATACCTGGTATAAATGTAGGCAAAAAAACAATATTCTATGCAAACACAAGCATATGCATATTTCTTTCAGTCAGTATACTTAATAGGCAAGGGTAAATTAATAGTATTTTAACAAGATTAAGATAACAAATAATAATAAAGAGTACTAACCCTGAATATGTTTCATACATGTTTTGCTTCAGTTTTGATGAAAGTCACACACTTCAGAGTGGCTTATATCAATATATTGTTTGCAGTATTTTCCCCCTTGCTGGCTGCTGTGTTTGACAAAGTAAAATTGTCAACCTGGAATTCTGAGGTTTATTTTGCTGGGCTATGCTTGCTTTGGTGATAGCTTATTGCCTCCCGAATCACCTTAAAAAATAATCATGCTTCACATTTTATATGTGGAGTAAAATTCAGCTTTAAAGAAATGTTGCTTCTCTTCACAAACTTGCCAATAAATCTTTAATGCATTTGGCTTTAACATTCTTATTCAGTGCAGTGATGTGTAGTAATTCTGATTTCATCATCATGCATCTAGCATCTCTTAGATTTACCTATAATTTAAGACCAATTTGGGTTGTTTCACTGTGTGACCTTATCAATCCAAATTAGCACAATGAGCGCACCCACAGCAGTTATCAAAGAACTTGACTCATCACAACACTAGCTATTGTCAGCCAAATTAAGTAATATGTAAAATGGTTGTTGTTGTTATACCTGGACTCTCCTTTTAATGATTTTTTTTGTTGTTGTTGTTGTAGGGTTTAACGCCATTTTTCAGCACACGATAGGCTATACATGGCGGCCAGTATTAATGGTGGAGGAAGAACCCGGGAAAACCCCCAGAAAGAACCACCGACCCATGAGAAGCTACTGGCAAGCTTTCTCACATACCCTCATTGGCTGAATCTGAGACTCGAACCCACGCAGACAGAGGTGAGATGGCAGTGATCTGTAACGGAGAGCACTTTAGACCACTCGGCCACTCGGGGCCCCTCCTTTTAATGAAGTAATATGTGAAATTGTGGTTATTGTTATACCTGGACTCGGCTTTTAATTGCTGCTATTAAAACTGCCCTGAGGATAATTTTACATCAGCTCCAGTTGGGACTGTTTACCATTTATATGTGCTACATGTTTTGGGCATATATTAAAGTTGTGTTTTTTTTCTTCTTCTTCTGAAGATTACAGAAAATCATGTGTTTTAGCACGACATGTCCTAATAGCCTGATATACAAGAATTCCAGGCATCTTGTAAGCATCATCATCTTTCCCATCAAGTCTGTTTAGAATGGTTTGTGATGCAAACTGTTTAATTAATACAATATTATTTGAATATTGAGCAAAATTCATGAATACTTAAGCACTATGTATTTATACTCATATTTCAGGTCATCTTCTCTTGGACCAAGGAGGACCTCTACTACTGGTTCAAGGTTATTAAGGTCAGGTTCACCACCCAGAAGACACTCAAGGTCACCTCTAAGAAAACAGTAAATATATATATTCATGGTAAAACCTGACTTGCCACAGTAAAATCAGCATTATTGTCCTTGACTCCTCAACTATTATTATATGACTTTTATATCAGTGATCATTTACCAAATCATACATGTTCATACATACTAATTTTTGCAAGGTATTTTCTTTTTTAAAATCCAAGATTAAGAAAAATATCACTTTATTGAATAGTAATTTTTGGTTCATAGTGAAAAGTTTATGGCAATTTGAGTAAAGATAGTGAAGTTATAACAGTTTGAATTTGATCTATTTTGTATAGTAAAATTGACTAATGTGATGAACTTTTAGTGAACAAGGCCACTTTTCAATTGAATAGGCTTACTACACCAGATTTTCTTACATAATAAATCAGAGCAATCTTGACAGTGGGCATCAGTTATTCTTGTGTGTTCAAATAAAGTGCCATATGTGCTTGCTTGTAAGTCAGCTAAACTGAATGTTGACCCTCCTATAACTCAGTGTGTTTATTGCAATTCAGTCACACAGGGTGACTTGTCATCAGTGAGTCAGAGTTGCACTTCGGGGGTGAAAAAAGTAATGATGGACAACAAATTTAAACCCATGTAAAATACACTAGTATTATTGAGTGATATATGTTGTTGTTGTTGTTCTAGGGTTTAACACCATTTTTCAGCACAAGATAGGCTATACATGGTGGCCAGTATAACTGGTGGAGGAAGAACCCTGGAAAACCCAGGGAAGAACAACTGACCCATGAGAAGCTACTAGCAGGCTTTCCCACATACCCACGCTAAAGTGATATATGTCATAAATAAAATGAGAACTTACAATTGTTCTAATTAATGCTTTAAATTCCATAATGCTTCACATTTTAAATCTATTTATATGTTTAAATCCATTTGTATAATAAATCCATGAGTTCAGTTATAGGTCACACACCAGTATAAAAATAATTTGCAATAATCTAATTCACAATATCATAAGATGTAATTTCCAAACACCTTACAAATAAGCAGTGAAA
This sequence comes from Sinohyriopsis cumingii, assembly GCA_028554795.2. Taxonomy (NCBI): domain Eukaryota; kingdom Metazoa; phylum Mollusca; class Bivalvia; order Unionida; family Unionidae; genus Sinohyriopsis; species Sinohyriopsis cumingii. The sequence continues at coordinate 94,947,156 of CM068837.1, forward strand.
GTTAAGTCCACGTTTAGATTCACAATATCATTTACCAGATCTAATGTCATCTGGTACAAAGAATTCATCCTCATTATCTGATGAAGTTTTGAAATCCTCTATTGTCCTCTAATTGTAGATCATCTTCTAGTTATCATAAATATAGTCCATCTCCATTTCCTTGGCTCCGCTGTCATATGAGGGTGCTAATATAGAGACTGAGCTTGGGCCGTGAAGTAACACTTTCATCATACAGTGCATAAAATCTTTTAAAATGATTTTCTTGGGCTGAACTTGTGTCAGTTGTGCTGTGAGATCACAGGGAGTTTGAATAACAACCCTCTTTTACTGGGCATTGAGCAAGTATCTAACTTGGGGCTCAAAGATATGATTGTGATTTGAAAACCAGCTTAGAGATTAAGGTAAAACATTCACTGGAAGATCTAGAACTCTTCTTGGCACTGAACAAGTTCAAGTATTAAATTCATGGGTGAATCAAAAGTATTATCAACTTTAAAAACAAAGGTAGTGTTGCCTTTACAGCCAAAGGCCTTATCACATCATGTGCGTAGGCAGAATATATTGCTAAGACAAGTTTATATGCCTAATGTTGAATTCCTGGTTACTTCCTGCCACCAGGGTCATAACCTGGAAACTGTTGATATAATAAGATATACACTGACTGGGCATGAAAAACTGCATTTATACATGCCATTGAAAATGACCATTCTTACTCTCAAGGGCCCTGACCATGTGGTCATAGCTTGGTAACTATGGAGATCCACACCTTATAACATATACCTACTTGCTAAGCACTAAAAGACAAATGCACATACCCAGATGACATTTGCCTGTTGGGCATTCCTTACCTTCAGGACCATATCCAAGAAGCTCAAACATTGGAGAAGTATGGAGATACAGATTGGACATACTGATCACTTTGGTTTCCGTGCCATGTCTGTCCATCAATCCATATGTCCACTGACACTGTAAATTAAAGGTTTTTTTCAGTATAAAAGACACGGTTAGCTTGTGGGCCATGGCGAGTTTCTTGTTTTACTTGCCAGATTTCTTCAGATTTTCTTGGTCTGCAAGGCAAGCAGTGTTTCTGGTCTTCTTTTGTAGTCATTAAATACAAAACATTTGCAGTTATATATTGAAAATAGTTATGTGACATGATTTGTTGAAAATATGCCATAAAAAATAAAGAAATATAGATTGATTTGATTGCGTATTGAAATATACCTGCTGCTTCTCTTTCCCTGGCTTATTATAGCGATAATGAATATTTTAAGTTTTTCAAAGAGTATAGGACAGGTATTTAATTATGTGATTTAGAACAGTTGTAGTGTATAATGTGTTAAATAATCTTTTTTGCAGGGTTTTGTTGCAATTATATACCAGATAGTGGGCGTGTAAATTCATCATTCTTGTTGTTTATTTTAACATTGAAGCTATAGTATCACTTAGGGTTACTGGTTCCATCCATGCTTAGGTCATCTTAGATTAGCTGCCTTTGTGTGTCTCTGAGAAAGGCATTAAGCTACTATTTCCTCTTTATGATATGGTCTATAATATGTGTAAAGTGCAGTTAAAACCAACAAAAAATTTTAAAAATATTATTTTAGCAAAACTTTTATGAGGCTTGTTTTACCAAACTGGTTTGTCCTCAGTTCTTAAAATCAAGAGGTTAGTTGACTATGGAATTTTAAAAAAGTCCAAAATTTTAAACATCAAATGATTCAAATACTTGGCATTGACAAGATGTCTTCTGTGATCAAGGGTTAAAGTTTTTCAGTTTCATGCAGTTAGTCAAAACATCCATACTTTTGGCCAACATCACTGGAGTTTTTGAAGTTTTACTCTACATAAAGTTTGAAGTACAGGAAGTGATCAAATCACTTAATCATATTTGTTAATATTGGAGACTGGAACATGGGAATTGCTGCTGTCCCAATCAAGATAGTATTAAATATGAGAAAATGTTTTCTTTGTTAGGTATCCTTTAGGTGGTCCTGTTGATATGGGTTATAAGGAAGGGTCTCCAGGCCAATCCCATCCAGACAGGTGAGTTGCCCCTGATTACCAGTTGACTCTGAAGTTTCAGTTTTTTTTATATTATATATCTCTGTCTGTTGTTCATTTGTCTGTGAATTCCTGTATCTCTTCATTTATTTATTTCATTATAATTTTCAGCATTTTTCTGACACTTTTGTATACTCAACAACAAGATTTATCCATAATAAACTAGTAATTACCTAAATCATTTTCAATGGATAGTACAAGCCTGATTAGTTGTTGAAGAAACCATGGCTGCATAACTTTGCAAAGGCAGACCTATGATAAACTCACATCTTGAACAAGAGTGAATAATAATCTTACCATTATGATGATATACTTTGCATCATTGTTAAATATGTTGTGGATCATTTTAAGTTGTGCAATTTCACTTATGTTCTAGTTTATTAATGATACTAGTATTTTAAATAACAACATTTGTCATAGACTTAAACAAATATCTCGTAGCTGATGACTTTGCTATTCTTAACAGGCCAATCCGAGGTGGTCCTGGGTACATCAAATCTCCTGGAAGGGAAAGATTATCACCCTTTTCTTCACATGATAGAAAAAACTTGAATTGTGATGATGGTTTGGGGAGATCAGGATACAGCTTAAAGAGGGGCTCTTTATCACCAGGGGGGAGATCTGGTTCTCCAGGCTTTTTGAAGAAAAACTTGATATGCAGTGAATCCAGATATGCTGAACAAGTTACTTCTAAGTCACTCTTTCCAGTTTTGCAACACAAAGAAATACCATCAGTAAAAATTGTGGATAGTAGGAAAATCAAGATTTCACTAGATCTACGGTTTAGAACAGCTGAACAAGAGAAGCGAGGCCTTTTTGAATTTGAGGAAAACATAACAATAGGAATTCATCGAGGCCCACAACACCTTGCTTTGGAGACTTCTCCTTTAGAGGTGATCAGAGATTTTGATCCAGAAAATTTCATCATGCTACGGAGAGCTGATGAAGGGAAAAAGCCTGTATTTGATCGTGATGAGATCAAAATATTTCAGCATGATGATAATCTTGAGGAGGAAGCCTATACAGAAAAGAGAACAATTACAGTGACGCCAACAGAAAAACACAGACGTGGCGAGTACCAGATTACTGTCCCATCATCAGAGGACAATGGGCGAGATAGAGAAGACAGGAGAAAAGTACTGTCCTGCCGTGATCGGTCCCCCAGAAATGATAGGTCACGCCATTTTCCAGATAGGTATTTTAAAAAAATTGTGTTTGTTGCCACAAAACATTAAGGCTAGAGTTAATTTCAACTTAAGCATTTATGTTTGGGAGGTGATGAATAACGCCTCTACATATATGTTATTTTTAAATTAATTTTATTTCATTAATTTGGTTTACAGGACTTTAAGAAAGAGGCTGATTTAGACAGGTGATTCCTTAAATTGCTTAAACTTGATTTGACTATTTTGCATCACTTGTACAAAAATTCTTATATATTGTGCAAAGTAGTCTTTATGATTTAGATCAACACAGGTGATTTTCAGGTGAAGAAAACTGGAGAATACAAAAGAGACCATCAATCTTTATGGTCAGCCTTATATATTTTCTTAGCACATGCCATGACTAAGGATTGAAATTGGCATTGCAAAGGTGTACAGGGAACATTGCTAATAAATTGTACAAGCCACAATAGTTTGAATATTTTGTACGTAATTTATTATCCTTTGCCATTTTGTGCAAAGTGGGGGACATGGTACTCATGTTTAGGTCTGTCCATCAGTTCATCCATCACACTTTAATTTTTAACACCCTAACTTTTCGAGCCATTTTAGATCAAGGAATGAAACTTGGCATGCTTACACATCATTCCATGTGAGATATCCTGTCTTCATGGCCAAGGTCACAGCTGAATGTTTTAAGTTTTCTTCAAGCTTTTGTGTCTCCATTAAATACATTTGCCCATTGTATTAACAGTAGGAAATATCCACTGCCACCCTCCCAGAGTCCAGAATTTGTTTCCCAGCAGTATGTCAGGCAGATGAAGGAAAGAAACTCGTACCCATTATCTCCCCTTCAACCCACAAGCTGGTTACCCAATTAACTGAATGTTCACCAGTTTATATGTTTAGTCTGTATGATAAATAACATCCTATACTGCCTTCTCAAATCCAGAGCAATCTGGGTGTGGGTGTGTTTTTTTCCTACCCATCCATGTTGAAAGTAGACATAGAATGACCTACGATTGTCTTTGCCAAATGTTGGTGTCATTTGATCATATTTATGCGAAATTTTGCAGTTTGTATTTATTTTTTTTACCTTGTGCACAATGTGTGGTGTCTTAGATGCTCACTTTTGGGTTCTTCATAACGTTATATCCAATTTTGGTTTTCAAGTGTTGTTATATGAGAATACTTTTTGGTTTTTATTTCTGTTGGCTATTTTGGTGTTGTTTTTGTCTTGCAAATGATGATAAGTAAATGTGCCAGGTGCAAGAAATTCAATCTAATCAAGGATATGACTGATATATGCCTTGCTTGCAAAAAATGTTCTTTGACTCCAGTGTGAAGTGTATGTGTAGAGTGGTCAGTGTTGGTATGGTCCATGGTTCTGCACAAGAGTTTAAAGGGATCAGTGATGTCTAGATCAACAGAAAGGAACTTCTTGAGTCATCCTTTAAATGTGTCAGAAACAAGTTTAGAGAGAGAAGCCCATTAAGGCTAATCCCACTCATTATTGAAGATGATGCATACAGTGTCCGCTGTAACTGTTACATCTAGTCAGCTTCAACTCCAGGAACATTATACTTGGAGACATCAATGCCACACCCTTCCCAGATGTTGCTTGAGGCATGAATGAAAAAGCCTTGTGCAGGAAGAGACAATGAAGTTGCCGGTCCCGTGGGAAGTTTTGACCTCCATTCTTTGTACTATAATTAATCTTTTCTCTCTCTCTCGCTATATATGGGCAGTAACTCTTGCCCATTACTTTCACTAGGTGTCACCAGTTTTTAAGCTTTATTTTCAAAACTCCCTCCATCAAGCCATGTCAAATGTGTGTTAAATTTGCATCATCCTTACGGGATATTTGATCTTTTAATATTAATGTTCATTCCTAAACGGGTGGTAAATGTTGTACATGTACTTGCAATTTTGCAAATATATTATACGTTTTTCACTTTCACAGATTTGGTTAATCTTAGACCACATGGTACAACATGTTGTTATTGATACATGTTGTTATTCATGGTTTCAAGCACATTGCTCACCCATTTAGTAATGGGTGTTGTTTTAGAAACTTATGAACATGCTGCATCTTTAAAATATAAACTTTTGTGTATTTTGTTTGTTCCATTGAAACCTGTTGGCAAAGTATAATGAATGCAGTAAGTTCAAGGCAAAGGAAGAGATGCACAAGTCATGCCTTGCTTGTACAGAGTGTACTTCATATGCATGCCATATGGTCCAAGAGTGTATAGAATATGGTTTTGCTAAAGTCAAACAAGGCAAAGAAAGGAGGTGATGATGATGCAGATTTTAAGTTCCTACAGGTCATTATTATGGGTTTTGACATAGCTCAGTTCAACTAAGTTTGAACCCTTGCCTGCCACAGACATATGCCAGATACCCTCATTTCCTCATAGATCATTTTAGTGCCATGCCCTGTAGATTAGAACTACCTACAATTTTGATCTCATGATTCGATCACTTTAATGATGCAGTACAGTTTCTTTGTGAAATACTTACTGCTGTCCAATGGTAATAAAACAATATCATTATCACCACACACTTTGATGGATCCCTCAAAGCAGATATGCAGGTCCTGGTATGTACTTTCAGAATCTACTTGAAAGGCACTGTGAATATGCAGTTTGGATACCAGGAACAAGGCAGGAAAGCAAACTATAACCCCACAAGCACTTGTAGCATGGTTAAAGGAAGTTACCAAATCCATATACATGTACTCAGATCTCTCACAGATCTAAGTGTGATCTATGAAGATTTCAGCTCATGAAATTTGAGTGATCTTTGCAAGCTTGGTATTTGAACACATTGTCTAGAGTTGAGACATTGTGGAGTCAGTGGGCTAGCATGCCCAGTCTACTTTTCCCAGCTTCTACCTGCATGACATGTCCTTACAATGAACTTAGATGAATTGAGTTGGGCCTTATTTGTTGCTCAAACATTTGCCATGCCCTGGAAACAATAGCACAGCAAACAGTGGGGTATGACCAGCCTCCTTTTAATTGGGTTTGCATGGGAATTTTTTTTCTCTTCATAATCAATTGCTGTGTGAGGGAATCTACAAGGTCTTGTACACACATGGCCTTGGACATTCAATTGTTCTAACTGATGTTGGGAGAATGTGACCCTTTTGATAGAGCAATTATTATGCGCTTTCATGGTGATTCAGGCAGAGGATGAATACTCAACATTTCCTCCTCTTACAAATTATCTACTGATTATGTGATTGGGTTATGAATTTGATGGAGAAAGGATATTTGTAGTAAATTATGTTTTTGCAAAAATACTTACCCCAATTATATTATTTTCAAGCTTTACCACTTATCCCTGAAATGTCTCATGTATAGGTGAAGTTAAATGCTGACAACATTTGAGTTACAAGTTACAAGATAAGGGGAGCTCTAATCTGTAAGAGTTGCTTCTCTTCATCTATACCAGATGTAGACATGGTAGCAGAAAATAATGTGATCCGGGAAGTACTTTTGGAGGATTGGATCAACCTTTTACTGCAAAATCATGGGTGAACCAAGAGGCTTTGGATTTTGTTTATTCAGTCCCTCCATTTTCACCTTCCTAATCAATGACAGCTGTTCCAGCTGATGCTGAGAAGATGGAAATTTTACAGAATGAAATCAGTTCTGTGTTCTAATCATTAGGGCGTTTCTGGTGCCAAAAGCCAATTTAAAGCCCAGTTTGGACATTGATCTCAACAAACACAACAAGTACATTCCTATGTCAAGGTTCAAAATGGAAACAATACAGCCAGTAAAGGCTTTTCGTAGGCAGAGGATTGGTTTGCAGTCAGTATAGATTTAATTGATACATATTCGCATGTCCCCATCAACCCATCTTCACTCATATTCATTTATTTTTGGATTCCAAGGAACAACATACAAATTTAGTGCAGGGCCATTTGGTCTCAGCATCAGTCTGTGAATGTTCACAAAGACATCAACTTCATCATCACCCTATTCTCTACAGCTGCTGGAGAGAATCAGAACAATATCCTCAAAAGGAGCAGCAGGGGGGGCGAATCCGACATTTTGTCCAAACGTCATTTGGCTTAATTAATACTTTCTGCACTCAGCGGATCCGGTGTCGTCAGCGCCTGGTAAAAAAAAAACGACGTCGTCGTCGTTGTCATCGTCGAGGGGCCAAATCGACAATTGTCCGGACGTCATTTGGTTTAATACACTTTTCTGCGCGCCGATCCCAGCGTCGTCAGCGTCCGGTAAACACAGCGACGACCGCGTCGATGTCATCGCCCCCCCCCCCTGCTGCTAAGTGGTTATTTACAATGAAAATTATTTACAACTAACCGAATATTTGGTCAAGTCCGATACGATATCGTGTCCGAGGATCATGTAAATTTATCGTTACGAATCCATGTGGGGTCGACTGAGCATGACTAAAAAAGTTTCGAAAAACATTGAAGTCCATGTCACCGCCGCACCATGTCTGCCAAATATTTCGTAGCGTGTGTGTATCAACGCCGTTGAATACAGCAAGAATATTGCAGTTGTCTCTGATTACTTTTGGAATCTGAGTGTATCGTTGAGTGACATATATCACGTCAGTGTTTTTATGCCTGCCTCTGGAAAATATCCTAGCTGGGTTTTTTTGATTGTCTAACATAACATCATCGTACACGACTAGATTGTTAACGTCGCCATCAATATCATCGATACCTGGTGCATCATTGATATCTGTAATAAACTCAATAACATTTTTTTTAGCGATCGCTGATGCATTCTCGTTGAAATCTTTCAACACCTCGTAGCATCGTTGATCATCTACGCTAGGAGCAACCAAATACAACTTATCCCACTTCATCCATCTCATTATTAAATTGAGTAACAATTGCGTCTTGCCGGATCCAGATGGTCCGATGATAATCATCCGGATCGAGTTTGGTAACGCTGCAACATGCTTAACTGGTTCTCTTGTTTTAGTCGCTGAAAAGTCAATTATATTCATGTCTCTATACATAAATTATGGATCTATATTGTGTGAAGTGTAGAGTACGTACTGGCACAAATGATATGACAACCGCTACAACAAGAAATAACAGATCGGCGCTTACTGGCAAGTGTGCACAATGCGGTACAAAGAAATTTAGATTTATTTCTATTAAACCCGGGGATGTTTTAAAAAAAAGCGAGGAGGTGATATTGCAGCCAAGTTATCAAAACTCCCCGAAACCCCGTGGGCAAAGTATCCAGGAGAAAAACACCTCCCAGGATATAGCTACTGTGGCCCCGGAACGCGATTAGATATTAGACTCGATGATCAAAATCAGCCCAAACCCGGTGAGTACCCAATAAACGCTATCGATAAGGCGTGTCATGCTCATGATGTTGCTTACAAAAGTAGCGATCTGCAACAGCGTCATATCGCGGACGTAAAATTAATTCACGCGTTAAATGCTATTCCTGATAAATCCTTCAAGGAAAAATTGGCCTCATGGTTGGTAAAATCGGCTATGAAAGGTAAATTAATGATTGGCGCTGGTAATTAATAACAACATGGAATCCATCTATTATTCTCCGAGAGGATACTGGAAGGGGAAGGCCGCAATTGGTAAGCTTGCAAGCACTGCAAAAGTAATGAGGGCCACTGCGGCTAATTGGTTATCCAAACAGGCTATATGGCAAATTTATCTACCACCGCCTAAACAAATCAACTTCTCGCGCTTTGATGTCAGCGTACCTAATGAAGTTCATCAGGCTGATATACTATTTCTGCCGCATGACAACGGTTACAAATACGCGCTAACCGTAGTTGATGTTGCGAGTCGATACAAACAAGCGGAGCCGTTAAAAACAAAGTCAGCAACTGAAGTAGCCGCTGCGTTTGAGCGGATTTATCGAAGAGGTCCTCTGCGCTGGCCAAATCTATTACAAGTTGATCCCGGTAGTGAATTTCGCGGCGCTGTTTTATCAACGCTGAAACATCATAGCGTCGCGATACGACGAGGTCATACTGCGCTACATCGTGATCAGGCAATTGTTGAACGATTCAATCGGACTCTTGCTGAACGGTTATTTGGATATCAATACGCGAAGGAATTCATCCAAGAAAAACGATCTCGTGAATGGGTCAAAAGGTTGCCAGGCGTAATTGCCGCGTTAAATAACGAGATTACCCGAGCAATCAACATGAAGCCCAGCGACGCGATTAAATACGAGTACATACCCGGAAGATCAAAAATAGATAGCGTTTCCAAGCCGATTTTCGGCGATGTTACCGTGAGATATCTGTATGAACCAGGAGAGCTTGAAGGCGGTAAAAAAAGGGCTACTGATCCTATTTGGAGTGTTACCACACATAACATATCAACGATAACACGATCAACTGGTAGACCACCGATCTACAGACTGGATTCAACTGCTCCTCAGCGCGGATTTACACGCGAGCAACTACAAGTGATACCTGACGATACTCAATTACCCCCGCGTGGTCTTAACTAGCGCCGTTGCGTCTATTGCACTCAAGACAGGTCAACCTCACATTGTTTTTGACATGACCGAGACTGTTATCGATCCTGTCCACGGTAAATTGGCGAGCGTCTTTATCCGAATAACGCCAACTCATTATACAATTGCAACTCGCGCAGTGATTATTCTGTTGTTGTCGTAACGCAATTATTAATTCGGCATCAATATCAAAACGCCGCTGTTTTTTTTTATCCTGTTGGCGGTAACCCGAGAGTTTTCTATCAATGACGCTTGCATCGATGACTCCGTCAGTGACCCTGTCACCGGCTTCGTCACTGACTCCGTCAATAACAATTCTTCGAAGCTGATTTATCCTCCGTACTCTGGACACTGCAAGATAGACTAGATTGGACCATTCGATGCGATTATCAACTATCCAAACAATTGTGTCCGTGATGGTTAGTCCCTGCGAGGAATGTATTGTTGTTGCGTATCCTAGCGTCCACGGGGATTTATTAGCACGTAGCGCGTCCTCAACGACGCTGATATCAACGAGCACAATATCATTCAGCACGAGAATTTGTTTTTTTGTCCCTGACGCTGTCAGGCCTGGAATTTCAACTTCAATGTTCTGCCGCCGTGTGTCCGCGGGTCTATAACATAACGGCACTGGACGCGTTGGAAACTTTTCCTTATGCAACGCAAACAACTTCCGCTGAAGTGTGTCCCTGACTATCTTTCTACTCGCTACAATCAAATCGTTTGGTCTCCATGTTTCCCAGAATTCATTTAACGGCGTTTCCGGAATCACCTCGCGGATTATTTCACATTGAATTCTATCCGGCTGTAATCTGATTAATTTTTTAACCCCACGCAGTTGTTCATCAAGTGCCCGGTAATCAGTATCGGTTTCTTCATAATAGTCCACGAACCCGCTCAACCAATCATGTGGACCCTCGCCGACAAATGGTGGTGGTTGGCCATGGTCGCCACACATGATCACCGCTGTATTCGCGCGCAGCAACCAATCAAGAAACATTTGTAAAACGTCTAACGAAACAGTACATATCTCATCCCAGATGATAACTTCAGGAATAAATTTTTCACCCATTCGATCAGGAGTCCACTCACCACCGCTGTATCGAAAAAAGCTGTGATAAGTAACGGCGTCAACATTTCGTTGTTTTATCTCTCGCGCTAGTCTATGGGTCGGTGTAAGCACGATTATACTTGCCCGCGTTCGAAATAATTCAATTGCCCGAGTCGTCTTTCCTGACCCGCCACAGCCGCTTAAATAAACCGTCTTGTGTCTACAAATTGGATCAGAACACGATGGTGCATTAGACCATTCTGACAATTTATCACCGCGTAGGTAATTGTTCTCAACGGTGACATCTGCTGACGGGGAATAATCGCGTCGTATTTCATTTTTAATTCTCCATGTACCCCAACTCTCGTCCGGACTAGTAAACTCGGCTATGTTTTCCTTATATGCTACATCAACATAAAACGAATCAACGGCTACTCTAACCGCGGTGTCGGGGAATCTATTTATCATCGAGAATAAATTGATAGCGGCGTAACCCAGCATAGACGCCCTCAAATGCGGGTATGCCGGGCTGTCTCCGTCGCTGTAGGTAACAACTGTACCCAACCTTGTTCCATTGGACAAGAAAGCTGTTTCGCAGTTCACGTATCTATTTTTCGCCACTGCGTCCTTGATTACGAAATCATATTCTGCGTCATCTATAATCAGCCGTGAGCAATATCGTTTGTAATCGCAGTTTTTTCCACCTTGTGTGAACTTACCAATTATTCTTCTACCGAGATCTTTTGCCTCGCGGTTTCGTTGGTTGAATATCCTCCTGGACCATTCGATGATATATTCCTCGTCGGCATCGATGTGTTTTTTGGACTCGTCAATTATGCTATCTAGACGCTCCGGTTCTGGTAACCAGACTTCGGTCTGCGCCCGGTATGATATAATCGCGTCACTAACAATCAACGAAACTAGCATGCTACAATCAATCATAAACCGTAGCAGCGCTATTGGAAGCCATCTCTTTTCAGCCATGTGTCTACCGATCCAAATATAACAACAGCAATGAAGTCCTGCCGCGAATTCAAATGATACTATGCGAGCGAATCCGGTTAAATCAAAATCAGGCAGTGGTCCATTAATAGCAACACGAGTCATTTCATGTCTGGGGTGTCCAAATCGTTTGAAATACTCAGCGGCGGATCCATACCCGAGAAAACTCGCTGGATAACAGGCAACCATATCAACGGAAATCATAGCGTCGCGGTTGTATTCAGTGTTCCATAGTCCACCGTGATAGTATTCCAAACAACTGGATTGTACATCCGGTAGAAATTCCTTGCATGTTGGACTCCACGCATTTTTCCTCGCTGCAACATGAGCCGCAACCGATGGAATCGTAAAACAATTTGTTAGCAGTTGTTCATCATGCTCTTCAAATTCTATGGCGGTTTTTTTCATCCTGTTGTGAAACGCTTCAGTGCGATATAATTCGCCGTTTGGTCTTACAAACTGATCAAAGGTATCAGCGCTGCGAAGTAACCACACTGATACAGGGTCGTTTTTACACAAATAAGCGATAGCATCAAATAGTTTCCTCTCCACGAGAAACCCGTTCTCTTCCAGGAATTCCCCCGGGATATACTTTACCGTTCTATCCCGTGGAAACACTGTGATCGCGGGCGTCCACGCATGTTCGTTATGATCAATAATTTTGATTGGGGATCCATTTGATTTGTACTTCGATTCGTATAATACTTCACCGGTTATCGTTGTAACGGTTATTGGAAATCTCAACGACGTTTCTAATCTCGCTATGTCGCTGATGGTTGCTCCACGCTCGCGCACTGTCTCCTCCCACCGGTTGATTTTGCTACGTCGTAAATCAGTCAACTTGTTTCCTCGACACGCATTTGTAAAATGCTCTGTTACTCGTTCTGCTACACAATTTATCCCCGTTGACTGTTTCATCGGCGCTAGTTTTCCGATATCAGGTTTCTTATTTAACGGGTATATTCCATAAACAACTGCTGTTTCAGGATACGCTCGTTCATAGTATGGTCTGTCAATTCCGGTTAACAACCCCGGCTTGGAGTCGCGGCTAACAATGACTGTTTTCTTTTCGCTGAGAACTGGTTCAAATTTATCACGTATGATCCAATCACCTGATTCCACCCGGACAATGAATTTTACTCTGAAGAAATACCTTTTACCGTCAAGTTGTGATATTATCGTTGCTGCGCGGTTGTCGTTCATGGTAGCATCAACAACGCCATCAATTCGAAATGTTGACCAACTATGAGATGCACCATCACGCTTGAATTCATCGATACAATCGCGTATTTTACTCAACAGGGTTCTATCGTTTATTAACGCTTTTGGTGTGTCCTTGAGGACTCTATCGAAATTGAACTTAATATTTTTCCGGGGCTTAATTGCTGCTAATCTCTCGAACTCATCCATATAATTAAAACAAGTATTTAAATGAAAGAATATAGTATAATGAATCACTGCAAATGGTTGATGATTGGGTCGACAACCCCGTGCAATAAATCATGTAGAGGTGAATTCTGCGGGTACCATTTACAAAGCGTTCGTAATGGTTCTCTTGGTCCCCTCCCGTGTTTGGTTTGCCACGTCGGTGTAAGAGGAAAATCGCAGTTGTGTATCAATTGTGGCGGAAAGCGATACAGGGAACTAAAACGCTATTATGACAAACGAATTAAAAACGCCGTCATTGACCCCACCGCTGACTCCGTCATCAAAACCCCCCAAGACTATGTTGAAAGATTTATAATTAAACCAAATAATAAATTAGACAAATAGTATTATTATACAAATGGACCAAGAATTTCAGCCGCATCCTGTGCTCGTCAATTACGAGGCATCTCGCGACGGCATTGTTAGAAACCGCAAACTGAAGAAGCCAATTGGTACCGTAAGTAATCAGGGGTATCTGGTGTTTGGTGCCGGAAAGAAGAAGTACCATGTTCATAGGGCGGTATTTGAGGTATTCAACGGATTAATCGAAAATGGACTTGTGATTGATCATATTAATAATAATAAGACTGATAATTCTCTTATAAACTTGCAAGCTGTCTCGCAGAGTCAAAATACCAAAAAAGGCCAAACCGGTAAATACCCAAAGAAAGCAAAACCCGTAAAGTCATTTGATACAACAACTCACGAGGAAAAAATATTTCAGTCGATGAATGAAGCCAGTAGATACTTTGACATTTGTATCGCCTCAATACGAAAAGTAGCAGAACGAGTATATCAAACAGCAATCTCAAAAAAGACCGGGCATAGAATTCGATTTTCATATGTAGATACGAAGTCACCGGCGCCTATGGCGCTGACGAAGTCGCCATGACAATAAATTGTCCATTCCGGAAGAAAACGAATTATTAAACACCTTCGGAATTGATACGCGGGGGTTTCATTTTTTTTAATTTAAAAACAAGATGTTTTATAGGAATAATGAATATCGAAGACATCAATAATATATTAGCCGAGATTTCAAAATTAAAAAATCAAGGAATTGAATTATCTGATGGTCTCGACAGTGAAAAAATATTATCCGATTATGAAATTATTAACGAGCAATCAAAACGGAAACGTTTTACCCTGGCCCGCGAGTACTTTTTTGTAAAACGATTACAACATACGATTAATGAAAACTTGTACCACAATGACGCAAATGCATTCATTGGACTATTTACTGCCGTTGAAATAATACGAAAAAAACTCGGACGTGTTTATGAACGACGCCGGGAGATTTCTAGCAAGATCAAAAACATTAGAAGGATTATAGACGAAAACTCCGGCGAGAAATTAGAAATTGCTTCGCAATTGCAATAATGGTAGGCGAATCACTTACTACTCGGCTAGCCAGAGAGCGGCTAGCGGCGCTTAAAAAGTTCATACCGTTACGAGACAGGGTCCGAGAGCAACTTCAAACGCGGCAGCAACTACAAACCGATTTTACTGTTGGAAGCGAACAACTCTTTGCCCCGGTAACTAAAGCGACCAAAGATGTTACGGCGGCAACTGTACCCGTCCTCGATGCGCTTGAAAAGATAGCGACTCAGACCGAACAAACAAAAAGGTCTTTAGAAACACTCCCTGCAAAAATAGCGGCTGCTGCAACACGGAGGCCACCACCACTCGCTATAACTGAACCACAAGAACCTTATGTTACAATGGCCGACGAGGAAGAACTAGGCGCCACCGCAAGAGAACCAGAAGAAGAAATACCAGAAGAAGAAATACCAGAAGAAGAAAAAGAGAGGAGTATACCCCGTAATGTACTTAAGAAGAGCACAAGGGATCAAATTAGAGGCTTCAGCAAGGGGGGGGAAGAATTAATTGATTTTACTGTCTCCAATTTTGCTAAGAGCGTACGAGATAAGGAGCATATCAATGGCGGTTACGAGAAAAATATAAAGTCGTTAAAGGATTGGACAAGAATGGTGCATTTAGCGAGGATACACAGGGACGAAATACCACGTGGTGGTGGTCCCGATTACGACGCATTCCACGAGAAAGTTGAAAAAAGGGTAAAACAAAAAAAAGGAAAAGGATACTCTGTTGGCAAAGAATCCTACGGCGTTACCTGTCCTAACAGTGTTCTCAGTGATATATCACGGCTAGAGGTACTAATCGGAGGAAAACGAGCCGGAAATAACTCTCCGGAAATAATCAATGAGGCCGCTGATATTTGCAAGCGGTTATTTACGGGCGGTATCATGGACGTTAGTGCGTATCGAACGCTCATAGACGAACTCGTGGATGATTAAAAAATTATCGTTTTTGTTAATTCTGGCCGTTTTTGGTCGTTTTTTGACCGTTTTTGGTCGTTTTTTGACCGTTTTTTGCCATTTTTTGACCGTTTTTGGTTGGTTTTTGAGGGCAAAAACCCCAGGAAATCATTTAGAGAAAATCGATGTTTTTGCTGAAAAATCGAAAAAAAACGACTATAGGCAACAAAAAATGACTAAAAATCAAGAAAAAACCGGAAAAAAACCGGATTTTTATCGAGGGCAAAAACCCCAGGAAATTTTGATAAAATTTATTCCGGTTTTCCACACGGCGGTGGGAAGGGGGTGATCAATCACTGGTGATCACAATCACTAATTGAAAAACCGGTGTTTTTATAATAAAGATGATCATACACTACAACCACGATAAACCAGTACTCGTCTACGTGGTAAACTTGCGATTGCCTGTTTACCGCGCGTACTATGGAGATGGTCTCGGTAGCACCATTGCGGGGTTATTTACAAGAATGGCCCCAAAAGTAGCGCCGTTAGCCAAACAATTAGGAATGAAGGCTATTGATGTTATTCGTGATAAGGGTATTAGTGCTATTGGAGATATTGCCGGAAAGGCGCTTTCTGCAGCAAAGGACAAACTAATGTCGTTGGTGAGGAGAAAAAAACAGAAACCACCGGTGATGCCATCAATGACAGTGATGCCTGCGAATGTCAGTAAAGTAATAAATAACGCCGTGGAAGAAAAACTAGCGTCGTTGGTAAACAATAATCAAGATGACATCGCAAACATAATAGCGGGAAGTGGTTTAAAACCACGACGATGATTTAGATGCATCAGCGTATTATTAAATAAAATGTTTAAACGAACAGCTGACCCGGCGTTTGATATGGACGCACCAGTGCACAAGGATGATTCTGTCCGTAATTATCAATTTTATTCCTATCATGCAGTACAACCCGACATACGATCGCGAATTGAACTTCAAGTCCATGATACCAGTAAATATTTTTTACCGTGTGAAGCGTTTATTGAAATCGAAGGAGAACTTGTAACAGAGGCCGATACTCCTGCTGTACCAGCACCGTATCCAGATGGTACCAAAGTTGGCTTAGTCAATAACGGCGTAATGGCGCTATTTGAGAGCGCAAAATATCTCATTGACGGGCGAGAGATCGAGTCTATAGAACGCGATGTTGATGTTGCTACAACAATAATCGGGCTAGCAAGATATTCCGACGATTATACAAGATCAGCGGGTCCATCTATGATGTTTGCAAAGGATACTAAAAACACTGCTGGAAACTTGCAATTTGTGGTAAGGCGACCAAGAAATAATGCTAATAACGCTGATGCTGATGTTGAGAATATGATTATAAACAGCGATCCTAATTTTAACATCGGAGCTGCAACACGCATATCAATGTTAACAGGGGCGCGTAGATCTTTCTCATGCGCGATTCCACTGCATCATATATTTGGATTTTGTAGGAACGTGCGAAAAGTTATCTACGGAGCAAAGCATACCGTGGTGCTTGTGCGAAAAGGCAATGATAGAAATGCAATTTGGAGAATTCCAGCGGATCTTACAAATCCAAATAATGACCCTGGCAAAGTCGTTTTAACTAAAATATTATTGTGGATGCCAGTAATGACTCCATCCATTACCACAGAGGCACGATTGCTATCCTTTATGGAGCAGGGAGGAAAATCATTACTAAGTTGGTTAACAACAACAACAGATACTAAGCAATCAAATATCAATGGTATATTCACATGGAACCTGGCATCACAACAAGGCATTTCGGCTCCGCGTCATATATTTGTTGCGTTGCAGGATATGACGAGAGTTGATAATCAATTATTCAGCCATATGATATTTGATCGATTAGGTGTTACTGACGTCTCGCTGAGAATAAACGGCCAGCAGGAACCATCCGAGGATATACAACTTAATTACGGTCAAAACCATGTCGCACGTGTGTACCATTGGTTGCTGTCATATATGAGTCGTGATCAAAACGTCGACACTGGTTTGCAAATATCACAACATGATTTCAAAGAACTATATCCGATCTATTACTTTTCGCTGGAACATCTTGATTTAACAAGACAATCCGTCGTTGATATACACTTCCGAGCTAATGTAACTCGCGGCGCTATTGCTAATTATAGAGCTATTGCTGTCATCCTCAGCGATAAATCAATGCTGCTAGAAGGTGCTGGCGGACGAATGAGAATCGTTGATGCGCCAGTGGAAAACATGTAATTGAAAGCACAAAACGCGTTTACAATAAAATGTCGTATAGTGTTGTCAGTGTAGAGTTGACTGATGGTCAAGTCAAGAAATTACGATCAAAGTCGGCTAAACAATGCGGAACCACAATAACGCTGAAGCCGTCACAGATGGCAGGTGGTAATCATAAGATATCGTTGACGGCGCGTCAAATAAAACATTTCAATAATGCGATGAAGAATAAAAAGGGTGTTCAAATAGATTTTTCAGCCGCAGCAATCAAAAACATGGAAAAGACCGGTGGGATATTTCCGCTGTTAGCTGCGATTCCAGCGTTGATTGCCGCGGCCGCACCAGCAGTGGCTAAGGCGGCGGCGTTAGGAGCCGTTGGTACCGCGGCGGGAATGGCACTGAAAAAGGCAACCGGGAAAGGCTACAAAAAAAAACGACCCGTGGCTGGAAAGGGTCTAAGACTACCGGGAACTCCGTATTCATGGTACTCGGGAAAGGGTCTAAGACTACCGGGGACCGTTTATTAACGCAAGAGTCTATGACCCCCATGTCTAATTTTGATTTAATAGACGCCGCAAACGCACTAGCGATAAAAAACTTCAGAGGTGTTTTTATGAGGGATCAATTACCGGCGGCACCAAGGAATATTGAAACAGGCATAATTAACCTCGATGGGTCCTCCGGAGCGGGAACTCATTGGGTTGCGTACGCGATTGATCCGCGTGCGATCGTCTATTTTGATTCATACGGGTTAGCCCCGCCAAAGGAGTTCATGCGGTATATCCGGGCGTGTTCAGCCCGGGCGTTTTATTCCACGCTGCCAACGCAGCAATTAAGTGACCCACCGATATGTGGCCGTGAGGTATTGAACGTACTCGCGGCGATTTCATCATCGCGAAAACCACCTCATGTAGTTGTAAACGAATACACTAGTGGGGTCGTAGAGGCCCGGCGGGTTAATTAGAAACGCCGTTTTTTTTTACAATAACGATGATTGATATTTGGGGACGACCGGTTTCGGCGCTGAAGGAATCCACGGAAACGCTCGCCACCGATGACATAAAAAAACTAATCGAGGATGAAATCGCTGATACGTTAAATTTAACCAGTGTTGACCCAGGTGAAATAGTCGTATTTCAAGACCGCCAGGGTAAATTGAAATCCAGTAATGTGTCGCTGGATGATGTTTTAACACGACAGCGTGATGCCGCCGAGGACACTATCGCATTGTATACCGGCGACGGACGACTCAAACCGGGTGAACATATATCGGCGGTAACATTAGTCAAAGACGGTTTTATAAGGTTGGATAGATCGGTGACCGAACTCGACGCGCAGGTGAAAAAATCTGCCACCGAGGTGAAAAAATCTATCACCGATATACAGCTCACTACCGCTAGTTTTTTCGGGACCCCGACGGTAACCGAACCGAATATTACAACAATAAGGAATACTATTTTGGATTTTGCAACGCTGTCGGGCCAATTTTACACGTTGCGAAAAAATGTTAACAGGATCGATGACAACTTTGATAAATTCTTTGGTAAAAAAAATACCAAGCTGGATGAGATTACAACAACTATAAATGATATCACTGCGTATGGACAGGAAATAAAAACAATCAAACTTGATGTTGCAGAGAACAGAGATGGTGTAGTAGTACATGAGCGGGAAATAGAAATAATCGGCGCTAATGTTGCAACGATCATAAATAATGTAGACTCGCATAGACGGAAAATAGAAACAATAAAAACTGATGTTACAATGATCATAAATAATATGAGCGCGCATACACAGGAAATAGGAACAATCAAAACTGATATTGAAGCGAACAAAAAGGGTGTAGACGCGCATACACAGGAAATAGGAACAATCAAAACTGATATTGAAGCGAACAAAAAAAATATAGACGCGTATTGGCGGGGAATAGGAATAATCAAAACTGATGTCGCAGCGAACAAAAAAGGTATAGACGTGCATACATATGAAATAGGAACAATCAAACTTGATGTTGCAGCGAACAAAAAAAGTATGACCGAGAATACATGGGAAATAGAAACAATCAAAACTAATGTTGCAGCGAACAAGAATAATATAGACGCGAGTTGGCTCCCCGTAGGAATAGTTATAACTGATGTTGAAGCGATTAAAGACAGACTACCGAGAATGGCAGAGCAACTCGAAAAAATAAAAAACCCTCATGAGAACATCATCAACACAGTATACACAATTCGACATGGATCATTCAATTGGACTCCTACACAGAATACAGTAAATATTACCGCAACTGTTAAGGGCATTTATCGATTGACACTGGTTTCAGTAATGCAGTTTAATATATTATCGTCGAGTTCATCCGGGTTTAACAATACAATATCAACAATTATAGACAGGAACGCAACTGAACAGTTTACAATTTATGCCGTTGATGGAAATTTAGCCGGGGCAAACATTACATGGTATGTGGAATTTGTAGCGAATCTAAGTAATTAAAAACACTAGCTCTTTTAAAATAAAAATGACCACCAGGGTAATTGAATCAGAGGTATCACCGACGTCACATCAATATCGATTCGATACTGCAAAAGAGTTCTCCGCGAATTTGAAAACGCTTTCCGAACAATACCGCGCAAAAATAAAAAAATACCGCAGAAAAATAACCACCATCGACGCGGTCGTGTACTCGGTGTCGGGTATAGTAGCCGGTACCGGTGTTATTTTATCCACGGTGACCACGATAGCCCCGATCGCTGTTCCAATCGCTATCTCCGCGATGACAACAATTGCTGGAGTCGCCAACGCAATCACTAAAAAGATATCGTGTTTTCAGAAAAAACTCGACGAGTATACAGTAAAACATCAAATAGTATCCGACGCGTACTCGAAATTATCCGGGTTGATCTCGTTATCGATTGATAATTTGTTCATATCCGATGTTGAATTCTCCACGATGGTCCAGTTGTATAGCTCCGCGATGTCAAAAATCGAGGATTTTCAACTGGAAGCCGGAACCACCTGGTTGTTGAAATTAGACACTAAAAACAACGAATAATAATAATGTCGCTGAACCCCGAAGGGTCTCAATTACTTCAGCGGATCGCGGAGAATACCACTCCGGTACAAACAAATATGATATCGATAACGTCAACGAAACCCGAATTCAGTGTGAACTTCCCATCGCCGGTTCCAGTGAAGGAAATAGCGCTGGCAAAATTGCGAATATATCACAGTTGGCCTAATATCCGAGCGGACGCATTTAACGGACAACAACCTAATAACTCGCTGGTTTTTGCACGGACAAATAAACCCGATGGGACCCCAGACTGGGAGGAGGTTACAATACCAACTGGGTCATACCAAATAGAACAAATCAATAAGGAATTTCAATGCAGGATAAAATCGATCACAGGAAAGGAATCAAAAATCGCTATTACGGTTCATGAACCGACGTTATCGTCGACGATTGAAATAAGCACACCGGGGTATATGGTTGATATTTAGAACAGTTCAATAAGAACCATACTAGGATGGCCTAAGAATCCACCCGCGGACGCCCCCCCATCAACTATCCTCAGATACGATAACGGAGATGGTGGTAGGCATATTGCTCCATACAACGTAAATATTGCATCGGTGATAGCAATCAATCTGGTGTGTGATGTTATCGAAGGGAGTTACCAGGTGGATACCAAGCAATCAAATCAAGCTCAACAGGGGTATATCCTTTATTCGTTTTCACCAACAGCCCCTCCCGGATTCTTAATCGTTGAGAGCCCGATTAATCCGGTCTATATGCGATGCCATAATCGGTTTTTAACGAGAATTAATTTTAGACTTACCGATCAGTCAAATAACCTAATTGATCTACAAGAGGAGGAGTTAGTAATCACTCTGTTTGTAAGATCATTGTAAATAACTTCTTAGCAGCGGGGGGGGGGGGGGGCGATGACATCGACGCGGTCGTCGCTGTGTTTACCGGACGCTGACGACGCTGGGATCGGCGCGCAGAAAAGTGTATTAAACCAAATGACGTCCGGACAATTGTCGATTTGGCCCCTCGACGATGACAACGACGACGACGTCGTTTTTTTTTTACCAGGCGCTGACGACACCGGATCCGCTGAGTGCAGAAAGTATTAATTAAGCCAAATGACGTTTGGACAAAATGTCGGATTCGCCCCCCCTGCTGCTAAAGGATGTTTTTGAAGGGCCGGAACAATTTTCTTTCCCTTTTATCACAGCTGGGGTTTCTAGTGAATTAGACCGTAACCCATCCCAGCATTTTGTTTAACCAGTCTCAACCTCACATATGCGTGGCATGGATTATTGATTTTCAGTATGGAGTGGATTTCAGCATGAGAGTTTTACAACTTCTTTGCCTTCTAAATATATTTCATTCTTCTTGACTGCCTTTTTATGCTCATTTTGCAGATGGTTCAGCTGGCTAAATGGCCCTTCTTTTATGGTCAAATTGATAATCATGTTTTAAGAGAGAATATTTTTGTGCCAGTGCCATGACAAGCAATGGTTCATGACAGTAATTCCTCCTATAAAGCCCTAATTGTAGTCACGTTATGCATGTATGCCATTTCCTATGGTTGGAAAGCCCGCCTGATACCCAGTTTCACAACAGTCAGTGGTAAATTGTGGCCAGAGGACACGCCACTTCATATCATACAGCCATGGAAGCATGGCAGGGAACATTATACTGAAGAGGGTTGGGGCAAACACACAGCTTTGCTCAACTCCATTGGTGATTGGGAACAGTTCAGATGAATTGCCATTGTACACGACATGAGCAACCATATCATCATAGAATTAATGAACCTTTTGAATGGGTTTCTCTGGACAACCAAATTTTCAAATGTTCTTCCAAAGCCCTCATGGCTAACTGATGAAAGCTGTTTTCAGGGCATTGGTTAATGTCATGTACATATTGTAGGTCTGTTCTTTGCATTTCTCCTGGAGTTGTTGAGCTGCAAATACCATGACTGTGGTCCCTTAGCCTTTTCCTGAAGTCACACTGACTTACTTGCAGGAGCCCTTAATGTGTAGTACAAAAGGTGGTAGGTCAACTACTTTCAGAGTTATAGTCAGTGTTGAGGGATCAGTAAATGATGCATTGATTTCCTCACTGATAGATGCCTTTTGATTGAAGATGTTAAAGTGTTTTGCTTATCTTTGAAGTTTCTTTTCTTTATCATTGAATAAGTGTGGCACTGTCAGATCTCAGTATTGGAGATATTCATGATCATGTTCTTCATGTCATTCCTGTCTGTGTAGAAGTGATTCTCTTTTGCTGTATTGCTCAGCCATGAGTCTTGCATCTCTCAAAATCTGCATTGGTAGAGTCCTCTTGATGATGTTGAAGACTGCTTTCTTAGATGGTAAAGTGCTCTCTTCTAAACATGTCTTCCTAGAATGAAATCCAGAGCTGCTCTATGCAAACAAACAATTTCTATTTGACCCTCTTATAAATGAAGGTGTTCTTTGCAAATGAAATCCATCAGTAATAGGTGACCTGTCATCAGCAAAAAATAAATAAGCATAACTGGTTGTGCAGGTAGATGGGAAAAACCAGTGTATAAACATATGCATGTGTATTATTGAGTGGAATAGACCATTCCTGTGGCCAAGTAGTTAGAGCATCTGGCTTGGATGCGGAAGGCTGTAGGTTTGATCCCTGACCAAGTGATACCAAAGCCTTACAAAAATGGTACTAACAGCTGCCTTGCTTGGTACTCAGCATTAAGAGGTTAGTGTTAGGACTGATCGGCCTGGTGTCAGGATAATGTGACTGGGTGGGACATCATGCTACATGTTTGCGGCATGATGCCCCAGTGCTAGACATCACTATAAACTGTCATACTGCAGACATCGTAGCGATATGACTGAAAAATTGTTAAAGCTACATTAAAAATCCAAATCACACACACACACACACACACACACTTGTTTGACATTTTAAATACATTTCAATTTTAAATCCATGAATTCTATTCTTTTATTTTAAAAATAGTACTCCACAACAGTTACCCATAATATTCCATACATTTGCAAGTCAACAATGGAAGTAAACTCCACTTTGATGATTCATTTTCCTATAAATGTTACTAATGACCTAATAATTCATTCTTATCAAATAAAGTTTGGAACTCCTTGATTGTTGTCTTATCATCCTAAAGCTTTGGCTGTATAAGTCACACTTTGATTATGCAGTCTGTGAACCCTGTTAAAAAATGCAAGTGAACTGATGTCATTTATGTGACATGATCACAGGGAGTTCAAATAAGTACTCTACTTGGCACAAAAAAAGTATCAAAGGGTGTCAAATCTGAGGCTACTTCAAAGAGTTGTCAAGTTAAAAACAAAATGGGTGCTGCCTTTACAATGGATTAAAGTAGTTGTATGACTTCACTTGGATCAAATTCATGACTTGATCAAAGGGTTGTCAACTGCTGCCTTTACAAGCCAAGGGCTTATCAGCAGGGATCATGCTGGGCTTCGCCAATGTTGCAAATTGCAATTTTCACCCCATTTTGCAACAAAATATACCATCAGTTGATGTTTTTGGCAACATTATTTTGGTTGTTAAAAATTGTATATACAATCTTGTGTTTGGAGTTGAGAAATTCAACGACACCATGACAGGATGATGCAAACTTTGATATAAAATTGCACTCGAATCTATTGTTACATAAACATATCCTTTGTTCATATCAACAAACCACCTTAACACGGAATTGTTGTGTCATAATCTGCTTATTTCTGATGTCTGACCTTATTGTTGTTGCTGTAGGGTTTAACGCCATTTTTCAGCACACGATAGGCTGTACAAGGCGTCCAGTATTAATGGTGGAGGAAGAACCTGGGGAAAAAAACCGGAAAGAACCACCGACCCACAAGAAGCTACTGGCAAGCTTTCTCACATACCCACATTGGCCAAATCTGAGACTTGAACCCGGACAGACAGAGGTGAGATGGCAGTGATCCATAATGGCGAGCGCTTTAGACCACTTGGTCACTTGGGGCCCCTCTGGCCTTGGTACTCTGTGCAGTAATATAACCCAAATAGTTATGTTACCTGACTAGTTACAATCAACCACCTCTAAGGGAGGGAATGAGAATGACTATATTCTACCAGATGGTGGCAATTTTTTTTTTCCTTTTTGAAAAATGTACCAGAAAAAATAGTTTTGCTGAAACTTCAAAGAAAACTGAATACCTTTGAAGCATCGATCTTTCTGTATAAATACTAAGCAAATGAAAAAACAAAAATTCAGCTATAACAAGTGGGCATTTGTTTGGTCCTTCAAAGAGTGCCTTTTGCAGTGCCTTCAGTAACACATGAATCTTCATCAAAGCAAGCTGAAGGCATTTGATCAAAGAAACTCAGCAACAACTTAAATAAAAGCATTGTTTCATTTTTCATAGTGATTGGAACATATTTATTGTGCCGTGAAAGTTTCCGGTTTGCAACAAAAAGTTCACGCTTTTGATTACTACCAATGGTGTTTTAAAACCCAAATTAAAGTTCCAGTCTTGTGAAACACTTTATATCTGGCCTTAAATAAAGGTGGGATATCTCACAAGAACGTGAAACTATTTAATATGTTCACATGTTTGCATTTCCCTATGAATAGCCTCATCCCCTTGGTAGCCTTGGCATCATAGTAGTTGTTTCTGGCTGACCAAAATCTAGGCTGATATCAGCAGATGTACATGTATTACATAAACAACTATACAGCCATGTGCTACCTGGATAATAAATATCAGAGTGAATTGTTTTGGGAAATGTGTTTGTTGAGAATGGGATATAGATGAAACGTGGACTACTGTTTTTTATATATATATTTTAGTTGCGTTTTCTAACAGGATTTGACTGATATATGAATTTTCTTACATATGATCGACTACTCGAAATCATGGATTTTTTTTATATGCATGTAAATTATTTAACACATTGTGGAGTGTACTACACAATTGTAAGTTGTCAATATACAAGTGTATTTCAGACTAGTTATCTTCATTTAATCAAAATTTCATTTTTTCTCTCTGAAAAATGTCACTTGTATGCTAAATTTCAATTTGTTTTCATCCCTCTCACTTATCTAAACATCTGCTTATATCAACAAGTCAGCAGTGTCACCTTGGTCCCAAGGATGTTGAGATAAATGGATAGGACTGTATTATGAAAATGGCGACATTTGTTGAAAATTGGTGACAACATATTGAGGTTGGCGATTTTTTTTGTGACAACTTTATTAAAGCCAGCACCATCCCTGATCAGGCCATGTGTACTGGCAAATAACTTAGGAAGTTTCACTTGGAAATTAGATCTGGCTTATGAGAAAAGCAAATATAATCAAATCAGACTTTCATTGCATAATTCACAAATGGTATATATGCAACAAAACACAATGTAATTGATATACTTGCTCAAAAATAAAAGCAATATACTTACCCACTGTAAAAGACATTGATGGACACTTCACTTTGTAGTTAGTAATATGAATATTTTCATAGAGTTAAAAATCCGATAAAGGTATATGCAAGTGTCATGAAATGAATACCATAATAACATGGATAAACACAGCACATACCATGTTTGCATTTCTGGATGGGATTATTGGTATGAAAACATACAAAATTTTGAATTGCCAGTGTTTTGTATATTCTGCAAACACCTAGGTTTAACAATATAATCCCCAGATTTATAAACTTGTTTCATATGTAACACTTGTAACATTACTTTTACCTTTTACTTGGCATGAAGTGAATTTTTAATGAAATAAAAATAAAGACTTATAATTAAATATATATGGTATGCATTCTGGCATGAGACTTAAAGCGATGTGCTCCCAGGTAATGACTAAGATCCAGATCAGACATATTCTCAGTAGGCCAATTGACCTAGCCTACTCAGTGTCAAAAAGGGGACAAACCCTTCACACTGAGTGGTCCCTTCAACCATCTGTCTTTTAGCAGATTTTTGCATTTGGAGGTGTCAGAAGAAAGACTATTTTGTGATGAGGTGAAATAACAAACTGTCCACCTTTGTCCAGTCTTGGACACAGAAACCTGGGCAGAAGATGCACTCTTGGTAAGTAGAAGGCGTTTTGGGGCTATGACTACCCCAGCTGTTTTGGTACCAAAAATTATTTACAGTTAATCAGGGTCCAGAACTGCAAGGTGATTCTGATATCTCCATTATGATTCAGGTGGAACAAGACTTGCATGAATGATCTGCTCATTCTTGCAATAAATATACTCAGAAAAGTCCCTGTAAGGTCTAACCTTGCATGTTTACTCTACTGCCCTTTGAGAGCTAGCCCTACAACTTAGGTATTGTCCATATCAGCCAAGTACATGTAACTGTACAATTCTCTCACAATAATCACAGTCAGATTCATCACTGTATACTTTTGGTGACTTCAGTAAGTGAAAGACAAAATTTCACAGAATTTACTGTTGTTTTACCTTTTGCAGCAAAAACTTGAAGACAGTGCATTGCTGATGTTGTTAGGCAGAGGCTGGCATCAACTGAATGTAAAAGTTTTGATGCAGCTGAATAACTTGAAAACTGCCTATATGAATGTGTTAAAATATGCTGTATTTAAAGTTTGGGGAGTGGAAAATGTTTTTTTTTTCCATGACAGTTATTTCTCTTCCCCCCCCCCCCCCCCCCCCCCCCCGGGCACACACAAGGGGAATATAAGGAGGTGGTCAGTGATCAGCCCCTAATTCTGCATGCTTTGATAGAAATACACATTCATCGTGATGTATAATTTATTCTTTTGGAATTGCTCACAACCGCTGTAGCCATATCTACAGAGCTAAGACACTAATGCATCCAACAGAAAGGTGATATGCTGTGCCCATGAAAGACATGACACTGGAATCCCTTGTAATAAGATTCAGAATTGGATAAAGTAACTCTAAATTCTTTAGGCAAATACAGTGAAGAAAAGTAAATCTACAATGTCATTTTAATTAGTACAGATTGATAAGTAACATGTTTTGTATTTTTGCTGACAGTCAACTAAAAACAGAAATTTTTTGAATGCATAAAAATTATGCAAAACATAAATATTAAGCATTTAGTCCAAAGTTGTCCATGTATATTGCTCCTGCCATGAGCACAGTTCATGTTGAATGATGGGCATTTGATTTATATAAACCATGCTTTTTTTGAGAACCTCCAGATTTTCCATGCTTACTTGAAATAATAGTATTTTGACCAGTTTTAGAACACTCAAATAGAGCCATATAATAAAATGAACTTTGAAGTAATTTTAGTCATAAAGCTGTTTGACAAATTTAAAAAGGTATGATTAATAATTTGATTATGAAGGCTTAGTCCCTTACAGCAAGTTTTGTGTTTTTAGTGTTAAAAAATGTTTTGACATTTACAAAGTGCAGTTAGTTCCAAACTTAGGAGAAAAATATCCAAAATATTTGCTTTGTTTTTTTGTTTTTTACTGTCTTATCTTGAGTTCTGTTATGTGATGATATATATTCATAATAGCTGTGTTAGCCTCAATATTTGATCCAGCAAAATATCCAATATTGATATGGGAGGCTAGTTAAAAGTGTTGATAACTAAAATGAAATGTATAAGAGTATTGTATACATTGGGGCTAACTGTAGATGTGTACTAGCCAGATAACAAGTGTACAGCCTGTAGCTATAAGGCTTGTATAGTTATCTTCTCTCTCTCCAGACTATTAGCTGCAAATAGGCATATTTTGCATTAAATAAGATGAGTAGTTCATTTATCTGAGTGCAACATTTAGTACTTAATTCTTTTATTGTTAGATATTGATGGGCCATTGTATTTGCATTTAAATAATGTTTACGGTTTTTTTCTTGGACAGCCCTAGATGCTCATGTTGCTGTCTTGAACTTTTCATTAAAAGTGTTGGAACCATGTGATAGAGTTTGCTTTAAATTTCAGATCCTTTTTATTTTTCTTTTACATCAGAAAAGCTAGATGATATCTTTGACATTAAGTGAACTCCAAACTTTTTGACAAATTTTATTAGACCCAACACACACCATCTTATCATGGGAGAAAAGCTGATCATCATTAGGAATGTATGTGCATGTTTTAACATTCAGTATATCTGCTTTAGATATGAGGAGCCAAGAATTGAAAGAAAAGGAATGAGTCCAGAAAGAGAGCCTCAAGTCAGGTAAGATTCCATAAGGGTTTATGCATGGTATCATTTTGCTACAATGAAGAAAGAATTTCAATATAAGTGATCACAGTCTTTTCTGAGTGCTCTGCCAACAGTTTGAGCTTAGCATACTGTCTTTAATTGTTATGATTGCATGATGTCAACAAATTACTTTGAAGTATAGCTAAAATCACAATGTGACGTGCATACATGATCAAACATGCAAATATTAAGAGATGTTAAGTTTGCAAGTGAGTGTAATTGAAACCTAAAACATTCATTAATATTAAGAAAGCTCAATCACATCATATAAGCATTTTTCTTCTAAATTATCAGCCATAATCACAGAACTGCCAACCCAATACTGTTTTACAGTAAAGCTTACTTTTAATTATGGATTTATGGAACAATAGCACCAAAAAAAAGCATGATTGTTGTTATGAAATCCAAATATTGGCTAGTCTGGGTTTAGTCTTGATCTGGGTTTTGAACTTATTGGGGTTAGTCAAGGAATCAGAATGATTTTACAGGGGGATATCATACACTTTAATAACCAGTGTTCATGTAAAGGGCTTGAGCATAGGCAGGAAATGTTAACCAGGAAACAAAAATGTTAAAGATGTAAGAAACAATAAGCTTATTGAAAGGTCCAGAGAATTATCACAGAAGTATTATTAATAAAACAATATTCAGATACTTGGCCATGGAACAAAGCAGGATGATTTGACAAATTATAGTTATTAGCTCACCTGGCCATGCTTAGTTTTGGAGTATTAGAATATATCATGGTTTAAGTGAGTTTGATAATGATCCATGAATACTAACAGATGATGTTGCTTCTGAGCTTGTTATCACTCCGGAGGCCACATTTCTGATCCACTTTGAGAATATATGCTTACATTATTAAGATAATGGAAGTTAAATCTCTGACTTAATGCTGGGTTGCTTATGTGCTCATTGAGGCATCCAGGTTGGTTGCTAGGACCATATTACCCTTACCACTGGGCCTCATTTTAGGAATATGCACTGCTGCGTCATAAAAGCTTATAAAGTGTCAAATACACAGCTGTGGGGAAGTGTATTTTCAGTGATGATTGGTATAAGCAGTATACTTGGATAACTGAGGCAAGTGACAAACATATAGACATCTTTGTTGGAAGGAACTGGTCATTAGTCGGTCAGGGGGAAGTGCACTAAAGTCTGAAAGCTATTTCGGATGGAAAGATCTATCTACTAAGGGGATGAACTTGGATTATGTGGGTCTGAAACATAAAAAGCCCAATACAGAATCAGAGACTAAGGCAGCTGCCATTGTAGATGAACTGATCATACTCCCAACCCAACCCCTTCAACTTCAGTGTCCGCTGCAAGAGCAGATTGTAAAATTATTGAAATTCCAGAACTCTTGTCTTGAAATTATGCTTCTCTGTCAAATACATTACCCAATCACATAAACATTAGGAATTACTTTTTCTATCTTATGAATCCAGCCCTCCTATAAACTTGGAAAAGTAAATCTGTCTGAATTTACCTTATATGAGATGATAGATCGCTCTGCCTACCAAATCATGTAACATGAGAACCTGTTAACCTCTGAAGAACATGCAGCATTTGGTAAAGAAATATTTAAATTTAAGTGATTGTTTATTAAAAGTGATTTTTATTATTTTAAAATTGTCAAATTACAAAGTTGCATAAATTATATTGCAGTAGACAACATTTATGTTTGTAGTTCAAGTTTTTGTAGTAATAACCTAAGTGTTTTTTTTCAGTAAATAATAAAAATACATTTTAAAACTGTTTTGGAACTTATTCTTTTAAAAGGAAGTTCACTCCAAAAGATGCTAATGTATTTATTATATAATTGTATCTTTATTAATTTTATCTGGCTTATGTTTATGCTGCCTTGTAAGTAAATGAATTAAAAATTAATAACAAAATCGTAAGTAATTGCTGTTAACTGTGGTACATAATAATTTTAAAGTTCTCTGTTCATCGGATGGAATTTTGATCAATGAAATCTGTTGATGTAAACATGTATGTGCATGCTTAATATCTCGGAAGATAAATATCTGAAACCATTATTTTTGTATTTCTTTTTTTATTTATTATATTTGTGTATCCCCATCCCTTTTTCAGCCCAGTGAGTATGTAAAGAGTCACTCAAGTGTCTGAAAGCTCGAGATGATAAATCATTATTTTTGGGACAAGCTAGCATTAAAGTGTCAATTTTCAGACCTTAAAATAATGCAGTTTGGGGTTCAGTGCATCCTATTCAAGAGAAAATAATATTCATCAAAGTCCAAAAGTTTGGATGCTCTCCACGCATATTCTAGAAACATTTATTTGTACACATATTTTTCAATTTCAGTTTCTTATTTTTCTTCATGCTGTTGATGGGGCATGTTTTACTACATATTTTTATGCAAATAAACGCATAGTTACCATCAGTTGTGTCTAAATTCAGCTATGGTACACACGACTGCAAGTCTTTATCCATCAAAGTTTCATCCTTGTTTCGGGAAAGGAATAAATCTATTTTCTCAAATTTGGTGAGCTGGATATTGACTCTCAGAATTACATGGCTCCCATTGACTTCTTTTTACTGTTATCAATCAAGAAATCGATAAACCATTGCAAAATTTTTAAATACTTATTATAATCATTCATTATTGCCACAAGCAGATCATCAGAGAAAAATGGCAGATGTAAGTAATGCCTGGGGGTGTGTCTAATTTATGCTTGCAGATTGATTAATTGATCAGCATGATTGACAAGTGGTGATAGGTCAATTATGGACAGAGGTATACTTTGTGTAGATAGAGGGAAGTAACTCTTGCAAATTACCTCACCTATCATCACTATGTGGCACTCCATATACTGTTCATGGGCAAGGAAAAAAGGGCTCAATCAAGACATTTTAAGTTTACACACTCCCTCTAACTCATTATCTAGTTTAGCTGGGGATAGGGTAATGCCTCCTCCACCATCTGCTAAATTGCTTTATATGCAGGATATGTTGCAGATGGATGCTAACAGATCTTGAATCGAGGGAGATCAATATGAACCATAAAGCTTTGTTAACAAAAATGTCAGCAAATGAATACAACAATGCTGCACATTACAAATCTAGGCAACCTACTGGATCCAACTTCAGTTCCTGAACCGACAAGATATAGGCGATGAAGCCAGGCATATATGAGTGTTGTATAGTTTTGACAACTAATCCATCCAGCATCGTTATAACGAATTATTTTTGGCTCAGCTGTTGACCAGTCCATCCAGCCATCTAGCCAACAAACTGACCTCAGTAATATGTTTGTTAACAGAATTGTACAGCCTTTTGGATACAATAGATATGATACCGGTTCATTTGTCAAACATCATTCATCCATACCATCAATGACAACATGTTATGCTGACTTTGCTGTTCAGATTGGGCAGCCAGCTGACCTTTCAGCCATACAACCAACCTGGCAGTACCCATAATGCTGATTCAGTGCACACAAGTGCAGCAGGCTGACCAGTCAAGCTGGCAGACAATACTGACTCTGTCATCAGCCCGGCTATCCATGCCAACCTATTAAGTTGTTCCAGGCATTAAATTAGTGTACTAGTGAACTGTAATGCCCTAAAACCACCTTCTGTGACCATTCAGTGTGGAAGATTTTCAGAAATGCATTCTGATGAGATGGTGGCATCTTTGCTATGCAGAGTGACATATCCTGGGACACATCCACTAGAAGAAGAAGACCTTCAAGTTATGGACAGTTGTAACTTCGATTCTCCTGATAATTCAGATCCTAGCATAGAAAGAACTGAATTCAGTTTCAAAGTAGCCATAAAAGAAATATTTTGTATACTACCCTCTGCAGAATTTACCTCACTTCTGATTACAAGTACAACTTATGAAATCAAGACTATGTTTGATAAGGACAAACTCTTGTGATAAGTCTTAATGATCCCTAAACAACCAGACAAAGGAGGTTCATGGACTAGACTAAGAATTTCCTTTTGAAATGACTTAGGAACAGCAGTTTGATAGTTCACTGACCATTTGTCACCAGCTGGTACCTCAGGTGGTCTCCAGTTTCTAATAAGGTTCCCATTTTTCACAAAATAATAAACTGGTACACTGTACATGTGTGGCTTTGGCTTCTCTAATAGCCCTCTGAAACAAAAAATGAGATCTTAGGACTGATTGTTGTTTGTTACCCTGATTAGACAAAGAGTAGTAAAATGAGGATCGCTGATCAATACTGTTGATTGGTCAAAACAAGGAACAAATGTGACCTCATCAAGAGCATGACCAA
Source organism: Sinohyriopsis cumingii (assembly GCA_028554795.2). NCBI lineage: Eukaryota > Metazoa > Mollusca > Bivalvia > Unionida > Unionidae > Sinohyriopsis > Sinohyriopsis cumingii. Next base: position 94,980,394 of record CM068837.1, read on the forward strand.
TAAATGCGCATAGTATAAATCAGGGATTTAAATCTCAACAGGATCAAATTTCTGATCCAAACAAGGCATCTCAGTTACACGTAGATTAACTACAATCTTATCTCCAGCTAGGTCATTGCCTAGCAATAGAAGGATACCCTGGATGGACAAAGAAGCACTGTTCCAACTGTCATGGGTCTTGAGACCAAGTCTGAAGACATTTAAACAATGGAGAGGAACATTAACAAAGCTGCACTCTATTCCCTGATTAATCAAACTTTTGCCAGAAGAAGACTTCTCAGATAAAGGCAAAATGCCAGATAATTAAAGACTGAGAAGCTTCTGTGTCCCTTAATATTTTAAAAGGGATATGCATAGCAGAATCACCAACCAGTTATACAGAACCTTTTGACATTAATGGTTCATAATTCTCCTTAATAAAATCATAAATGGACTTGTTTGACCCAACAATTGTTATATGACTATCACCTCTTCAAAATAAGAACATTTGGAGTAGGTCTGTATTTATTCTATTGCTTATATTTCAGTCTGTAGCAATAAAGAATATCATGACTTTCTTACAATAAGTAGATGTAGGAAGAGTTAGGGATTTTTAAGTCTTACCAGAACTTTCATTTCTAAAAAGTTATGCCTGATTGAGAGGAAGACTTAATGACAAATGAAACTTTGTGAGTCAATGAATAGTCAGAAATCAGTACAAATACAGAATACAATACAAAATGAAAATTTATATAAAAATCTTACCATATTGTGAAATGAATCCCAAATAGTCCTGAGAGTTATCTCATAAGTCCAAAAGTATAGAGTATTCCAAATGAATTCCAATCTTGAATGTGCTGATTTACCAATAGCTTGGAATGCTGTTGATGTGTTAAGTCTCAGTGTATCACAATGATATAATCTAGACTGTCTTTAAATGAATTCACATTGATCATAACATAGTGATTTAGTCTGAAGTTATTAATGAGCACTTTATAATTCCAATGAATAATTTAAATAAATAAATCCTCTCAGATTAAAATTGAAAACAACTGAAAGACAGATTCCATGTAAGATGTTCAGATAGGAATAAACAATTCTGATAAAAACAATTTTAATATAAAAGCCATAGTCACAATAAGAGGACCAGGATGAGGGTCAAACGTTCATTTCTAGATTATTTTAATTTATCAGCACAAACAGGTCTGTTATTTAAAGTTTTATAAAGAATATGGTAAATATCAGGTACACCATGGACTGATGAGAAAACCAATGTTCTGAACTTAAATCAAAGTAAACATATGCTAATCTTAAAATCAAATCTGCAATTATATACAGAAATTAGCTGTGTAATATGTTTACCAAATAAAAAAATTAGTCAAGTAGGCCTAAACACCTACCCTCAATTATGGACAAAGGTCAATCACACAATACAATTTAAATTAACATAATACTGTGTGTTTAACTGTTGTCCACGATTGTAAATTCTAATGTTGTTTTTAATCACATTATTACATAGTGAATTTTTGTCCATGATTGTAGGTTGATACTTTAAGATAATATTTGTAAACATGGTTACTTGGATTTGAGTTCAGGACACTGGTTTTTCCCATGGAAAAACTATGGTATACCTAATCTATGCCAGGTAGTTTGCTAACATTTAAGTAAACAGACCTAACCTTGTTTATGAATTTGATGGAAATTTCCATTTTGTTGTGAGTCAGGTGACAGTCTTTATGTAAGATTATTTGCATCAAAATTCTTAATTCTTATTTTAATATCTGTCTAGTGGAATCAGTCTTTTAGTTTTAGATTGATTGTTTTTGGACTAAAACATTTTTTTGGGACTATTTTAAGTTCAGTCAAGGACATTTTGGATTATATGATTGTGATACATCATGATTATTTGCAGATCAGTTGTTGTTGTAGGGTTTAACGCCATTTTCCAGCACATGATAGGCTATACATGGCGGCCAGTATTAATGGTGGAGGAAGAACCTGGGAAAACCCCGGAAAGAACCACCAACCCACAAGAAGCTACTGGCAAGCTTTCTCACATATCCACATTAGCTGAACCCGAGACTCGAACCCATGTAGACAGATATGAGATGGCAGTAATCGGTAATGGAGAGAGCTTTAGACCAGTCGGCCACTCGGGGCCCCTATTTGCAGATCAGAACATTCAAGATTTGAATTTATTTGGAACATGAATGGAGTTTATTGTGATCACCCTACTTATGTATTTGTGAATTTTTAGGAATATTTGAGATTTAATTCACAAGACTGTATGTTCCTTTTAAATTTTCACTTTATATTCTATGGAAATAAATTATTTGTTAAATTTTGCTAAACTTGTTTGTGTTTGATTTTTCTTTTACTTAGTTTAAGACCATAGATTCATAACAGTATGGATTCCCTCACCCATATGAACCTAGTCATCTGTCTCCCAAATGCATCAGTTGCATTGTCCTAGTGTTGGAGAGAACTTCTTTCAAAACTTTTTTCTTGGCAAGAGATTACTACTGAGGACTGGCTCATGAAATTTGAGCTATTTGTATAAGCCTTGCCTTTCAGTGCAGTGTCTAAATTATAGATACAATGGAACCAGTCAGTTGATATGCCCAGTCCACTTATTCCTCTTTCTGTTACCACTCTGGTGGCGTAGTGGTTAGAGCGTCTGCCTCGGAAGCGGGAGGTCATTGGTTCAATCCCCGGCCGAGTCATACTAAAGACTTATAAAAATGGTATTAACAGCTGCCTCGCTTGGCGTTCAGCATTAAGAGGTTAGTGTTAGGGCTGGTCGGCCTGGTGTCAGGATATTGTGACTGGGTGGGACATCATTCTACATGTCTGCGGCATGATGCCCTGGTGCTAAACATCACTATAAACTGTCACACTGCAGACATCATAGCAATATGACTGAAAAATTGTTAAAGCTATGTTAAAAATCCAAATCACACAATCACGTGCCTTTTTCAGTTTGTGTGACAGAGCCTTACAAAACAAGGAGTTGAATCTAGTTGGACCCATGATTGCTGTTCAGACAGTCACCAGACCATGCATTTCTGACACAACTGCATCCTTGGGTATGACCTGTCAACTTTCACTGGATTAAGCCTTTCTTTTTAGTTATTTCTCGAATGCTCAAGTCCACTGGATAGCTACATATATATATAATATATATATATTTTGTTGTGGCAGCTGTTGCTAGGAGAGTTTGCTCATAAAAGTAGAGACTTTTGATCCTACAGGGTGCTTTTAGGTAGAGGTTAGATGCTCAGCATTTTAATCCTATTCTTACATATTCTCCTAATGTTAATGTGATAGGTGATGTATTTGATAGAGAATTTTTTTTGTTTTGATTAAACTATTTCTCCAAAAATAATTACCCAGTCACATTACTGTAAATCTCTCATAATCCTTCCCACAATGCAAACATCCTGTCCTAGACATTGGTCAGGTTAAAACTGATGATATCTGGTATATGGAGAGCCACTTAGCTGGGGTAAGTAGGTAATTTGTAAGAGTTACTTTCTTTTGTCTATGCAAAATATAGATACAGTTCTTAAAGTCTGGGGAGGCTGGATTTAGGAAGTAGTAGAAGTAATTCATAGCGTTAATGTGAATGGGTAAGTATTTGTGGAGAAACAATGTACTATAAAATTTCCTTTTTAAATAGAAAAGTATGGACTTTACATACCATTGGCACACATTCTTTCCATAAATCTAATTACAATATTACTGAACTCTTCTAGGGCCCTGAGTGGTCGAGTGGTCTAAAGCGCTCTTCGTTACGGATCACTGCCATCTCACCTCTGTCTGCGGCGGTTCGAGTCTCGGATTCAGCCAATGTGGGTATGTGAGAAAGCTTACCAGTAGCTTCTCGTGGGTCGGTGGTTCTTTCCGGGGTTTTCCCAGGTTCTTCCTCCACCATTAATACTGGCCGCCATGTATAGCCTATCGTGTGCTGAAAAATGGCGTTAAACCCCACAACAACAACAACAGAACTCTTCTATGCTGTGTTTGTAGACAGCTGCATAGTTTTAGATTTTTGTATGTGGAGAAAGAAAAACATCCTACATAAATGTCTTTGGAGCTGTGGAAAACTATAAAACTTGTTCTGTCCAGAATAAATCACACATTTGTGTAACAGAAACAAATTGACATTCATGTAAGATATAGGGACATTGAATTGCAGCAGGTCTCAGTGTTGCACCTTGGGGATCATGGATTTACCCCACAGTTGTTTGCCGTGTGTCCCCCTGAGTAGTGTTATTATGCCATTTTTGTCCCTTTTTTTCCCTTTTTATTCTTGTTGTATGTCACTGCCACTATTCCCCATGACTTTTGTGCCCATTTTGGCAATAAGTGGCATAATATATGCAACCCGTGGATTATTAATCATATGAAAGTGCCAAACACATACATTCTTGAAGCTGTATGTTGCATCATTCCTAAGCAATAGTTACACACACACACACACATGGCTCGAAATTAGCGGTAGTCCGCTAGCCCGAGGCTAGCAGATTTCCTGTCGGACTAGTAACTTTCATAATGTTAATAGTCTGATGGGCTAGTAAGTTTCGGTTATCAATAGTCATCATTTGTTTACGCCATTCCCTAATAAAGACTTGACTTAGCAGATGTTTGTAGAATCAAAGCAGTGGCCATTGTAAATACAGTCATAAAATATTAGCATGAGAAGATGAAGTCAATTTCTGCATTTCACTTAAAAGTGCAAATCATGGTCCCGTCATTAGCAACAGAAGTTTGGTAATTGATCCTAATTATTCTGATAACGAATTAAATGAAAAAATGAAGTGATTGCACACTTTATTCCCTTGACCACAGTAACAAACTACAAAGCGGTATACCACACAAAAGAACACGGCAAAACCTATTCAAAGAAATTAGTTCACATGTTGTTTTTTTTCTTTTGCTTGCTACCCAAACTCTCCAACAGTCACAAACAGGAAACTACATATTTTAAATTTCCATCGAAATAATTATAAGAATTAGATAAATTTATTACGATTACGTTATTGACGCATCCTTTCCATACAACTACTTTTTCTATGATTATAAGAATAGTTTTTATATTTTTCCCTTACAAGAATGAACACATAATTGAATAAACATGGAGATATCCAAGCAGAGTGCCTTACATTTGTTGGGAATTAAAATCTCTAAGCATGGGCATCTAAGGTTTGAAAATTTTCTGCCTGATTATTAATTTCATCAATACATTGAGGTTCAATTAATTAGGAACAATTACCAAACTTACAACTTTATGATACTGTAATTGGAGCTGTTAAATACAATGCGCTGAGTGTCAGATGGCTTCATTTAATGGGAACACACCTTTTCCAAGCTGAAACTAACACTATCTTCTGACGCTAATATTTTATAACAGTGTTTACAATAGCCACTGCTTTGATCATGCAGAACATCCGCTGAAGTTAAGTCTTTGTTAGGGAGAGGCCATTTAATTGTGGGAGGGGGCAAAGACACATGTTTTGAAACGTGTTTCTTGCTCTGACTTTCTTATATAAAGGACACTGTGCCATTCCCTTTCTTGCTTTAAATAATTCATGTCAGCTATACTATAACATCTCATATTTCAAAACAAGGAACAATTCCCTCCTTATAAGACAGGCAAAATGTGGCATTTGATAGAAGGTGTTCAGCCACTGGAAAAAAAAAGCAAAAGTTGAACGAGAATGATGAGGAATAATTCTTATGATCGGGAAAAGCGTAATGGAACATTTCATAAGAAATGGACAAAAGACAGGGAATGGCTGAATTATGACAAGGAAAGGAACGTTATGTGGTGTAACTGGTGTACGCAATTCACAAAAACAAACAGAAAACATCCAGTTTTGTTGCGGGTTGTTCGAACTTAAAAATTGAATCGGTAAACGTACATGAAAGCTGTGACATTGTTTTGTGAACAGGACTAGTAAAGATTTGGCAGGACTAGTAAATTTCTGAATATACTAGTCCTTCTGGCTACAAAGAAATTTGTGTTAAATTTGAGCCCTACGTGCATAATCTTTGAAGTGTATCTCATTTCCATTGACCTCTGAACCTTGTAGTATGTCATTTGGCATGCTAAGGGGTCTTCTGAGGTTGTATTGGAAATCATTGAAACTGATGTGGAATGCACACATTAGCTTGATCATGAAACTTATTATGACACAGCTTACTTTTAGAAGTGTACCATTACTTTCAAAGAACAAATTTAAAAAGAATGCTTGGATGGAGAAATTTATGTCATTGAATTACCATGGTATATAATGGAAAAAAATCATATTGACACTAATAAGTTTTAAGGAATTTATGGAGATCTCTCAAATGTGGCATTAAACTTCCAAATGACTGGCATGTAAAAGATATATCAGAAAAACAAATATTTGTTTTGTCTGAATGCATCCTACAGTTTTATCAAACAAGCTCAAAGGGTTTTATATATATTTTCAGAGACCTAACAAGAATATACAGTTTAATTGATTACTTAGGAATGATTTTAGAACTGGAATGGAATAAACTAGGGGCCATGCTTATGAGCAGAATTTGTAAAAATATAATATAGTGCAAGAAAAAATAGAATTCTTGAAGTTGAGTAAATCGTCTGCTAGATCTCATGCGAGTGAGGAATGTTATTTCAATGAAACCTCTGATGATTTGAATGAATGTTCTAGCATTAATGATGAAGATTCCAGGAGCAGATCAAGCAGATAATGGAATTTAGTATTTTAATACTAAATATGTTAAAATAAACAGTAAATATTGCTATCTTCACATAATGTGCATTGTTATACTCTCCTTTTAAAAGGGCCTCAAGGGACAATAGTCCTTGACCAATGAGTCATCCTCTGTAAATAAAGCATTATTATTATTATTATTATTAACTGAAGAAATGCTTTTGGGTATTATATAAGAATGGAATACAAACTCACTAATGAACAGAGCATATTTTACAAACTGATATAATAATAATAATAATAATGAGGACTTTGTGTAGCACCTAATCTTTAGAAGCTCTAAGCGCTTTACAACATTAGACAACACCTATAAGATAAATAACATAATGATATGATTACAAAAACAAACACAATGAAATTAGAAAACATTAAAAAACATGCTGAGAATATTTAAGGTAGGAAATATTATTAGGTCTTTAAGTTTGTTATTGCAGTCAAAATAAGTGAGTTTTGAGAGCCCTCTTGAATGTGATCACTGTGTCTTTGTGTCTAAGTTCAGTGGGCAATTCATTCTATGTTGCTGGGCCCTGGTATGCAAAAGAACGCTGTCCATATGACTTTGTTTTCATAGTGGGAATAATGAGTATATGATTGTCAGAAGAGGAGCGTAAGTATCTTGCTGGTGTATACACATGGGTGAGGTTGGATAGGTATGTTGGACTAGAGTCTGACAGTGAAACGTAGCACAGAGAACAAATTTTGTGTTTGATTCTGGATCGAATGGACAGCCAGTGTAGGGTACAGAGCAGCGGGGAGGTGTGCTCTGATCGTGGTACTGTAAGTGTGATCCGAGCAGCTGTGTTTTGAAGTTTCTGGAGTAGATATTGAGATGAACCAGACAGAATTGAGTTACAATAGTCCAATCTTGAAAGTACTAATGTACACACAAGTGTTTTAGTGGCATAAACTGGAAGATATTTGCAAATTGAGCTGATGTGTCTCAGCTCAAGATATGCAGCCTTGCATATGTTCATGACATGTTGGTGCAGTGTGAGAGTACTGTCCAGAGTAACACCTAGGTTTTGTACTGATTGTGTGAATTTAATGTTGGTGTTGCTGATATTTATTGTTTGAGGTAAAGGATGTGAATGAGAAAGTCTTTGTCTTGTGATCAGAATGGATTCAGTTTTATCATCATTCATCTGCAGCTTGTTACATGTCATCCATGATTTCACATCAGAAATGCACCTCTCTACACCTTGGATGGTAGCATGAACTTCAGTTGGGTGGCTAGATTTGTATATTTGGGTGTCATCAGCATACAGTTGGTGAGACACTGGATGATGATCTATGACACTTGAGAGCGACTGAGTGTACAAAATGAAGAGAACAGGTCCAAGAACAGACCCCTGTGGAACACCACAACATAGATCAACTGGGCTGGAGTGTATTCCATTTGCAGATACAATTTGTGTCTTGTTGACCAAGTAGGACGTGAACCACAGTAAGGCTGTATCATGAATGCCAAATACATGCTGGAGACGGTGAAGTAATATATCATGGTCTGTTGTGTCAAATGCTGCAGACAAATCAAGGAGGGTGAGGACTGTAATCTTTCCGCTATCCAACGCAGGGAGAATGCCATTAACTACTTTTAGAAGAGTTGTTTCAGTACTGTGTCAAGGGCGATATGTAGATTGTACATTGCTAAAAAGACTGTTTGAATTTAGATGAGATACAAGCTGAGATAGAACAGCCTTTTCTAAGATTTTTGATATGAATGGGAGATTAGAAACTGGGTGGTAGTTCTTTAAATCATTATGGTCTAGTGTTGGTTTCTTCAGCAGAGGCTTTACAATGGCAGTTTTGAAAAATGATGGGAATTCCCCGAATGAGAGAGAGGTATTAATAACATCAGTTAGTGAAGGCAATATTGGATCTAAGCACTCAAGCAGTGGTGATGTTGGAATTGGATCAAGTTCACATGACTTTGGTGCACTCTTCTTCACGATTGTACGTACAAAATCCATAGAGACAGGTTCAAATGCTGCTAATGGTTGCCGCTCAAATTCTGTATCCCAACTGTATGGTGATGACGAGCCAGTTGAAATTGTGGTGTCAAGCTTATCTCTGATGGTTTGTACTTTGTCACGGAAGAAATTTGCAAACATGTCTGGAAGGTCGACTGGAGAGAAGATAGTTGGAAGTGGTGTAGATTTGTTCCTTGACATTAGCTTGTTAGTAATCTCAAAGAGCTCTTTGCAGCTGGAACTTTCCATGATCTTAGTAGTGTAGTGGGCTGATTTTGCTGCATGGACTATATTTGTGACATTCTTCTTAGCAGCTTCATAGATTTGCTTATGAATAGTGAGTCTGGTGGAAAGCCAAAGGCTGTCAGCTTTATGGCGGTCTCTTTTAGCAGTGCGAAGCTGGTCTCTAACACTGCTATACCATGGAGAACACTTTTGAATTGATACTCTGCACCTGTTAGCTGGGGCATGTTTGTCAAACAATGAACGCAGGCAGTTATCGAGTTGTTCTGCGGTAGGAGGTAAGGAAGTTGTTTGGTTAGCTTGGATGTCGTGCTTTAGTTTGGTTCTATTTATCATACAGAGGTTTCTCTTAGTAGCAGATGAAGGATGAGGGTTAGGGACTGATACGTCAAGATGGCATATAATGCCGAGGTGATCTGATGCAAGGTCATGGGATACTAGGGAGGACCGTAGAATGTTATCATCAGGTCCGTGAAGAATCCAGTGTAAAATGTGACCATCAGAACATTAGAGAAGCAGCACAAGCACAAGAGGAATTTAGTAATAGCTGTTGTCAAACACAAACAACCCAAAAATATTGATGAAATTTACAAGACGTTTGACATTATTGGGTATGTATGTTAGTCGGCCAAAATTTATGTTGGTATTATATTCAGTGATGGGTCATTGAAGGTTATTTACATGGACTTCTTTCTGAGAGATATTTTATCTAGCACCGCAAGTCATTTTTGCTATGAGTACCCTGAAATAGACATAATTGTTTGAAAAGGGTTGATTTAAACTTTTGGGTTACTGTTTACGGACCTCATTGGTTTTTGTGTAAAATACCATTGGAGGCTTATATCAGTCTATAATGCTAGCAACTGGAAAAATCATTGGCATCCACTAACCCATATTTGGGTTTTTATGAACCTCTTTTTAAGTCCAGAGAAGCAAAAATTATATCTGAGATATACAAGCTCTCCAGCACATTTAGAATCATTGGATTTATGCTTCAAACAGTCGTATGTGGGTTGGCACAGTACTCGGTAATGTATCATTGAGCCTATTTGGGCCGAGGTTGGCTCAAGATACATTCTCCATAAGTTTCTGGATTTATTTAAGGAGTATTCAGATAAGATGCCAGTTTATTTACAAGATCATCATGTAGTATTTTAGATCAAATAAATGTAGATCTGTCTCTCTTGTATGTACAACCCATTGAATAAAGTTTTACATATATGAAAAGCTCATTGGCATTGGGACACAACAAATATAAGGGTGCATGCCTTGGAAAATATGAACTCTGCGGCAGAACATGTCATTATGAATATTTTTAAACACATTTGCTGGTGTTACGTACTTGCCCTGGTGCTAGACCATATCTTGAATGTAGCATTGGAGTCAGATCACATAGCTTTGCCAGCAGTATGGATCTGTTGGTGAATATTATTGTGCGAGTCATCAGAGTTTGGCCCAAACATATTTTCCAAGGCATACACCTTTATATTTGTTGTTGTCCCAATGCCACTCAGAAATAGCCTTAACTTTTCACTTCTACAGATTTGATTTGACCAAAGTCACTTTTACTCAAACTGAACATCAGATTTGCTTCACTGAGCCTTTCAAAAAGTTCAGGATGGTTTCAGTGTGTTCCTTCCAAGTGTCATTGTAGATGATGTCATCGATGTAAACATTACAATTTCCTATACTAGATCTTATCATATTCATCAGATGTTGGAAAGAACTGGGGGAACCCTTTCATCCCAGATGGCATTACTATTTTTAATGGTAAAGTCCATCTGGAGCCAAGAATGCTGAAATTTCCTTTGCTCTCTCCATAATCAGTACACATACAGTCTTATCTTGTTTCGGCATTAGAATAAAATGTGAACTCCAGTCACTTTTACTTGCTTCAATGAAATCATTCTCCAGCAAATACTGAATTTCATTCTCCAAATAGTATTGTTTAAGAGGATTTATCCTATAAAGATGTTGCTTTACATGCATATAATTTATTGTTTTATTGTCATGAAAGATCTTATTTGTTCATGTTGGAATATCTTGTGGCAGCATACTCCAAAAGTTTTTTTCAGGTCCATATTGTCCAAACTTTCAGAATTGTGAAGATAAGTCACCTCAAAGTTAGCTCTACCCAATTTCTCATCTTCATATAAATCCTCATTGTGTGGGTATGTGAGGGGAGGGCAGATAGTACTAAATTAATTGAATAATTTACATGACTATCTCTGCCAGTATACTGCTAAAATTAACAAATTACTATGCCAAAAAAATTGATCCTATTTGCCTCCCAGGAATATAAATACTGTATTTTAAATCACTCGTCTTCTTCCCAATTTCATATAAACCAAAATAAAATCTCTGAATAGAATCTCAAACAATTCCTTAACAGGAACACCAACAATAACAAATGAACACCTTTATCTGCCTCTTTTCCTGTATCTCTGTGAAGACCAAGATGTTTATATAAAAAAATACTTTACCAAAGCTTCTAATAAGATCTTAGTTTTTATATTCCCTAAAGGAATAGCTTTTGGAAATCTTGAAGACACAAACATTTAGATAAAGTAATGACAGTGTACTGTTTGTTATTCTACTGAATGGTTCATCAAACACAGGAATAGGTGATAGATGAGCTTTGGGTAATTTCTGATTAGGGTTTCCTATCATTTGTCAAATATAAAAAGATCTACACAATTTAGAAACATCACTTTTAATATTTTGCATGTAAAAATGATTTAAAATCTTTGATACGTCTAATTGACTCCTAAATGACCAGATGATGGCATTTCATGGACTAGACTAAGAATTTCCCATTGATGTGACCTAGGAACAACATTTTGATAGCTTACTGATCACCAGCAGGTACCTCAGGTGGCCTCCATTTCCTCATAAGGAACCCATTCTTCAAGAAGTGAGAAGTTTCTTCCTGTGTGTCATCAGTTTCACTAGTAACCCTCAGAAACAAACAGGAGATCTCGGGGTCTTCTTAATGTAAGACAACTAGTGATTGTCTTTTATAACCCTTATTTAGATTTATGAGAATGTGAAGCCAGAAAGTAGCACTGTAATCAATATTTGCTGATCTATCCAAACTAGAAGCAAAATGTTGTTGTTGTAGGGCTTAACGCCATTTTGAAGCACACGATAGGCTATACATGGCGGCCAGTATTAATGGTGGAGGAAGGACCTGGGAAAACCCCGGAAAGAACCACCGACCCACGAGAAGCTACTGGCAAGCTTTCTCACATACCCACAACTAGAAGCAAAAGTGACATCATTAAAAACTTGACCCCAAAAGGTATCATCTAAAGGAATAATGTTCTATTCAGCAACATTATTCGCAAGATCATGCTCTAGTAACTGCAAGATAGATATAAACCAGTGATTTCTACTTCGAAAGCCTTTGATCTATACAAGACTTGTCAGTTACAAGTGGATTAGCCACTACATTATCTCTAGCTAGGTCATTACCTAGTAACGCTTCCACTGGCTAAGAGTTTTGCACTCATTTAATAACCAGTCCCAAAACTAAATTAACACCATGAAGAGAAACATTAACAAATCTACTTCCCGTATTAAAGCACTTTCACTAGAAGAAGACTTCTCAGAAAACGGCAAAATATTTAATAAACTCTGAGAAGCTACTATGTCTTTCAGTATCTTACTTAGAGTAGCTTTATCTAAATCACCAACAAGTATTAACCATTGAAGTTTTCTTTCTTTGTTACAATTTAAAGCCATCTGATTGGTGATGCCCTTTTGAATTTTTTTTAAAATCCACATCTATCTGCACTACTTTTCTGTACATAATATTCACTGAGGAATATACTTTGAATACAAGATCACTCAAACCAAACTGAGACTTCTTACATAAGATTTTAATTATGAACCAAATACTGGACCCTTTTATTTTCTTTGCTAATGGTACACTTTAAATGAATAAATAAACATCATATACTTACATATCTTGATGCGAAAGACGATGGTACAGTGAAAAAATTTTCAGTATGTGTAGGCAAAGCAATGCACTGGGGCCCCCTACCTGCCCTACCCACCCACAGGAATAAAAATGTAAAATAAAAATAAATGGTCAATAAAATTAAACATAGATTTATTGATACTAAAAAAAACCCACCAAAACAACAACAAAAAAATAAAAGTAATTTCCAAATCAATAATAGTTCAAAAATATTTCAACATATAAATGAAAATTAATTGGTACACCATACAGACGGAGATGAATTATTATTATTATTGATGGATAGAATGAATTATTTATTATAAATCAACATAATCATTTCCTTAAGTTTTTTTGCAGCAAATAGATTTATAAGTGGTTTAAAGTCAATGATCTTCAGGATGTCATTTTCCATGCACACGAGTGAAAGCCAGTTCAAACGTTGCTGCCCCATTGTACTGCAAAGCTGATTCTTTATGAGCTTCAGTCTTGAAAATGAACGTTCCCCTGTACAGTTGGTTATCATCATGGACATGAACACTCTGAGTGCAATTTCAAAATTAGGAAATACAGATTTCAAGTTGTCTGAAATTATATTTTTATAAAATGCAGGGAGAGTGTCACAATTATCATCAAGAACCATGTAGTGCTTGAGATGCTTGCATTCATTTAGAAGGTCATTATTATTAAGGTCTTTGTGATATATATTAGCTAGATCTTCACACTTTTTGTTTAGCTCATCAGAATCAATTGTTTTTAATTTAGTGAAGAATGAAAACAGATTTCCAATCCACGAATAAGCTTCTGCATGTTTTGTCAGGTCAGAGTTCAGAGAGTTCAGAATAGGGAGGAATGTTTCTGCCTTGAACTTGTCACTTTTATAATTTTTATGTAGAAGTATCTCTTCTTCTGGTCCATCATATCTACTAAGACGTACACTTCGCTTTCATTCCCATTTCTTCGCATTGCTATAATCCAATTCTGGACACCTACTCCTGGCCTTCAGTTCATAGTCACTAAATTTGTCTCTAATTTCTTGAAGATACGTTTTCAGGGACTCAAGAAGATTTATGGCTACAAGTATGTCCACATCTTTTGACTGCAGGACCTTACTTGTTTTGTTCACTCTTTCCAGAATGTCGTTCCAAAGAATTGTCGGAATGATCGTTTCCAGGTTTTCCATTTTCTTGCTCAGTCCTTCTGCCTCTCGCCTTGTATTCACTTTCTGATCAGTGTCAGCTGATATAGAATCTAGCACATCTTGAATTTTTTCGAAACCTCCATGCAGAGCATGGACGGCATCAAAATGTCGTGTCAGACAGACGATTGACGACAATGAGAGATTTTCCTAAAGAAGATATCAGAACATTCCATCGATTTGTAGAAGCTGAGAACAAGGAATATAGGCGCTGAACAAATTCAAAGAATTTTCCAACCTGTAGACAACACTGCTGCTTTTACTCCCACCAAGTTCAGGCTGTGTCCAGCACAGGGGACATACACAGCGAACTCGTTCAGTTGACGAATCCGTGCTTGCAATCCATTGTAGCGTCCAGACATATTTGAAGCATTGTCATATGATTGACCACGGCAGTTTGATAGCGGAATTTTGTTCTCATTCAGGAAATCCACAACAGTGTCTGCTAGATCCTTTGCTCCATGAGAAAATATGGGAATGAACTTGATGAAATGCTCCACAGACTCACATCCTCGAATGTACCGGACCGTAATGTCAGTTGATCAACGTGTGAAATGTCTGGAGTGGAATCCACACTTATTGAATAATACTTTGACTCTTTTATTTCTTCGAAAATAGCACAAAGGACATGTTGCCCCATTAAATCAATAAATTCTTCACAAATATTTGCTGATAGATATGATGTGTTCCCTATTCCAGCATTTCCTTATAGTTTGAGATGCTCTTCCAAAATAGGGTAAAATTCACTCAACAGTTCTAGAATACCTAAAAAATTTCCATTTTTTGCTGACCCAATAGTTTGATTATCTCCATGAAATGCCAAACCTGTGGAGGCAAGAATGCAAATGACAGAAACCACACATATCAGAACTTTATGCCTGTACTCCTGTTCTGACCGATGATGTTTGATTAATAAAGAATCTACACACCCAGTTTCTTTATGCCAAATCAAATATGCCATCATGTTCTTGTGATGTTCTTCTCCATTTTCATGTTCTACAATAAGATTGTTATGTTTCCAGTCATTGAATCCTGATGTAGCAAAGGGATATTCTTTCTTGGACAATAGATGGCATGCAAAGCAGTACAAACAACCCTGGGATGGTGAATAGAGTAGCCATTCACGTTTTACACACTTGCCATTCCGCAGTTCACGTTTGATCATATTCCTTGATATATACCTTGTCTGAGTTCTTTCTCCTCTGGCTCCGGCGTACACTCTGCCTGAGTTTGAAAGGTTGCAATCATGATTCTGACACGATGCTGGCCCACTGTGAATCCAGTAATCCACTGTACTACAATTCTTAATGTTCCATAGCCCAGGATCTGTGTCGTGAATCACACACTCATCTTCTGTTACAGCTTTGTGTATTTCGTCTTGTGGAATTTTCCCAGCAGCAGGAATAGGTAATGGGATGTCTGGAACTGGATTGCTGGATACAATAGTGGATGTAGATGGTGATACTGTTTTTTGAGGAGCAGTACTAGTAACTGATATTGCACCTGGATTCAACCAAGATGTTAATTTTGCAAGTTTACTTGTTTTCCTTGTCTCCTCTGAAGCTCTTTTCCTCTTCTGTGCTCCACTCATAAAAGTATGTTTCATTTCTGCTCAAAGGGTTATACACCTAGAAAAATTTAAATATTTTTTAATTTAATTTTTTATAAATATTTGTATTATAATAGCAGGGATCCGTCCAGCAGATAAAGTTAAAAAATAAGCCTATATCTTGAAAAAACTGGATTTTTCTGTCCTGTCAAACTCACAAGTGCGCTGCTCAAAACAAACACTGGTAAATGATGGTTATGTTATGATTAATAAATTAGATCTCTATTGTATTGTGCTGGTGACGAATTCCGCTAGATGTCACTATTTTTTAAAATTGAGAAACGTGCTTCCCACTGCACTTTTAAAGCAAATTAAATTTCCAAAAGATCTTTCAATATTCATTAACAATATGGGCAGCATGATGCCCCTAGAGGCAACTGCCCAGTGTGCCCATGCCTTAAGATGGCACTGAATATTATGGCTGTATTGCTTGTTGTCAATAAAGTACTTATTCTGGCGACATTTTTGAAAATTGGCAACAAAATATTGAGAGTGGCGATTTATTTTGGCAACAATCTTTTAAAAGCCAGGACCATCCCTGTAACGTGTATGCTGGATGTTCAGCAGCCACATGAGACCTTATTGGCTGTTTGGCTGCTGTGATTGGGATGAGTGCATGCATGGTATTGATAATTTGTTGTGAGCAGACAATCAGCTGTAGTTTACAGCAAGCATGTTAAATAGTATTTACTGTCTTTCAATTAACTCCCAAATCAAATGTTTATTCCTTAATTTCCACTATTTAATTCTGATCTAAAATTAAAGCCATACCAAGATGACTGTTAGGATTAAATTTATATTTCGGAAATTTGTTTACATTGACACTGATTATTTCTGCTGATACTGATTATACCGATTGTTACAATAATTGGCCCGATTATGAGTATGGCCGATTAACCGGTACAGCTTTAGTATTAGATAATGTATAAAAAGCCTATATAGTCTTTTTACATAAGATTTTAATCATGAACCAAATACTTTACTTTTTTTCTCAAATAGATATCTTTGCTAATGCTAAAATGAAATACTTAAAATGAATAGATAGACATCATCTGCTTACATATCTTGATGTGAAGACATGATGGTGCTAGTACAGTGTGAAATGGCATTTTGCAAGGTGATTTGTATAGTCCTAAACATTGATGAAAATGAAGAACAAAATTGTGTTTTGCCTGAAAACGATGAAGCAGTCTTTGTGGGTGATGATTCTTATTGTGCAAAGTATGGATTTTGATTTTTTTTACCAACGTGGTGTCCTTGTCTTCAACTGAGAAGTGGGTGTGGCTTTAACACACAATGCTTTTCACTGATTGACAGTAGATATATATCGTGAATCTTAACTGGTTCTGTATTGTTGCGCTTTATGAATGAAATTCAAAATATGATAAAAGGGCATTATTTATCAATGAATTTATTTAACTATTTATGCTGTTGAATTTAATTGTAAGGATCAACTCTTTATTTTTAAAATTCAACTAAGTATTAACCAAGAAACGCTGTATTGTCCACTTCACAGATTATACAGTTTGCACATCATTTTTTTTCAGTTCATACATCATTGAATTTAAAATACATAAACAGTCAGTACATAACTGAATCATCAACAAGTGTTACTGAACCCTTTGACATGAATGGTTAACAACAAAATCAAACTGGGGTAAGCCATTCCCAACAACTGTATTTCTATCAATACTTCTGTGTGGTTCTTTTCATTGAAGTCCTCCAAAAACTTGTCAGAATCAGATGGAAACCACTTAATTAAAGTCACAACTTTTTGTACCAAATAAAGTATCATAATATTCCTGGTCTTTTGCTTTG